>CM019693.1:36405885-36960324 GCA_009760885.1 Achatina immaculata
CAGACAAGATGGCTGCACCCCTGAACAAGTTTGAGAACCACTGCAGTAGATCACTGAGATAAAACAAGTCCATGAGCTTATGGAAAAGTCCCAGCAGTGTGGTGAGCTTTTAAAGCCATGAGCTTTGCTGTGCGGGCTAGTGCAGGATTTGTTTTTCTGTAGTTCTGTCACGGTTGAAAGTCATTTTTTTAGCCAGTGTAGATTTGCAAATATGTGTTGCTGAATAGTCAGAAGCGGTGAGTCTTTTAAGTGAGCGGTATTTCCCCCCCTGGGGCTGGAGTTAGATGGGGGGGGGGGGGGCAGTGAGGGTACAGGGAGCAGCAAAAGGCATCAGAAAACGTTTTGGGGACCTAGGAATGCGGTCTGGGAGTGGCGTCACGAAAATATTTAGGAACCGCTAGTCGAAATAGTCTGGTGTTTGCAGTCTTCTTCTTCTTTGATTCAGTGAATGTGTGGTAGACGCTGTGACAATCTTGAGATAGTCAGCAGACCCATGTAAGCAGGGAGTAACCATTTTCTGCTCTGCTCCGCTGGGAAGACCGAGCTGGGTACTGTGAAAAGCCCTTTAGAGTTGTAGGGCGGTCTTGTCCAGTTGTGAGTGGCCAGCCCCTACAAACAGCACTGTCCATCTTGCCCGGTCATCCATTCATGAGAGTGAACTTTAGAATGAAGAAGCATGTTCTCCAACGCTTATCGGCATGGCACGTGATGATGATGAGCGAGTGGGAGGGATATGTTTATCTACTGTGGGAATCAACCGAGGTTAGCCATTGGCAGAAAGTGGGCATCTCGAAGAAGGACTCATGTGTAATCAATTTAGGAGTTCGCTCTTTTAGGCTGATAGGAGGCGGGGCTATGTGTAAATTATACCCCCTACGTGTCTGTCAATTATTACCTGTGGTAATGTGTGTGTGTGTGTTGGAAAAGGGGGAGGGGGAAGCCCTGGGAAAAAAAGTTAAGAAAAAAGATAGGCAGTGTAAAAGGCATACGTTTATATGTAACAGTAACACGGGCATCAGTTGAAGCGTCACGTACGTGACACATAGACAAGTAATTATCCCAGAATCTAGACTCGTAGGGCGGCGGCCAATGGCGGTTTAGGGGCTCTTATAACCAGGGGAAGCAGAACAGAAGAGCGGGACAGGCAGGAGTGTGGGAGCTCCAGACAAGAAGATTATAAACCTGGCTCCCGTGGCTTGGCATTGTTCCCAGGTCGCTGGTCAGGGTGACACAGACACAATTCCTGCACAAGTGTGTGCACGCACGCATGCCTTACCTGCCGTGATTGTATACATTTTGCATTGTTCTGGCTCCTCCTCTTTCTCTGTTTTATCTTTGGTTTTTTGTTTTTCCCTTTTCTTTTCTGGTTTGTGATGCCCCGCCTTTCATTTCTGCGCGAGTTTCTAGCTCTTTTTTTTCTCTTCTTTCTCTTGTTTATCTTTCAGCCCCTCCTCCAGCTTCTCAGTTTTGATTTTTGTTCTTTGGCCTCCATCTTGCTTTATTTGTTGGGATTGGAGTGGCCGCGGTTGTTTCTTGTCCTAGTCTTGCAATTTGTTCCTAGCTTCCTGGTGCAGTCGCTTGTACGTCATGGACGGCGTCCTTCCAGCAAAGGTGTCTTTCTCCAGCTCTGAACTTAACCATCCTCTCTCTCTCTCTCTCTCTCTCTTCTCTCTCTCTCTCTTCTTCTTTCCTTCCACCACCATTTCTTTCTTTCCTTCCTTCCCTCTTCTCTTTCTTCTTTCTTTCTTACTTTCTTTCCTTCCCCTTCCCCCCTTTTTCTTTCTTTCTCCCTCTCTCACTTTCTTTCACTCCCTCTCTCTTTGGTTCTTTCTTCTCTCTCTCCCCTCTCTTTCTCTCATTTTCTTTCCTTCCATCATCCACTTCTTTCTTTCCTTTCTTCCCTCGTCTTCTTTCTTTCTTTCCTTCCCCCCCCCCCTTTTTCTTTCTTTCTCTCTCACTTTCTTTCACTCCCCCTCTCTTTGGTTCTTTCTTCTCTTTCTCCCCCTCTCCCTTTTCCTCTCTCCTCTCTCTCCCCTCTCCCCTCTCTCTTCCTCACCCCTCCCTCACCCTCTCCCTTCTCTCTCACACACAGAGACACGCTTTGAATATCAGTCTCTCTCTTCCCATCATTCCGGATGCCCCTGCTACACTTGGCACCTGCGAGTAGATAAGAGAGATGACGACCTCGGTGAAGCTGTTTTTAATAATCAAGTAGACAGAGGTGCGTGGTAGTTTAGTTTAAACAAAAGAGGAGACAGAAAGAGTGAGTAATGTGATTAGAAACACAAGGGGCAGGAAGTAAGATGAGCAGGTATAAATAAAGAACATAAAACAATCCAGCATTTCGACAAAAAGCCTTCTTTCAAGAATCACATGCAAAAATAATATATCCTTGTTTGGGTGTGTTTTAGTTTGTTTTCTGTCTAAAAAAAAACATCTAAAATCTATTTGCATGCCGAAAAAAAGGGGGGGGGGGTGTGAAGTGTCAGCGCCATCACATTTCTAGACCACTATAGCATGTGAGGTAGGGGTGTCAGCACCTGTCCTCTCAGTCTGTAGTGTGCTCTGGACACCGCATGTACCCTTTCCCACCTTCAGACCGGGTTGACCCCAGTTCCAGTCTGTCCGGAAAACTTCCCTCCGAGCACGTTATCGAATCGCGAACCTCCTGATTGGCGTGCCAGTGCACTAACCACCAGACTAGCGCGACTCATGGGACTATATTACGTTGTTAGATGTATTTACATTCGTTAATTTGTTGCTTTCTTTTTACCTGACTCCACCTGTGGTTTTTCTTTATTATTTTCATATTTTAATTATGTTTATTTCTTGCAGGTTAGTCTCATTTCTCATTATTTCTATCGCCTTAAGCGTTTGTTGTTTGTGTGGAGAAGTGATCACTTTAAGTTTTTACTGTTTGTTTGGAGAAGTGGTATCATTGATTGTTTTTATGGAGAAGTGGTAGTCTATTTCTATCACCTTAATCATTGATTGTTTTTATGGAGAAGTGGTAGTCTATTTCTATCACCTTAATCATTGATTGTTTTTATGGAGAAGTGGTAGTCTATTTCTATCACCTTAATCATTGAATGTTTTTATGGAGAAGTGGTAGTCTATTTCTATCACCTTAATCATTGAATGTTTTTATGGAGAAGTGGTAGTCTATTTCTATCACCTTAATCATTGAATGTTTTTATGGAGAAGTGGTAGTCTATTTCTATCACCTTAATCATTGAATGTTTTTATGGAGAAGTGGTAGTCTATTTCTATCACCTTAATCATTGAATGTTTTTATGGAGAAGTGGTAATAGTAAAATGATAAACAACCGAAGGGAAAAATGGACTGTGCTAGCAGAAAGATACGCAACTGACGTGTTTTTTACTACAGGTACTGAATGATTTGACAGTATACCACGGGATATATAGCTATCTCTACTCCCAGAGACAGGCAGCGTCATCTGAACATGTTGGCAGAAAGAGAGAGAGAAATTAGGACCCAGCGGATGAAATTTTTCCCTTGGGTTCGGCAGACTCTGGGTTGAGTTTGTGTGTGATAATAACAACTCGTTTCCTCTTTCTCCCCTCCCCGCCCTCCTGTTCTGAACTCTAGGTTTGTATGTCCCAATACGTCCGTCAAGTTGCTTCCAAAGATGAACTCTAAGAAGAATGACCCAGACAGTCAGATTTGCCTCCTCCTCCCCCCTCCCTCCTCCAGTCCTGTTTTAGTCTTGACGTAGGACCAGTGAAAAAAAAAAGAGAGAAAGGAAAACTTGAGATGAACCTCGTGCCAGGCGGAGAAAATAGTCCCTCGGACGATTATCTTGAGCCAATGAACATCTGGAGAAGTGAAAGCTCCAGACTATTATATTATGTCCAGGAGAGTCTACGATGGTGGCGGCTTTTTTTTTTTTTTCTTTTAACCTCTCTTAGTCTGTCCCTTTTGTCTCTTAAATCGGGACAACGTGGTAGACGGTGTGAAACCCACGTCCCAGACGTTAGATTTTTTTTATGGTGGGGGGGGGGGGGAGAGAGAGAGGAAGAGTGGGGAAAAAAGGGAGGACGTGGTGAGGTTCCTGGAGAATGAGGAACCAGCTGGAAGAAGGGGTCGATAAGGGGCTTTTTCTCAGTGACCTGGAAAAGACAATCCCCAACCAAAAAAAAAAAAAAACAGGAAAGTGAAGTGGATGGATGGAACATGAAGAGTCAGGACATTGTATGTAGGGCTCCACATTTGTCAAGCAGTCGGTGGCTTCTTTTCTCTCCCCCCCCCCCCCCCCAAGTCTGAAAGTCTCACACCAAAGCGCCCCCTCGGCTTTGAATGGCAGAAGCCGACTTAAGAACACTTGGGGTGCCCCTCTCTGTCTCTCTCTCTCTCTGTCTCTCTCTCTCTCTCACACACACAGGCTGACACCAAACCAGACCTGGGTGGAAGTTCTGATAATATGATTTCAGGGAGTGAATGTCTGCAGCGCTAGTTTGCTCCTGAATTTGTAGCTGGTGCTACTAAAGACGCCACGTCACGTCACGTCGGACTGACTGAACTAATGAAAGCAACTACGTTTATTTGATCAGTGTTCAGGCGATGTTTAGTTTATTCTTCTTTAAGTATAAAGAGACTGCAGCGCATGTACTGTTTCTCCCAGCGATGTGTGTCTTTGATTTGTTCAGAAATTTCAAAGACGTTTGTTGTAAAACTTTGACCATAAGATGAAAGCGGATGATGATGATGATGATGATGAAAGGCTATAAGGAAATACCAGGGATCGGATATGAAGGGGCGGAAATAAAGAAGAAAGCACTGTATGAAATTAAGGTCAGTATTTTGATGAAAGCTTTCAGTAGCAAACAGAAAAGACAGCAGGAACAAAAGGCGATTCCTGTGGGAAGTTGACGAGGAACTGAACTAGACAGTCAAACTAAAAAACGCCTATAGAAACAAAATAGAAAGGTCGACACTTGAAACTAATAATAAAATTTCACTGACATTTTTTTTTTAATCTTAATGCAGTGGTTTATTTTCCATGATGAATAATGTATAAACTCCATTATTGCGCTGTTTATAATAAGATTATACTTGGCGTTGTGCATCTTCAGTAGCTTGTGTACGTTCTGTGATTATATATAGACGGCAAATAAGTTTTGCGAATTTCCCTCTTTATTTCTTCTTTATTGAGTAGCGGAGAGCCATGGACAGAGAAAAGAAAATAAAAGCTAGGTTAGTCTGTTTGAACACAATCGCCAGCAGGGGTTTTTCATGTTGAACACAATCGCCAGCAGGGGTTTCTCATGTTGAACACAATCGCCAGCAGGGGTTTCTCATGTTGAACACAATCGCCAGCAGGGGTTTCTCATGTGTACCTACACGGTTTAGTTTTCTATCTGTGCACTTTGCCCGGGGAGGGCCGGGTTTGGGCTGTTGAGTATGTGCGGGGAGTGAAGATCTACTGGATATTCTCCAGAGTTTGAAGGTTTGGAAACCTTCAGTGTATATACGTGTGATGGATAGATTCAAGGGAGCATTCTTCTACTCGCCTACATTTTGAAATCATAACCAGATCCGAGATCAAAGACCGGATCAAACAACAACAAAAAAGTTATGTTTTTTTGCCCATCCATGGTTTGGAGATTGTTCATATAGTGGAAATCGAAATCCAGTGAAAATAATCCGGGTTTGTCATTTCAGGGCAGTGCTACCATGAAGGAGAAGTACTCAGCGTTGATTGATTCAGGGCAGTGCTACCACGAAGGAGAAGTAATCAGCTTTGATTAATTCAGGGCAGTGCTACCATGAAGGAGAAGTAATCAGCGTTGATTAATTCAGGGCAGTGGTACCATGAAGGAGAAGTAATCAGCGTTGATTAACTCAGGGCAGTGGTACCATGAAGGAGAAGTAATCAGCGTTGATTAACTCAGGGCAGTGGTACATTGAAGGAGCAGGTCCTTCTACAGCAGTGAATTGGGGAACGAATTAGCAGAGAAAAAAAAACGATGGCTCCAGTGTTGTAGCAGTGAGAAACCCTAGCAAATTTGTGTCAGCCTTGCCACTCCAAGCAGTCTTTCCGTGTGAGCTTGCCAAGACAAATCTCGCCCCAGAAAGTTGCTAGACAAGAGAAATTCTGCCCCAGCGAAAGAGGGAAAAGGACAGTTTTATCAGGGACACTTTTCTCTTCTCTCCCCCTGACTACCCGTAATATCCCGCCAGTCTCTCTGGATTTCTACCCAATCTTTCTTCCTGAGACAGCATATCCTCGCTGAAAGGGCAGACAGAGGGCTCCATACACAGATGGACTGAGGGAGGGGTCGATGATGTTTATGGCCCAACACAGCTAGCCCGTTATGCTGCTGGCTCCAGACAGAATGATTCTATCAATCACTGTTTTATCAGCTTCTCCGGGGCTGCTGCAGGGAAGTACAGAGTTTGTGGAGATGGGACTTTGGAACAGCTTTCCTGTAACACAAAGAAGGTGGGAGGGGCCAGTACAGTAATGTGCTAAATCCATGTGGGTTTTATGTTTTTTTTTTCTTTTCCTGACAGTCTGTCTTTCTCTTTCTTTCCCTCCCTCCCACTTTCTCTTACGTACAGTATTTATCTCGTTATTATTCTCACACACTTGTTTCCGTACACACTTTCTTGTCTTCTTGTTTTTGTCATGCTTGCCTCTATACTAATTCATTCATTCTCTTTCCCCTTTCCTCTCTCTCTCTCTCTCTCTCTCTCTCTCTCTCATTCAGTTTCGGTATTAAACATTAAATTGGATAAATAATCCCAGAAAGATAGGGATGTGTGTCTGTTTTATTGTTTTCTGTTTTTTTTTTAAACAGCCAAAATACCAAGATTTTCTCATGAAGTGAATTCTGTTATCATATGTTGCGCCAGTGAATATTTGTTCACGTGTGTCAAGTGTATCTTCATGCGGCACTTTAGAAGGGGTTCTGCATGTGGAGATTTTGCTAGAGATTGTCCGGGCAACTTTTTTGTCTCGACTCCGTTTGTAACACAGTGCCTTATATATTAGCATAGTATTGTAATAATAACAATTATTATTCATATCATTAATAATTTAATAATATGATTATTAATTTAATATTATTATTATGATTATTATTATTATTATTCTTGGGTGTCTGAGTGGCGAAGTGGTTAGTGCACTGGTCTCTCATGGCGAAGGTCGGGGGTTCGAATCCGGCCGGCGGCACCCCAGTCACCCAGCTGTAGAAATGGGTACCCAGCTTCTTCTGGAGTTGGGGAAGGAAAAGGCAGCCAGGCGTGATACTGACCATATCACCCTCTAGTGTGCTGACAGGTCAAGGAAAATATGGGCACTAACACCATATTCCTATATGCCTCTAAGGCATGACAGGGTTACCTTTAATTTTTTTTAACTATTATTATTATTAGCATTTTATTATAGTTATGATTATTATAGTTATGATTATTATCGATAAGTAGAAAGTGGTAAGAAACGATGAAAAATCTGAAAACCGGTGGGAGAGGAACACTCCAACGGTATTACTAGTATTACGACAGAATTAGGTAGATACTTAGAAATACTAGACATAATGAAACTGAGGGAAAGGCAGATTAAAGAGATACACCCAGATTATACATAGCCCCGACACGACTAAATTGAATGGTTAACCATCAACAATATGGAGACAGACAGACGGACACTGTGTAAACAGACATCCCCTACAGGTATCGCAGACACCTGATACTGGATAAGAAGAGTTTACCCACGCCAGAAAATTGAATACACGGATTTGACGTAACAGACTTACAGACAGGTGAGACATATTTGCTAATATTAGGACGCAGTTTGCAGACATGAATAGTCCAGCGGACCAATAAGATGACCAGAGGGAGTGGACCGACTTATCCCGAAGTCCAGTCAATATGTAGTCAATCAGCTGACGAATAAAATGATCTACAGGTGTGTCCTGTTGAACAACTGACTTTAAGATATAAGCCAAGCATGCAGTTTTGAAAAGGGAAGACAGGGATGACGGAAGACAGAAAAGAAGGATAGATAAGAGACCGACGGCGGATAGAACAGACAGACAAGTAGAGCCAATAGATATTCAGAGATAGAGAAGCAGTTTAGAACCAGAAATAGTTTAGGACAGAGAGAAGATAGCATTTCAAATTAGAAAATGATTATTAGTACTGCGTGAGAAATGCAGAAGATTTGATTTTTTTTTTTTATCTTTGTGTAAAATGCTTTCGGAGATGTCTCAGTTTGATATTTGTGAATCTCCTTTGTTGAGTATTAAAAGTGACCTGTAATTTGATACACGAACGAACCGTCTCCACAAAAGTGGAGTGACAATCTGAAGTGATGAGACGAACTAAAAGTAGTAGTAATGCATTTATAAAGTAAAAGTGACAGTGGAGAAAGATAATATCGTCGCGGCCACAGCGTGTTAACAGTGCTATGTGAACGTGCCTTATTTGTCTCAGCCACAGCGTGTTAACAGTGCTATGTGAACGTGCCTTATTTGTCTCGGCCACAGCGTGTTAACAGTGCTATGTGAACGTGCCTTATTTGTCTCGGCCACAGCGTGTTAACAGTGCTATGTGAACGTGCTTTATTTGTCTCGGCCAGAACGTGTTAACAGTGCTATGTGAACGTGCTTTATTTGTCTCGGCCACAGCGTGTTAACAGTGCTGTGTGAACGTGCTTTATTTGTCTCGGCCACAGCGTGTTAACAGTGCTATGTGAACGTGCTTTATTTGTCTCGGCCACAGCGTGTTAACAGTGCTATGTGAACGTGCTTTATTTGTCTCGGCCACAGCGTGTTAACAGTGCTATGTGAACGTGCTTTATTTGTCTCGGCCACAGCGTGTTAACAATGCTATGTGAACGTGCTTTATTTGTCTCGGCCAGAACGTGTTAACAGTGCTATGTGAACGTGCATTAGGTTGATAACATTTACATGGCCGAAGTGTGCTTCTGTACATGACAATCGCCGTCATTCAAAGTCCAGTAATATCATGGATTCTAGTGGGAGAATTATAAGACAGCATTAATTAGAGGACACTTCAGTCAGTAATATTATATTACCTTCAGACCAAAATCCAGCAATATCATGGATTCTGGTGAGAGAATTATATCTTATATCCTTCCCGTGCCGTTAAACGTCACATAGGGCTCGCAAAGTAGTTCGCCAATTTTTCCTGTCTTCGGCGAGTCTTTCAACCTCATCAAAGGATTTTATGCCTGTTAATTTGGCCTCTCTTAACAATGTCCTCTTCAGCGTTTCACGCGGTCTGCCTCTTTTTCTTCCGCCTGTTGTGTTCCACTGGATAGCTTGTTTTGGGATTCTCTGATCATTTCTTCTCATCAAGTGACCAACATATGTCCATCTCCTTTTCCTGATCACCCATGAGACTGGTTGTTGTTCAGTCATCTGTCTTATCTCTGCATTGTTTTTGAATTCGTTCCACTTGATGCCGAGTATTTTCCTTAGGCGTTTGTTTTCAAAAGGGTCTAATTATAAGAAAATTATAAGACAGCATTAATTAGAGGACACTTCAGTCAGTAGTATATTACCTTCAGACCAAAGTCCATTAATATCATAGACTCTAGTGGCAGAATTATAAGACAGTATTAATTAGAGGACACATCAGTCAGTAATATTATAATACCTTCAGACTATCTTTCCCAGAAGTGTTTACTCCCAGAGTAGGTGTTTGGTCTTCCAGACTTCCTTATTTGTGTGTGTGTGTGGGTGAGAGAGAGAGAGAGAGATACTGAGACGGACCTCCTTTGATTTGCTTGCTCGTTCATTCTGTAGACAAGTATTCACGGACGACGTGCCGAGGATGTTCCTATATACGGGACCTATTGTTTGGGGTTTTTAACTTTGAATTATACTTTGGTTCGGTATATACAGTATTAAAGCATTCAGTATTCATGTTTTCAGTTTCATGTATTCATGAATACACGAGAATAGCAAGATTCAAAGATAAACATTGAAATAGAAAGTAAAAAGATTTTCTTTTTTAAACACAACAGAATCCTGTAAATATCTAGGAACAGTATTCATTAGTTCCAACTTTATAGGAGAAGAGATACAGCTTAGAATGCAGGCAAGAAAACAAGACTTACTTGTATCTTGCACTTAGACAATTGTTGCAATAAAAAATTCTATCCCACAGCAACAAACTAAACATATGTAAGACACTGATTTGACCAGTTACCCAGTAGTATAAGGGTCATAAAACATGGGGTACGACTAAACAAGACGAATAGCAAATACAAGCGTTTGAGAACATAATCCTGGGAGGAACTTATGGACGTGTAAGAGCAGTGAGAGACCCCAGAACATAATAAAGAGAGATAAGAAGTAACAAAGAAATCTACACATTTTTAAAAAAAACTCTCTCGGCTTATAACAGCCATTATGAAAGACATCAGACTGCGGCTTATAACAGCCATTATGAAAGACATCAGACTGCGGCTTATAACAGCCATTATGAAAGACATCAGACTGCGGCTTATAACAGCCATTATGAAAGACATCCGACTGGGGTGGTTAGGACAATTAGAGAAAACGGGGGGTCATAGACAAACAAAGATAGCCTTTACACAAGTGAAGAAAGGGAAATAGACCAAGAGGTAGACCTAGACGACGATGGGGAGACAACCTAGAAGAAGATATACGCGCTCTTTGAATGGACAGTTGGCAGGAAAAGATCGAGAACGGAGAGGAATGGGGACATGTCTTGTCTGCAGCAATGAGCCTCAGTGGCTAGAAAAGAGGAGGAGGAGAAGAAGTGTATAAAACTGCCCTGAAAAGCTGGAGGACATACTTGAATTCTGAAGCGTTTAAATGATTTCATTTGTAGTGATGTGATTTTGCACATGGCTGTTGTAATTTGTGCAAGTGAGTTGGCGTATAACCTTTTATAGGGCAGAGGCAAGTGCAGTTGAAGAGTTATTCTGCATCAAATGTGAATAGATTGACTGGGTAACGTGCAAATCTGGAATAGAGTGACAGGGTAAAGTGCATATATGGAATAGAATGACTGGATAGAGTACAGATCTGGAATAGAATGACTGGGTAAAGTGGAAATCTGTAATAGAATGACTGGGTAGAGTGCAGATCTGGAATAGAATGACTGGGTAAAGTGGATATCTGGGTAAAATGACTGGGTAAAGTGCAAATTTGGAATAGAATGACTGGGTAGAGTGCAGATCTGGAATAGAAAGACTGGATAAAGTGCAAATCTTTAATAGAATGACTATAGTGTGTGGTGGCAATAGTGATTTGGGTGTGTGGTGACAGTAGTTATTTGGGTGTGTGGTGACAGTAGTTATTTGAGTGTGTGGTGACAGTAGGTATTTAGGTGTGTGGTGACAGTAGTTATTTGGGTGTGTGGTGACAGTAGTTATTTGGGTGTGTGGTGACAGTAGTTATTTGGGTGTGTGGTGACAGTAGTTATTTGGGTGTGTGGTGACAGTAGTTATTTGGGTGTGTGGTGATAGTATACGTGCCACTGCCTTATTAAGGGGCGATAATAGAACAGCCTATTGTGTTGTTTTTAACTGAAGCTGTGTCTCTCGCTTTATTTCTGTCACTCACACAATTAACGCTTACACTCACACACATACACAGAGTCGCATGGTGAGCAATCTGATGGAATTAATGTTTTTTTTTCGGTTCTTCGGTTTGGAAAGCCTTCTCTCTCTCTCTCTCTCTCTCTCTCTCTCTCTCTCTCTCTCTCTCTCCCCCCCCCCCCCCCCCCGAATGTAATTGAACAGAAAGTATTGAATCCAGCAGTGTCTGTCGGCATGTTTCATGTAATTTTCGCTAATGCACACCAAAAAATATACATCAAAGAGTTGAACTTCACTGACAGGGCTAGAAACGAAAAAAAAAACAAACCCGACAACATACCTTCTCTAGTGTATGGTGGCAGAGAGAGAGAGAGAGAGAGAGAGAGAGAGAGAAAACTTTAATTCTCATATAAAGAGTTACTTCTCTTTTTCTCTCTCTCTCTCTCTCTCCTCACCTCTCTTCTCATGACGAGAGATAATCAGTACTAAAAAAGATCTTTGTATCACAAAGAAAATTGGCATATTGGAATCTGACTTCTCCATGTCGTCCTTCCAAACTAACGTTGCTAGTCTGACATGGAGTGCCTGCATGATTGGTTGAAGATATAACCCTTAATGAAAAACTCCTGCGTTGCTGTCAAGCTCACCAAAAACCATCTTAGCCATAGTTCTTCATGTGCTAACTTACAGCCCACGGCTAATCTGACAAGTGAAATTTCTGTCCGTGTGTATATAGCTTTTAGAACTTATGTGATATTTCCTATTCCCGGACGTGTTTTTTGCCGTCTGTGTTGTTAGGTGATGTAGCTCATCAGAATTTGCTGGACTGTCTCATTTCCACATGTGGCTAATCATCATGGAAATGAGTGTTTGATGTCCGTTGGTCTTGTTGAATGTTTCTTGGTGTGTGGGTGTGTTTTTCTTGTTCATTTAAGTGAGTGTTTCGTGACATTGACGCAGGATGCACGCATTTTAACAGGCATCTCTCGTCAGTGTTTCTTGGCATTGAAGCATTTTGACAGGCACCTCCCGTCAGTGTTTCTTGGCATTGAAGCATAGTAATGAGCATCTCCCGTCAGTGTTTCTTGGCATTGAAGCATTTTGACAGGCATCTCCCGTCAGTGTTTCTTGGCATTGAAGCATAGTAATGAGCATCTCCCGTCAGTGTTTCTTGGCATTGAAGCATTTTGACAGGCATCTCCTGTCAGTGTTTCTTGGCACAGAAACTTTTTAATAGACATCTCCTGTCAGTGTTTCTTGGCATTGAAGCATAGTAATGAGCATCTCCCGTCAGTGTTTCTTGGCATTGAAGCATTTTGACAGGCATCTCCTGTCAGTGTTTCTTGGCACAGAAACATTTTAATAGACATCTCCTGTCAGTGTTTCTTGGCATTGAAGCATAGTAATGAGCATCTCCCGTCAGTGTTTCTTGGCATTGAAGCATTTTGACAGGCATCTCCCGTCAGTGTTTCTTGGCACAGAAACATTTTAATAGACATCTCCTGTCAGTGTTTCTTGGCATTGAAGCATAGTAATGAGCATCTCCCGTCAGTGTTTCTTGGCATTGAAGCATTTTGACAGGCATCTCCCGTCAGTGTTTCTTGGCATTGAAGCATTTTAATAGACATCTCCTGTCAGTGTTTAGTGGCACAGAAGCATTTTGATAGGCATCTCCCGTCAGTGTTTCTTGGCACAGAAGCATTTTAATAGACATCTCCTGTCAGTGTTTCTTGGCATTGAAGCATTTTAATAGACATCTCCTGTCAGTGTTTCTTGGCACAGAAGCATTTTGACAGGCATCTCCTGTCAGTGTTTCTTGTCATTGAAGCATTTTAATAGACATCTCCTGTCAGTGTTTCTTGGCACAGAAGCATTTTGACAGGCATCTCCTGTCAGTGTTTCTTGGCATTGAAGCATTTTGACAGGCATCTCCCGTCAGTGTTTCTTGGCATTGAAACATTTTAATAAGCATCTCCTGTCAGTGTTTCTTGGCATTGAAGCATTTTGACAGGCATCTCCTGTCAGTGTTTCTTGGCATTGAAGCATATTAATGAGCATCTCCCGTCAGTGTTTCTTGGCATTGAAGCATTTTACCAGGCATCTCCTGTCAGTGTTGCATTTGTAACTGAGGTTTGTCACTAATCAGCTCGTTCGGTGCTTAATGAAAGATCTCATTGATAACTGCCGACTGATAGAGTATGCTCTCTCTCTCTCTCTCTCTCTCTCAGCAAACGAAACATGATATCCTCGTATGTTTACACCTATCACTACAAACATAAGCATTATTATCGCTTGACAGAGGAGCAAAGCTCATCATTCCACGGACTTCTGAACAAGAACATCAAGGTAAATATCTAACACATGGATTCTCAACATGGAGGCAGGTGGACTCCCCATAAGAGGTTTTTCAAATCTGGGTGGGGGTGGGGGATGTGTTCTTGTTTTCATGGAAAGAATTAATGACGAAAATCTTTAGTAGATGATGATTTCATGTATAAGTAAAGATTGATTTAATGTATACGGGAGGATTGTTTTCACGTATAAGGGAAAAGTGATTTAATGCATAAAGGAGGATGATTTAATATATAAGGGAAGATTCACCGACAACCTGGGTTGAGAAGGGGAGGACTGGTAGGTGGGGAAGTTGAGAACCACAGATCTGACAAATAATCGCTGATACAGAAGAAGAAGTGTGAAGAGCCTGCAGTCCTATACGCTGTAATCATGATTCTTAAATGTAGCTGACGGAGACCCAGAGACAGGTTAAAGAAGTTAAATGTGAAGAAGAAGAAGAAGAAACTTGGAAGATGTTGAAAGAATTTGGCCAGACACTAGTTACACGTATGGAAACTGAGAGTGGCTTGGAAACAATTATAAATGAGAGGATGGAATTTTCAGCAAAAGGAACCCACGTCCCAGTATCGCCCCCCTGCCCTCCCCGACCAGCTTCGCATTCTCTACACCCACTCGTGCAGTGGAGAATTCTGGCGAAGGAACTGGCTTCGTGCCCGCGCGCTTCTGCTGCCAGTGTCTGCCTCCGTCTGGGGCTAGTTTAGATATCGACTCTTCAGAAAATTCTAATCAATGTCTGTATAAACGTCTTGCAGCAAGAACTAATACTGCTTGTTCGGATCATAATCGGTTCAAGTTTAATGTCATTTCCTTTCAGTTCACGGGAACTGATATTCCACGTCACTTAGGAGGAAGAGGGGAGGGGGGATATATTGAAATTCTGCCTACGTAACTTCTGTGCCAGCATTTGTCTACAAGTGTCGGCGCCATGGCTCGTTCCCGCTGCTGTGTTCACGGAGATGTTCAAGAAGAGAGGATATCAACAAGTGAGACTTTTGATACAGGTGAATTGAGATATGTTTTTTTTTCTTACATACATTATCTGGATGATTTTGTTTTTTTCAAGTTTGATATTATGTATCCGTGTCAGACCCGCCATTAGTGCTAAGATATTGTGTACGGAATTATGTGTACATGATATGTATGTTTGCTCCGGTTTCTGCTCAGATCCACGACGGTGGAGATTCACACAGCTAGGGCACGTGAGAACCGCTGACATTGTGGATCCAGGATTCTCTTAGGTAGAAACTTTCCTTATCTTTCTCTTTCCGCTATAGAAAGCCGGGCTGGGCTGGGCTGGTGTGGTTGTTGAGGTGGCTCTTGTCAGGGTCGACCTGGTGTCTGTGTGTGGTGCTTTACGGAAATGTACTAGTCTTTTCTCGTAGTCTGGTCAGGATCCACATGTCGCATGTGGTGATTGATGAAGCCTCTTAAAAGCCTCACTTCGGTGGAGCAAAGTGACCCACACAGTCTTTCTCCTTATCTGATGAGATGCGTGTATTCTAGAATATTCACCTCGTCATCAGCTGCCAAGATTAGACGCTCCGAGTATACGCCCCACAAACAGACAAACAAAAATCTAGCAGAACAGTTTAGACCAGTGATTTCCAGTGTCACAGTCGTCACTTGTCAACCCAGACTCCACTGTCCTCGAAGTCCTCCACTCTACCTATCTCTCTGAGATGTTAACAATATCAGCTCGATCCAGTGGTTGACCGTCCACAAAGATGTCAGAGCCAGCCAGTCCATCAGCTCTCTCATTTCCCTGGATGCCCACGTGCCCAGGGACATATATGAAGGTGACTCTGTTAATTGTTGATTCTCACTATTATGCGGTCTGTTATGTGGTGATTACTGAAACTTAGACATGAAAGTCCTCCCCCTAGAAGCCATCTTCCGCCGTGTTGAGAACCGCCGTTTATATACACTTGTAGTGGAAGTATCTCTTTACGGAGACCTGACCGTAGACACAGACTTCTGATTTTGTATGTTGACCACCCGCAGATTTGTTTATTCTCCCAAGAGGTTTCTCCACGAAACAGAACTCACTCTCTCTCCTCTCTCTCTCTCTCTCTCTCTCTCTCCTCTCTCTCTCTCTCTCCCTGGCATCAATGCCGAGAAGTCTGCAGGCAAATAGATGAAATCTGTCTGACAACAGCCAGGCTAGCCGCCACAGCACACGTCAGTTTTAAGTTCGCCGTGTTGCTGGTTACTCGCCAGTGGTTTTAATGTCACCCGTCTTCCTTCTGTGTTTGACTGGGAGCCACAAGGTGGCCTCCTTCTGCCAACCCGGGTGCGATATACGCGTTTGTTTGTTGACGCAGGTGGGGATATTGCGTGTCTGCCGCTACCACTATCCCCCACCTGTGCTCCTCTTTGCCATGTATTTGTTCTGGCACTTCAGATAAGTTCTTTGCTCTTCTCTGTTTCATTTGCAGCGTTTCCACCTCAAGATCTCCACAACCACACAAACTTGTACAGCTAACAACTCACTAGCCCATGTGTCCCTCTTTTCTACTATAACTTTACCCATTTTTAAATCCTGTTATGAGTATCAGAATATTTGGTATATCAGTTAAACATATGAGAGGAGTATTCAAAGCTTCACATACAGTACATACATAGAAGAAAAAGAAGGCAAATAATTAGCATAAACTGGAGCTCGCCATAGGAGGACCACGCCGCCCAGCCTCCTGGACCCACAAGGCAGACAAACTGCGTATTTAACGTGGCAGTGCGGTGAATACTGCGTCTGTTTTCTCTCCTGCCCCCCCCCCCCCTTTCCACAGCATGTTGATACTGTTTGTGCCTGGTCTCACACGAACATTCCAGCTGTCCAGCCATCGGTGCAGGATCCTTGTCCCTTGTCATCGTGGACAGCTTTCTCCCGCAACATCTCACTTCTAGTGTCTGGACATTTCTTGTGGATATTTCCCCCAAAGATGTTCCGTAGGGGGTTGTTTTGTCTGCCAGCTGTTACCGTTGTTGTTTGGTCTTTTGAGCTGTCAGTCTTAAGAGTGCCCTGCCAGAGCCCGGGGGTAAGTTGATGACTGTCATGTCATCCTGTTAGTCATCTGTTTAATCTTTGGTAATGTACCTGGTACTGATGCTTGCCAAAGATAATATCAGATATATAATTTTGTTCCCCAAGTTTTAAGAGAACGCAGTAGATTTTCTGCGCACTTGTTGAGCTTCTTGTATATTTCCACATGCGGAATTTTTTTTAATTTAAAATAAATCCAGAATGTGGAAATGTTATGTCAATTTTTTTTTTCTTTTTTTACTTGACTGGCTTTTTATTCGGGGTACAGAGGCCAACGGGTGTTGTAGACTTCATCACTATTTGTTGTAACTGATGTTAGTTTGAGTGTGTGTAAACCAGAGAGAGAGATATATTTCATCCTTCTTAGAAGAAATAACAAATCATTTTTTTTCTTTTAATTGAAGGTCAGATTATGAACAAACAGTTTCCGCTATGATCGCACACATAATATTATTTGTATATGAGTTTCTCAGTAGATGTAGTACAGTTGTGGAAGTTGTCTGTTTCTGGAAAATTAGCTGGAACTAACAATTTCACATAAGACGGTGAGTGGTTCTCAAACGTTTTCCAACTCCTGCGCATTTGACAGTATAACTTTCTGTGGCCGCACGCCAGTGTTTGTAATGTTGAGTTCTAATGTAAACTTTCTGTACCCGCACTCCAGTGTTTGTAATGTTGAGATCTAATGTAAACTCTCTATGGCCGCACACCAGTGTTTGTAATATTGAGATCTAATGTAAACTTTCTATGGCCGCACACCAGTGTTTGTAATGTTGAGATCTAATGTAAACTTTCTATGGCCGCACACCAGTGTTTGTAATGTTGAGATCTAATGTAAACTCTCTATGGCCGCACACCAGTGTTTGTAATGTTGAGATCTAATGTAAACTTTCTATGGCCGCAAGCCAGTGTTTGTGATGTTGAGATCTAAGGGTAATGTATAGTAATTGATGCGGGGTCAGGGTTGGCGAACGATGGCTGACTAAAATGTACCCCAGGTCTCCATTGGTAAGCCCAGTAGGAGACCCGGATAACGGGACAGGGGTCGCCAATAGTCCCGACATAAGTCTGCGCGCCTCCTACTCTTTAGCTGGATTAGGGGACTGACAGAAATAGCCCCCATAATCCGCTGTAAAGTCGACAACGTCTTTACAACATCGGCTGCAAAAATAATACCAGCTGGCAGTTTCAGAGAGACGTAAGGCAGGGCACACTTTGCATTGCGCTGGTTGTACTCAGACTCTAACACACTGTAGACCTTAACAGCAGAAAGCATGTGAAATGAAACATTGGCAATCAGTCTGTCCAAGAAAGGAGACCTCAGCGTGTATGAGAACTGGGAGAGTCCTAACACTCGTCTCGCTCGCTCGCCCGCCAGCCAAGTTTTCAGCAGAATCATCCTAAACTGAAGCATGGCAGCGCCAGAAAACAGCCCAACAGAAACGAGCAGGCTCCAGGAAAGCGACAGATCCTGCATAGATCAGATCTTCACCTTGAGGCAGATAGTAGAACAGGCAGGTGAGTGGAGAAGCCAGTTGTGTGAGCTGTTTATAAACTTTGAAACAGTATTTGATCAAATAATTAGAAATACTCTGCGGAGAATCCTCGGGTGGGTGAATTTCCACACACACACAAATTGTAAATAATATATAGAGTATAACCTTGTATACTGGATTCCACACACACACACAAATTGTTAATAATATATATATATATATATATATATATATATATATATATATATATATACCTTGTATAATGGATTCCACATCAGAGTAATCTGTGGGGTCATCTCTCAGACCATTTTTTGGGGGTTTAAGTGGAAGTGAAACAGGGGTGTGTTCTGTCGCCAGTCCTGTTGTTTATTTGCCACTGATTGGAACATGAGATGTTTTTTTTTTAATAAGGTGACGAAAGACGATGAGAGAAACAACAGCCAGACCAATACAGAAGCATCGAGTGGTCATTAACATCAACACTAGAAGACCTGAAAAACGCGGACGACGACATAACATTACTCTCAAACAAGGAACATCACTATCAACCAGCCACAAGGAACATTACTATCAAACAGCCACAAGGAACATTACTCTCAAACAGCCACAAGGAACGTTACTATCAACCAGCCACAAGGAACATTACTCTCAAACAACCACAAGGAACATTACTCTCAAACAACCACAAGGAACATTACTCTCAAACAACCACAAGGAACATTACTCTCAAACAACCACAAGGAACATTACTCTCAAACAACCACAAGGAACATTACTCTCAAACAGCCACAAGGAACATTACTCTCAAACAGCCACAGGGGCACGGGAGAAAAGATAAGGCTGACATAAAAAAGTAGCGGGTATTGGGTGGACTACGAGGGAAGACACAAAACTCGTTTACCATTCACCCAGGCCATGGGGGCTGATTCTTGTGGCAGTCGAAGGAGTCAGGGAATCACATACTTTTGTAGTTTTCTGGCGCTCCTGCATCACAAGCAGGCGGAGACCGGATGAGAACGGTGAAAACCAGACTAGCTTTGTCCGCGCCAAACTATATCTGGATGTCCAGAAAGATTAGCCAGCAAAGACCCAGATGCAGAACACAGTTTTCAAAAGTCCTGTTTCTTAAGTTCCTACTGTAGGGTGGGGTTGGGGCAAGTACTGGAAAATGGCACAGACATTTAGACGTGCAGTTGACATCTTCCAAACCTCATGTCTGCGTAAGGATGGTTGTCCTGGCGAGATACCATCAGTACTGACGTCTTGTCAAGGGCGACAGACATGACACAGCGCAGTCGACGGTGATTGAAAGGAGGAGGTGGTGGTGGTGATGGATTGGCCATCAGTGTCAGAATGGCGGACTTACCACAAAGAGTTTAATGTGGACTCTGCAGGGCAGAAGAAGCATGGGACGACCCACAGAGACGTGGAGACGTACGGCAGGGAGGATGCTGGTGGCCGACGTGGAAGACAGCCAAGAAGGTGGCATGGGACAACAGAAGTTGAAATCTCTTGTTAGCAGTAGCCCGTATGTCTTGATACTGGAGGAACGAGAGAGAGAGATAGTATATCCACACTTTAGCTTTACTGCAGTATGTGTTCGTTCCGGTGAATTGCTTCACCTGTTCAACATTTCTTTCAGTTTTAGAAATCATGTGGGCTTTTTTTTTTTTACCACGTGAAGGTACATTCTGACACAGGGGAAAAAAATTAATCTCCGGCGCAGTCTTTTCTTTTTGCTCTCCACTTCTAAACCTATGTAATGCAGGATCCTCTGTGTGATTCAGTCTTCTGCTCTTCTATGTGTAGAATCTTCTTCTTCGTTCGCTTATACCACCAAGACCGCCCTGTGGTGCTACTGAATTTACACCTGTGGTCCTCTATAAGTCCCGTGGTCCCCAAAAGGACCACACGAGATCCCCGAGAGGACCACAAGAGGCTCAGAGTATCGCAGGGCTTGAGCCTGTATTCTTGGTGGGTCTCAGAAGCGGGATTGCATGACACCATGGTTTTCGTTGCACCAGTTTGATCTAGAGTTGGTCTTTCTCACCGGAAAACCTCGGCGTGTTTTGGATATCAGTATATCCCCGCCGGGTGAGAGGTGGTTGCCCATCCGGTCTAGAGTTGTACTTTCTCACCGGAATATTATGTGTAGAATGTAAACTTGTTGCTCATCTCTCTCTCTGTAAATTTCCACTATTGTCCACTAGAATAATGTTCTTTCTGTTTACAACGACAAGTGTTGACTTTATCAATTACTGTTAACATTTCATCTCATTTACTCTACGACTATTCTACGTCGTTTTGCGTCTGTTTTGCTATTCACCTCACAGGCTTACTTGCTCCCATGTTCATTCTCTCTGAGTGGAAATAGTAATACAGAAGCAGCAACTTTACAGTTGAAATGACTTTAATGATGCACGGGGTGACGATGAGTCGATGAGCGATATGACGAGAACGACAAAAGGCATCAACAAAATCCATGGACACAAGACTGGACATCTCCACGATATAATTTATGTTCCGGCAGACTGCTGTCGCCATCAGAACAACCTAATACACTCTATTCTACGTCTGTTTCACTAAGCGACAACATTTTACCAAACTAATCCACGTCTCAGACGATACACAAAACACAACTGTCGCCTAAGTCATATGATTTCTCCCTCATCTGACCTTTTTCCTGTCATACTTTAACCGTGACCCTCGTGCAACCCGAGACAAAGCAGATGAACTCTACTCACAAACAGCTGATTACGTTAGAAGATAACTCATGTTATACAAATGTTCAAATTCTCAGATGAGTTATCTATCTTACATCCTACCATTCAGTATACTTCTATATATGGCAAACTTCCATCTGTTTCGGGACTTCATTATTCTGAACTATCCATTTCGATAATCGTATCTGTGGTCTTTTTATCTGTTGCTATTCAGTTTCTCTGAATCATGTCTAGGAAGTGGAGGTGGATTGGCCACACTCTGAGGAAACCAGACACCAGCATAGCAAGACAGGCACTGACATGGAATCCTCAAGGAAGTAGAAAAACGAGGAAGACCTAGACTTACTTGGAGAAGAGAAATGATGAGAGTGCTCAGAGACGAGAGATGCACGTGGAAGGAAACAGAGAATAATTCCAAGAACAGGGATGACGGGTGAGCCTTTATCTGTTGCCTGTGCTCGCAAAGGAGTGAATGATGATGATGTTGATGATGATGATGATTTCCCAGTGTGTTTTTTAGATATAGTACTTTCTGCGCATGACTGTGAACTATCACGTGGTATCTGTTTTATCTTTGTGAGGAAATAAAGAGCGACAGTAAAGAAGAATCATACAGGAACTTCACAGTTTAACTCATTACAGGTGACGCCGTGGAGTACGTCACCAAGCACAGCACTCCACTTGGTGGGCGAAACAGCAGATGAAGGAGGAATCTGTTCAAACCTCAGCCTTGTCTAGCTTATCCATCTTAACCAGTGGTTTCTTGGTCGTTGTAACCGTAAGTCCCGTTTGCTCCCTGAAAGATTCTGAGAGGTTCCGTCTTCATTACCCTCAACCAGAATGTAGGTAGTAGTAAATGCAGTAGTAAATCCGGATAGAAAGGTAACTTACAGCGTATAGATTCTACATTGTTCTATGTATCCCCGTGTATTACAGTGAAGCTCCATAGCAGGAAAACAGGTTACCTCTTTCAATACTGAACTATTTTCCATGCTTCGCTAGAAAATTTTGATGAGAAGTTCTGGTAGAAGGAATCTGAAAAGGTGTTACTCTGTGGTTTTAAAATATAGGTTGGTTGGAAATGTTTTCATTTTATTTAGACTTTACCTAAATATCGCTGTGAGCATTAATTCCTGGTAGTTATGCAAGATCTGCCGACCCTGCCAGTGTTGCTTTAGAGTGAAAGAGTTAATTATTCCAACTTATTCCAAGCATCAGAATCGAAGCTGGTTTCTCGTAGCTTGGCGCTGTTCGTATAAAGTTATGTTTGTTCAAGAGCTAAAGTGTAAACTGATAACCGGTATATTCTTCAGACTTGTCCTGATCTCTTTGCTCATAACGTCTGACTGAGCTGTGGAGGACGACAAGATTATATGTTAACTCTTTCTGTTGCCACAACACTGGGGCAAGAGTAACTAGATTGTCTGTGCTCGTCTCTGACATATGTTTACGAGGAGTTGCTGAAAAGTTGGTACGCCCGAACCACGTCCCAGAATCCGAGCCTAATTTTGCCACTGTAGCCGGAAAGAGTATTTTATAATGGAAAGTGCCAGTCTGTGGGATCATAGCCATCATTTTTTACGTTTTTTTTTTCACATCAATGACTGGATCATGTTAGAGAAAGGTGGAATTTTCTAGTGCGCAATATTCCGAGCTGTCATCATGTCCCAGCTCCTACAGAAGGGGAAAAAAAAACTGAAGCTCTTAAAGGAAATCCACGAGTGTATGCTGCGGAATGACTAGTGTCCGTCATACTCGTCTGTGAAGAAGTGCTGTGCTAACTTTCAGGGTGGACATTTCCAGACCGTAGACGCAAGAAGATCTGGAAGGCCTTCAACAGTGTCACCTCCAGAAATTATTGATCATGCTTCGTGACCTGATTTTTTTTTTTTTCGGGTGGACAAATCTCCACTAACACAATTTCTAAGACCCTGGAGGTGTCCAGAGACCATGTTGGGATTCATAATTCATGAGCATTTGTATGTGTAGAGGTTGTCGGCAGAGTGGCTGCCCAGGCGTGTGAATGCTGACGAGAAACAAAATCCACTGGACGAGTCAGTATTTTGAGCGATTTAGTAAGAACTTTGTGGAAGGACTTGGTGAATGTTGCGCCACTAAGATCGTGAGACAAGGAAACAGTCCGTGCAGTGTGTGGAACTCGGTTTCTCCACCACCCAAATAGTTCAAAACCAAAAAAAAAAAGTCGGCAGGATGGCCTTCGCCACTGTTTGTGTCTGTGTCTTCCACTGGTGTTTATGTTAACCTGTGTGTCTGCCCGTCTGTCTTCCACTTATGTTTATGTTGACCTGTCTGTCTGCCCGTCTGTCTTCCACTGGTGTTTATGTTAACCTGAAAGTTTGTCTGTCTGCCCGTCTGTCTTCCACTGGTGTTTATGTTAACCTGTGTGTCTCCCTGTGTAGACTGTTAGGTTGAGAATCAGACTTCGGCGCCACTGCAGTAAGGACAGCCCCATATATGCCCCGCCGCATCTATAGTGGTCCTCCTAAGCACTGTCCTTGTGATCCCCATGGTAGACTGGCAGGCATACAAAGCACATACGTTCCTGTGAAGCACATCTGTTGCATGTGGCGGGCGGGGATTTATGTTTTGCTCGCCCACGCGCGAGTAGACTTTGATACATGCTTTCATGTTCTCAGTGTGTGCATGCATAATACACGCGCGTCCTCCATGTTACTTGTCCTCCGGTCGTAGCCCGGCCCCTCCCACGCCCAGCTGATCGTCCAAGTTGCTTTAGACTATGGGCCCGAGTTTACTGGACAAATTGCAGGCTAGAAGTATCTTGCTCTTCTCCTGCCTGCTTCCAGTGAGCTTCCAGCCTGCAGTGTCCAGTGTGGAGTCCGAACATTATCGCTTGCTGGTATTTTGTTAAAAAAAAGAGATGATTGTGTTTTCGTTAGAGCGCTAGTGTTTATATCTTTCCAGGTCTGTCTTTCTCCGTGGTTAGATGGTTTAAGAGGGACGAGAATTTTAGCAGGAGAGTTAGAGAACTGAGTGCTAGTTCGCTGTCTACAAACAAATATCTTTCTTCCATCTGTCTTTCTCCATTTAGTGTTTTCTTTCTCTCTCTCTCTCTCTGACATGAGCTTATCTGTCTGTCTGTCTGTCTACCTGTCATACTTTTGTATTCGCCTTGTGTGTCGTGTCTGTGTATGTGTCTGTCTGTCATACTTTGTCTGCAGTGTTTCCATCTGTCTGTCATATCTACGCTGCCTGTCTTTCCGCCTGTCATATTTATGTATTCTCCTTGTCTGTCTGTTCTGTCTCTTTGACTACCTGTCTACCATGCCAGTGTCTGTTTGTCCTGTCTGTGTCTGTCTGTCTACAGCTGTTACCAAACAAAACATAGTCTCACCATGTCCCTAATGAACGCAGACATTGTTTATTTGTTCCTCGGTGAGACGCGAGACTGGTGTGGAACAAGCACAGGCCTTCTGCTTACCCAAGCACCCGCACCGACGCCCGAGCCAAAGTGCCATGAACGACGCCAGAAAGAATGTGAAGAATGTATGAAAAGTTCCCTTTATGTGGCCGGTTCATTCACACCAGGGCGAGTCTCATTCATTCTTATCTGGATCTAGGCCCCTGCTTACACGCGTGCTACGCGTATTAGAGTACAGGCTGTCTCATTCTAGGCGTGCCAGCGCTCGGGTTACCTGGAAGCTCGTGGCTTGTTTCATGCCTTTGTGTGAGGATCTGCACCTTCTTTTGTCATCGGTGACGTTGTTATGGGAGCTAGGCGATCGCTGAGAAACATCAGAAACTAGTTTATAATTATACAACTGTACATGTATGATTAAGGCTCACGCCGAAACTTCACAACTTTGTAGTCGTTAAGTAATAAAGCTGCTCCTACTTTTTTCCCCCCTAGTTTATACGTTCTAAGAAACATCAAGGGAGTGGGCAGCCGTTGAGAATATATATGTATTGTAACTGCCAAGTGGGAAAATGGGAAATGGGGAAAAAGAGAGGAAGAGCAAGGCGAAGATGGCTGCAAGACATCGTTGATGATCTTCAAATGGATGCATCAGCAGCAGGCCATCTTGCTCACAACCGAGAGGTCTACAGGAGAGCTGTTAGGGAGGCAAAGTTCCGCAAGGGACATGCAAATGAATGAATGAACTGCCAAGATACATGTATACTTCCTCTAAAGGAGCGCCAGTTCGTGTGCCTAAGGTTTATGGTCTGTGTCGTCATCATTGCACTCCGGCCATGTCCATAGGTGCTCAGATCTCCTCCCCCCCCCCCCCAACCACTCACACCCTCAGCATATCAGTCGTCATCTTGTGGCTGATAGTGCCTGTGTTGGTTGACCAGTTCTTTCGCATGTCCAGTACGCCTCTCGTTCCTGGCCGTGCCGATCTGTATTCTCAGCTATTTCAGTCTAAGCAGCAATGTAGATTCATTGCCCTCAAAGTCCTCCATTCTGCCTATCTCTCTGAGATGTTAACAATATCAGCTGGACCCAGTGCTTGTCCATCTGCGATGATGACAGAGCCAGGCAGTCTATCAGCTCCCTCATTTCCCTGGATGACCACATACTCAGGGACATGGATGAAGGCGACTGCGAATCGTTGATTTCTGCAATGACTCTAGCCACTGCCTACGTACAGAACCTGCCTCGACCTTCTGGATCATACACATTGAAACACTTAGAAAGCGGACCCGGATGTAGTCTTCTGACTCCAGCCAGACGAATGCTTCTGTTACCGCCATCACCTCCATCGTCATGCTGCTTGTGGTCATAGCGAAGACACCGCTGCCTTCCTGGATTGCTCTGCCCGGCGAAAGTGCGGAGAATGCCCATGCACTCCTTTGATGTCGTACAACGAACCCATCTGTGTAAATTACAGCATCTGTCTCGTTGGTGTTTTCGCTGATGATGGCGTTGACCTCAAGCATTCACAGCATGTGGGTTCTGCTCCCTGCTTCTCTTGTCAAGCGTGACAATGCAAGAGAAGGTGCACAGGTACCCATCCCTCGCCGGGGTTGATGGTAGGTTCACAGACATGCTTGGTGACATCTTCTGCATGACCCATCCATGATTTGCCCCTCTTTAGCCCGTCAGCCTCTTCTTTGCGGAGTTCTTGGTGCAGTGAGTGCTCTTTGTCTGCAGTTCTCTTGAGGTGATAAGCATACGCCCTCCAGATGTTGATCCTGTGATTCATGGTTGGGAGATCAAGAAGGTATGGTCATCGCTACGCAGGAAGTATCTCTCATGCACCCCATGAGAGATGTCTGAATGAAGGTAGTAGTAACGTTTTAGTTAATGGGGCAGATGTTACCTGGAAATCTGGACTATATACTTGGAAAGTAAACACTTTCTAAAGAGTCAGAACTGCAGTTGCTAGAAATATACAGTTTCTGAAAAAATGGGGGGAGGGGTCTGCTTCAGCTTCATCCCTTCTTTTTAAGAAGAAGCAGACTTTGAAGTAATTTTGATTATAGTTCGGAGTATGGCAGGAGACAAGAAAAAGAGTTCGAAGTAATTTTGATTATAGTTCGGAGTATGGCAGGAGACAAGAAAAAGAGTTCGAAGTAATTTTGACTATAGTTCGGAGTATGGCAGGAGGCAAGAAAAAGAGTTTGAAGTAATTTTGATTATAGTTCGGAGTATGGCAGGAGACAAGAAAAAGAGTTCGAAGTAATTTTGATTATAGTTCGGAGTATGGCAGGAGACAAGAAAAAGAGTTTGAAGTAATTTTGATTATAGTTCGGAGTATGGCAGGAGGCAAGAAAAAGAGTTTGAAGTAATTTTGATTATAGTTCGGAGTATGGCAGGAGACAAGAAAAAGAGTTTGAAGTAATTTTGATTATAGTTCGGAGTATGGCAGGAGACAAGAAAAAGAGTTTGAAGTAATTTTGATTATAGTTCGGAGTATGGCAGGAGACAAGAAAAAGAGTTTGAAGTAATTGTGATTATAGTATGGCAGGAGACAAGAAAAAGAGTTCGAAGTAATTTTGATTATAGTCGGAGTATGGCGGGAGACAAATAGAATAAGCAGAGTTTGAAGCAATTTTGGATATACTCAGAATGTTTAGAAAAACAAAAAAATAACCCTTGTGAAGGAAACTGTAGTCAAGGGGGGGGGGGATAAAAATAAAGAAACAAAACAAAACACAAATAGGAGTGGAAGGTTTGAGTACAAGAAATCATTAGGGGGAGAAAAGAGAAGAAAAAGAGCGGTGCTGGCCTGAAGTTTTGAGCTGAGAAATAATAATACGCTGCTGCCCCCCTCCTTTCACAAGGAAATCTTTTTGGTTTCCCCACCCCACCCCCGCCTTCCAAGCCCCAACTTTTGCTACCATTTGTTGCTTATTGTGATAGGGGCCCCGTCTTGATACAAGATCTGAGGCGATACGCGCTCTTACAGGTAGCCGGTACGTGGGAGGAGGAGGAAGAGTCGGAGGAATTACCTGCCTTGTTTGTGTTTTGTTTTGTCCACTTGAGATTAGTTTCCGGTCACACATTGTTAGTCGAGAAATACCGTAAGTCGAAGGTAAGCAATGTCAGAGATATACACGCACGGAGAGGGGGGGGGGATGACTAGGAGAGGGGAGGGTCTTTGTTGTGTGTGTGTGTGTGGTGGAGTATTGCGTTCTCTGCTTCAGGTCGGGCACATTCAGCACAGCTGATCAGCACGTGGAGAAAAATAAGAGGAAGACCTGACAAGAAGAAAACAAAGAATAAAAAGCCCTGAGCGCTGTACAAACAAAACCAAACAAAAACATATCAAATATAAGCCATTTCCTGTTTTCATCTGCTGAATGTCTGCAGTTTTTTGTTTGTTTTTTTTTTCCTACAAAGCAAAATGTGAATTTAGTTTCTAAAGTGAATTTTATTCTGCCTTGCTGGAGAAATCATTTAGAATTTAAAATTTCCTATGGTTCTATCTATCTATATATCTATCTATCTATCTATCTATCTATCTATCTATCTATCTATCTATTTGTGTCTTCATTTTTTATCGTTATTTTCTTATGTACACATACACTTTTCCTTGCACGTTCAGTAGATCATTCACATCAGAGTCTGGGGTTCACGAAACACGTTACCTGTGGCACGGATATTCACTGTAAACTACTTCCTACTCACAGTCACGTGTTACTTGGTCTGTAGTGTGCTTGTGTACAGGCGATTGTTGGGGAATTTCCGCTATGCAGATTATTTTTAGAGGTGGTGAAAAGTTCGAAACTACCTTCTGTAAACATACCAAGAAACCCTAATAGCAGCATGGAAGGTTAACCGAAAGGACTACAGGAGAGCTGTTAGGGAGGCAGAGTTCCGCAAGGGACATGCACACGACGGACTGACTGATGAAAGTGATGATGTATGTTTTGCTTCTTACTTAATATCCGTCGTTGTGCCGTTGAAGGCGGCTTTGCTTTTTAACGATTTCAACATTGTTTCTTTTATGCAAATGCATATATAATATGTTTGGCGAATACGTGAGAAAATATAGCCTACCTTCCACCCCCAAACCCAAACAAAAAACCAATCATGGTGTACGGGCTGGTTTTTTTTTTTTGGGGGGGGGGGGGATATCTGTTTTGTTTTTTTAAATTGTCAGGAATATCTATTTTTATGTTCGGGAATATCCTTTTTTATTTCCGGGAATATCCAAAGTAGTTTTCAGTTTTTTGTATCTGTTGTTTGAGTTGTTTTATCAAATATATTGCCCGTCGCTGGTTGAGATGATTTTGTTAGTTAAACAGCTTGTGAGTCCAGAGCTGTGTTAGCAGATAAAACATGACGCTGTGTTATAAGACAGGGTTAGCAAATTATTTTCCAGTCGCCTTTTTAGTTTTTCCAGTGTGTGTCCGCGAGGTAGGAGCGACCAAAGGGGGGTGAGCAGCCCTGCTCTGTGTGGTCACACGCGTGGGAGTGCTCACTGTCTGTTTGCCCAGTAAAAAGCGATAAGACACGAATGTAACTTGAACGCTTTGAGCATGTAACAGTAAGAAGAGGCTGGACTTCACTGAATAGTTTAGTGACTGTTTTTTTCAAGTTAGAAGGTTTAAGCGTTGTGAAACCAGCCTTGGCAGTTTCTTGTATTTCATCAACATATTTTCACGTACAGTATCCAGAGCGAGAGAGAGAGAAGGGAAGGACAGCCGTAATAAAGAATAATATAGTGTCCCAAAGATCTCCATACACAGGAAAATTGAACAGCTTAAAGAAAATGGTATCTTTGTCTAGCAAAAGATTCGCAGTACTACTGCCACTTCTTTCAGAGCACCTGCAGGTGAGTCTCTCTCCCTCAGGTTGCACCTGTCGCCTCGGTCTTGTCACATACCTCCGACCGCACATGCGAGACTGGCATACAACATTCTGCAGCTTTTGTCCAGTCAGCCAAGAACCACAAACCCGACTCTGTCCGCTGGGAGCTAGCTACACTGGGAGACGAGACTTTAGTATGCAAGACATTACCTCCAAGAGACTCCGCAGTTTATCCAGACAATAGGGAGTGAAGACGCTGTTTCAGATGAGGCATTCAGCGACCCATAGCTGATATGCTAGCGTCAGGGTTAGCGACCCATAGCTGATATGCTAGCGTCAGGGTTAACGACCCATAGCTGATATGCTAGCGTCAGGGTTAGCGACCCATAGCTGATATGCTAGCGTCAGGGTTAGCGACCCATAGCTGATATGCTAGCCTCAGGGTTAGCGACCCATAGCTGATATGCTAGCCTCAGGGTTAGCGACCCATAGCTGATATGCTAGCCTCAGGGTTAGCGACCCATAGCTGACTAAGACCCTGTCCAACCGCTCTGTTTGTACTCTCAGTAACAGCCCTAGCCTGGCTAACGGGGCAGGGATCGCCATAATCTCCATGGTGATGGAGTCTGCTAAAGAAGCACTGCATACAAACCCCCTTCCCTGCTTTTAGCTGTACTCCGGGACTGAAAAAATAGCTGCCATAACCCGCTCCCCACACCGATACGATGCTGTGCCTCAACATCTCTACAGCATTAGCTGCAATGAACACCAGCTCGCAGTTACAGGGAGATAGTACAAGTACAAATCCGAACAATAGATATAGATGAAGTCTAGTTAATATAGATGATCATGGAATGAAGAAGGAGGTGTTATGCATGTAATCGCCCCTCGATTGTTGTCATTGAGCTGTGTGTGTATGAGACTTTGAAACAAAATATAGATTAGTGAAATAGAATATTTATTTGTCTTACTCTGCAGATCTGGAAGGATGGCTGTGTCTGTGGGCGGTTATAGCTTGTGGAGTCACGTGGTACAGGCTCTGAGCTCAATTCAAGGTATAGTTTTTTGTTTACACGCCTTTTTGGGTGTTTGTTTTCACGCCTTTTATTCTTTTCACACTTTTTAAAATTGTTTCCACACCTGTTATTTTTTTTTTCGTATCAGTTATTATATCAACAGCTGTTATTGTTCGTTTTCACCCCTGTTGTGTTTCATTTCACATCTGTTATTGTCTGTTTTCATGCCTGTTATTGTTTGCTCTAATACCTGTTATTGTCTTGTTATGTTTTTCAACATTTTTATTAGTTGTCTGTTTCACATATTAAAGGTCCACATGGAGCCAGGATGGCGGACTGTAGCCGGTCACAAGAATTAGTTCCCATCTCATATAGAATATATCACAATCCAATGCACGAGGCGTGATACTAGCCACGGTGGAGCTTACTAAGAAGTTTAGGGTTGCATCAAGCAAAAGACTATATGGACGCACATATGAGAACCACGACAGCCATGAAGTACCACTACATAACACTAAAAGAGCATCACCACTACATACCACGAAAAGAGCATCACCACTACATAACACTAAAAGAGCATCACCACTGTATAACACTAAAAGAGCATCACCACTGTATAACACTAAAAGAGCATCACCACTGTATAACACTAAAAGAGCATCACCATAACACTAAAAGAGCATCACCACTGCATAACACTAAAAGAGCATCACCACTGCATAACACTAAAAGAGCATCACCACTACATAACACTAAAAGAGCATCACCACTACATAACACTAAGAGCGTCTCATAGGGGGAACGGACAAATTGGTCACTGTTTAGCATTTACAGAAACAGCGGTAGAGCGTGTATGGTTGGTGTTTTGTGCGTTTAGTTGGTGTTTATGCATGTGTGATTGGTGTTTTTGTGTGTTTGATTGGTGTTTATGTGTGTATGGTTGGTGTTTTGTGCGTTTAGTTGGTGTTTTTGTACGTTTGGTTGGTGTTCATGCATGTATGGTTGGTGTTTGTGCCTGTATGGTTGGTGTTTGTGCCTGTATGGTTGGTGTTTATGCGTGTATGGTTGGTGTTTGTGTGCATTTGGTTGGTGTTCATGCATGTATGGTTGGTGTGTGTGCCTGTATGGTTGGTGTTTATGCGTGTATGGTTGGTGTTTGTGCCTATATGGTTGGTGTTTATGCGTGTATGGTTGGTGTTTTGTGCGTTTAGTTGGTGTTTATGCGTGTATGGTTGGTGTTTGTGCCTATATGGTTGGTGTTTATGCGTGTATGGTTGGTGTTTGTGCCTATATGGTTGGTGTTTATGCGTGTATGGTTGGTGTTTGTGCCTATATGGTTGGTGTTTATGCGTGTATGGTTGGTGTTTCTGCCTATATGGTTGGTGTTTATGCGTGTATGGTTGGTGTTTATACGTGTATGGTTGGTGTTTATGTGTATATGGTTGATGTTTATGTGTGTATGGTTGATGTTTATAATGTTTGATATTTATGTGTGTATGGTTGATGTTTATGCGTATATGATTGTTATTTATGTGTGTAATGTTTTGTATTTATGTATGTATGATTGGTGTTTATGTCAGATTCTAAAACTCTCTGACCGGTACTAAAACTGCATGCTAGCATGGGCCAGGAGTGCGGGCAATAGAATGTTCCAGTTTTGAAGATAATTCCATACCAGCATGTATATGTGGAGAATGAAAAGAACAAATGCAAAAAATTTAGAACTGCTGCAAGTGCAGTGTGAACTTCTCAAAGAAATAAAGACAATACAGGAAAAGAAAATGCTTTGACCAAGACATAACAAGACTATAAGCAAAAGGCCATACTAGAAGGGAAGGTGAAAGGAAGAGGTAGACAGAGACGTAGACCGGAAGATAATATACGAGAATTGGCAAGACAAGGGAGGGAACAAGGAAACTGGAGATTCATTACCGCCAGTCTTTATTCTGAGGACGGTAGACGACGATGATGATGATGATGATGATGATATGGGCTTGGAAAAGAGAATATGTATACACGGCCTATTTTCCCGCTTTTCTGTCTATGAATCAGTTACTGTCTCTATACGTGCTTGTTGTTAAATATGTGCGTCTACAGCCCATTTTGCTACATGTATGTCTGTATTATACTGCTGGCAGTTTATAAGTATATAGAAATTAACAGTGTCGGCGCAGCATCTTTATTATCAGAAACATGGTCAGCTTTCCATGAGCCATTGTTAAGAGCAGTAGCTTTGTTTATAATAGTACAACTGACTCATAGCCTTTCTCTTGTCAGGTTAGATATAGCCTGATTCTTGTTTTAGTTTGGATTACAGGATAGTAGTGTCAGTAGGATATCTGGTCGTTGGTGCTTTCGTAAATACACTTACATGATACACTCTGTTCTGATATACTCCCCAGTGAAATATGAAGGGCCGGCAGACAGCATAGATTTAGAGTCAGTGGGTGTAGTAAGACTGCCCCAGTGAAATATGAAGGGCCGGCAGACAGCAGAGATTTAGAGTCAGTGGGTGTAGTAAGACTGCCCCAGTGAAAGATGAAGGCCCGGCAGACAGCAGAGATTTAGAGTCAGTGGGTGTAGTAAGACTGCTCCAGTGAAAGATGAAGGCCCGGCAGACAGCAGAGATTTAGAGTCAGTGGGTGTAGTAAGACTGCTCCAGTGAAATATGAAGGGCCGGCAGACAGCAGAGATTTAGAATCAGTGGGTGTAGTAAGACTGCCCCAGTGAAAGATGAAGGCCCGGCAGACAGCATAGATTTAGAGTCATTGGGTGTAGTAAAACTGCCCCAGTGAAATATAAAGGGCCGGCAGACAGCAGAGATTTAGAATCAGTGGGTTAGTATTGCTTTTCAGAAACTAAAAACAATTCAAAAAATGTAAAGCGGGACAAAGAGAACTACAAAAATTAGGTTTTTAAGGGCATGCATCTTCTTTCCATTACAACATATCCCTGTGAGATCTGGACACTTAACAAAACAGATGAGAAACACACTAAGCGCCTTTGAATGTAAATGCTATAGAAGGGTCCTACAAATATCGGGAACACAAAAAAAGAACAAATATATCCGTACTACAAGAATTTAATGAAGAAGGTTGAATGATAAAGAAGATTAAAAACTTAAATATTTCCGACATATTAAGCGTCATGAAAGTTTGGAGAAGACAGTCTTGGAAGGTATGTAATGGGGAAAAGAAAGAGAGGAAGACCAAGGTGAAGATGGCTGCAGGACATAGTTGAACATCTGCAAATCAGCAACAAGGCATCTTGCTTACAACCTAGAGCCCTACAGAAGAGCTGTTAGGGAGGCAAAGCTCTGCAAGGGACATGCTGATAAGTGAATGAGGGTGGTACAGCAAGTCGTGCTGTCAGCCAACATTAGACTGTTGCCTAGGATCTGTTTCCGTTGCTGAGTGAGGTGAAGTATTTCCTCGGTAAAATTGTTCATATGTGCATATTTTATGCTCGGTGGGAGAAGCAACATATCCGGTCCCTTGTGTTCTTGGTCGTATGTTTTAGAAACTGTTAATTACTTCGGTTCAGTTGTCATGTTATGTGAAGGCTTATCATTAATGGAATAGCAATCATTAACCTAAAATAACCAGATGACACCGTGCTGATGGCAGAGAACCAAAAAGACCCACAGAATCTAGTGACGCGAATAAACTATGAAAGTCAAAATGTAACGAACTGGAAATCATCATCAGAAAGAGAAATGTCATGGTAATCAGCAGAGAAGAAAGAAAGCCAACGGTAAATATAAAAATAAATGGAGAATCACTGGAAAGCTTCAGGTATTTTGGGAATTATAATGACACAGGACGGGAAATGTGGAACAGAAATTAACAAAAGAATAGCTTTGGCAAAAAAAAAAGAAAGAAAAAAACACCTTCAGCAGAATGAGGAAGATCCATACATCAAAACAAATATCACAGCAAATGAAATTACGTATCGTTAAAATGCTACATATATTCAATGTTCTCTTATGGTGCAGAAGACTTAAGACAACCAGGGCCCTTGAAATGCTGATATACAGAAGAATAGGGCCTATCCCATGGACAGAATGAAAACAACAAAGTGCTGAACCAGCTGGAAGTGAAAAGAGAGATATTGAAAATTATACAAACAAGACAGCTAAGATACTTTGGGCATGTCAGGAGGCACACTACTATGTTGAAGACCCTTCATGAGGGCAGGATCGAAGGGAAAAGAACAAGAGGACAACAGCGATATAGTTGGGTGGACGACATCAAGAGATGGACAGGGACAAGCTTGGCCGAGTGTCCTACGAAGACAAGAAACAGAGCAGAGTGGAGATTCATCTCAGCCAACCTTCCGTGGGGAGACGGCACGAGACGATGATGATGAATGCTGACCATAGAACAGTGTGCTAAATCACATTATAAGACGGTTGACCATAGAACAATATGCTAAATCACATTCTTTATATGAAGCGTTATATGTGATGTAGCGCACTGTTGTATGATCAGCCTTCATATCATGTGATTTATCACACTGTTGTATGGTCAGCCTTCATATCATGTGACTTAGCACACTGGTGTATGCTCAGTCTTCAAATAATGTGATTTAGCACATTGTTGTATAGTCAGCCTCCAAATAATGTGATTTAGCACATTGTTGTATAGTCAGCCTCCAAATAATGTGATTTAGCACATTGTTGTATAGTCAGCCTCCAAATAATGTGATTTAGCACATTGTTGTATAGTCAGCCTCCAAATAATGTGATTTAGCACACTATTGTATAGTCAGTCTCCAAATACGTGCCGGGCGTTTAATATAGGACTGCTTTCTACCGATTGACTTGGTATTGTAAGACTGCTTACCTACAGCCTATGATATCATGAAGTCGCAACATACACCTGGCACATTTTTATTCAGTTGATCATATGATTATGCGTGTGTGCTCAGCGGACGTGTATTTGGTGGAGGTGATGTTTAAAGGTTTCGAATCACATGATTTTAAAAGGCCTACAAGCGTCCCCTGGTCTAGTTTTTATCGCTGCGCACGCAGATTTTGCAGTGTCAGCAGCACCCACCGGTCGACAGATTGTGGAGACTTGTCTGCTGCATGGTCTCGCTAACTTGGCTTGGTGTCGCCGGCCCGCCGGTCCGCCCGCATCGTGCCGCATTGGAGTCACAGGCAGTAGACGTGAAGAGAGCTGACGGGGAGGCATGACGTAGCCATTCGTCCCGTGCCTACATTGAATATTATATGTTTGCTCAACGCTGTAGGATACGTCCGTGCCGTGCGGTGAAGTATTTCCTCGGTAAAATTGTTCATATGTGCATATTTTATGCTCGGTGGGAGAAGCAACATATCCGGTCCCTTGTGTTCTTGGCCGTATGTTTTAGAAACTGTTAATTACTTCGGTTCAGTTGTCATGTTATGTGAAGGCTTATCATTAATGGAATAGCAATCATTAACCTAAAATAACCAGATGACACCGTGCTGATGGCAGAGAACCAAAAAGACCCACAGAATCTAGTGACGCGAATAAACTATGAAAGTCAAAATGTAACGAACTGGAAATCATCAGAAAGAGAAATGTCATGGTAATCAGCAGAGAAGAAAGAAAGCCAACGGTAAATATAAAAATAAATGGAGAATCACTGGAAAGCTTCAGGTATTTTGGGAATTATAATGACACAGGACGGGAAATGTGGAACAGAAATTAACAAAAGAATAGCTTTGGCACACAAAAAAAAAAGAACACCTTCAGCAGAATGAGGAAGATCCACACATCAAAACAAATATCACAGCAAATGAAATTACGTATCGTTAAAATGCTACATATATTCAATGTTCTTTTATGGTGCAGAAGACTTAAGACAACCAGGGCCCTTGAAATGCTGATATACAGAAGAATAGGGCCTATCCCATGGACAGAATGAAAACAACAAAGTGCTGAACCAGCTGGAAGTGAAAAGAGAGATATTGAAAATCATACAAACAAGACAGCTAAGATACTTTGGGCATGTCAGGAGGCACATTACTATGTTGAAGACCCTTCATGAGGGCAAGATCGAAGGGAAAAGAACAAGAGGACAACAGCGATATAGATGGGTGGACGACATCAAGAGATGGACAGGGACAAGCTTGGCCGAGTGTCCTACGAAGACAAGAAACAGAGCAGAGTGGAGATTCATCTCAGCCAACCTTCCTTGAGGGAGACGGCACGAGACGATGATGATGAATGCTGACTATAGAACAGTGTGCTAAATCACATTATAAGACGGTTGACCATAGAACAATATGCTAAATCACATTCTTTATATGAAGCGTTATATGTGATGTAGCGCACTGTTGTATGATCAGCCTTCATATCATGTGATTTATCACACTGTTGTATGGTCAGCCTTCATATCATGTGACTTAGCACACTGTTGTATGCTCAGTCTTCAAATAATGTGATTTAGCACATTGTTGTATAGTCAGCCTCTAAATAATGTGATTTAGCACATTGTTGTATAGTCAGCCTCTAAATAATGTGATTTAGCACATTGTTGTATAGTCAGCCTCCAAATAATGTGATTTAGCACATTGTTGTATAGTCAGCCTCCAAATAATGTGATTTAGCACACTATTGTATAGTCAGTCTCCAAATACGTGCCGGGCGTTTAATATAGGACTGCTTTCTACCGATTGACTTGGTATTGTAAGACTGCTTACCTACAGCCTATGATATCATGAAGTCGCAACATACACCTGGCACATTTTTATTCAGTTGATCATATGATTATGCGTGTGTGCTCAGCGGACGTGTATTTGGTGGAGGTGATGTTTAAAGGTTTCGAATCACATGATTTTAAAAGGCCTACAAGCGTCCCCTGGTCTAGTTTTTATCGCTGCGCACGCAGATTTTGCAGTGTCAGCAGCACCCACCGGTCGACAGATTGTGGAGACTTGTCTGCTGCATGGTCTCGCTAACTTGGCTTGGTGTCGCCGGCCCGCCGGTCCGCCCGCATCGTGCCGCATTGGAGTCACAGGCAGTAGACGTGAAGAGAGCTGACGGGGAGGCATGACGTAGCCATTCGTCCCGTGCCTACATTGAATATTATATGTTTGCTCAACGCTGTAGGATACGTCCGTGCCGTGCGGTGGTCTTGGGGAAGACTCTCCCGTTCTTGGGCTGTACCTGAAAGGAGACTGTAAGCGGACCCACAGCCAGAGGTCAGTCCGTGCTTTAGAATATTGATATAGAGGCTGGACCGTGCTCCAGTTTGTTGGTGTCAGTACCGAAAGTGTTTTGGTAACCGTGTCAGTTTTTCCGTTAAAATATGGAGTATTTTTTAAGTCGAGAAGGAGGTGGATATATTTTATTTGTTATATAATGTACACTCCAACAGGTACGAGCCGTTTCATCTCTTATTTTTAAAAAAAGTTTTTAGATTAAATTCAAACCTTGTCTCCAGCATGATAATGTATGCACTCCTTACTGAATTTGTTGTTCTACATGCTTATACCAGGCTGTTTCCTGCAGCCACTTTGCTTGTTTGTTACTGAGTTTCTAGCTTCTTATGCCAGGCTGTTTCCTGCAGCCACTTTGCTTGTTTGTTACTGAGTTTCTAGCTTCTTATGCCAGGCTGTTTCCTGCAGCCACTTTGCTTGTTTGTTACTGAGTTTCTAGCTTCTTATGCCAGGCTGTTTCCTGCAGCCACTTTGTTTGTTTGTTACTGAGTTTCTAGCTTCTTATGCCAGGCTGTTTCCTGCAGCCACTTTGTTTGTTTGTTACTGAGTTTCTAGCTTCTTATGCCAGGCTGTTTCCTGCAGCCACTTTGCTTGTTTGTTACTGAGTTTCTAGCTTCTTATGCCAGGCTGTTTCCTGCAGCCACTTTGCTTGTTTGTTACTGAGTTTCTAGCTTCTTATGCCAGGCTGTTTCCTGCAGCCACTTTGTTTGTTTGTTACTGAGTTTCTAGCTTCTTATGCCAGGCTATTTCCTGCAGCCACTTTGCTTGTTTGTTACTGTGTTTCTAGCTTCTTATGCCAGGCTATTTCCTGCAGCCACTTTGCTTGTTTGTTACTGTGTTTCTAGCTTCTTATGCCAGGCTGTTTCCTGCAGCCACTTTGTTTGTTTGTTACTGAGTTTCTAGCTTCTTATGCCAGGCTGTTTCCTGCAGCCACTTTGCTTGTTTGTTACTGTGTTTCTAGCTTCTTATGCCAGGCTATTTGCTGCAGCTACTTTGCTTGTTTGTTACTGAGTTTCTAGTTTCTTATGCCAGGTTATTTGCTGTACAGCCTATAGCTACTTTGCTTGTTTAATCTATAGCAAAGGTTTAGTTTAGCTGACGTCTACTTGGGAAACCTCGGAAGTGCTTAGAACCGTGACATCTGACTTGCAATCCTGATAGATCATTTAGAACTGTGATGTCTGATTTACAGTCCTGACAAATGATTTAGAACTGTGACATCAGACTTACAACCCTAATAGATCATTTAGAACTGTGATATATCACTTACAACCCTGACGGATAGTTTAGGACTATGTCATCTGACTTACAACACTGACAGATGATTTAGAACCGTGACATCTACCTTACAGCCGTCACGGATGATTTAGAACTATAACATTAGACTTACGGCCGTGATGGATGATTTAGAACAGTGACATCTGACTTCTGCCCAGTACTGATGATTTAGAACCGTGACACATGACTTACAGCCGTGACTGATGATTTAGAACCGTGACATCTGACTTCTATCCTTGACTGATGATTTAGAACCGTGACATCTGACTTCCATCCCTGACGGTTGATTTATAACCGTGGCATCTGACTTCTATCCTTGACTGATGATTTAGAACCATGACATATGACTTACAGCCGTGATGGATGATTTAGAACAGTGACATCTGACTTCCATCCCTGACGGTTGATTTAGAACCGTGGCATCTGTCTTACAGCCGTGACGGATGATTTAGAAACGTGGCCTAAAACTTACACTCGTGACGGATGATTTAGAACCGTGACATCTGACTTCCGTCCTTGACGGATGATTTAGAACCATGACATGGCATCTGACATCTACCCCTCACGGATGATTTAGAACCGTGACATCTGACTTACAGCCGTGACGGATGATTTAGAACCATGATGATGATCATCATCAGGTGCCGTGCCGACTGGCGTTGGCTATTATGCTTCTCCAGAGTACCCGATCCTTCATGCAGGCCATCAGTTCAGTTGGTGATCTCCTCTCACACCATCCCGTCAGACTGTCCAGTATCATTTCTCTTGGTCTTCCTCTTGATCTTCTTCCTTCTATTTTTCCTGTTGTTATAATATTTTCAATGCCCCCTCTTCTCATTGCATGTCCTATGAAAGTACATTGTCTCTCTCTTATCTTTCTGACAAGGTTTTTTTTGTCTCTCCAGCTCTTCTCATACATTCTTCATTAGTTATTTTTGCTGTCCAGGGGATTCGCAACATTCTTCTAATAAACCACATTTCTGCTGCTTCCAATGATTTTTGTGCAGACTTGCCTATTGTCCATGATTCACTTCCATATAACAAGATAGGTTCAGTATAGCATTTTAGGACTCGTTTTCTAACATTCATTGATAAAGATTATATCTAAGAACCATGATATCTGACTTCTATCCCTCACGAATGATTTATTACAATCTTTGACACAGGACTTATTGCTGCCGTGATAGATGACTTATTACAGTTCTGATAGATAACATATTACGATCTTGACAGTTGTAGTACTGGAGATCAGTATCATGATTACTGTCTACTTTCAGTACTACGCTGAATAGTCTCGTGGTCTTGATCACCCACAGTGTCCTGTCCTTTAATTTTCTTCACCTACCATTTCTTGGTCTTAAGTCTAGAATGGGCCAGCAGCTTCGTCGTTGATTCTGAGCCTATCTCCGCGGAGCTTGTTTCTTCTTCTTCTTCTTCTTCTTCCTGTGTTTCTAGATTCGTTGTCATTTCTTGCCAGCCTCTGCCGTGTGTAGTCATGGTTAATGTTGTTCTGATGCGTAATTGTTGTCCCTAGTCGTTGATGCCCCCTCCTACTTCTCCAGCTCTGCTCACAAAAAAGTGTGTGACATCCCGATATTGACAGGTAGACTCAAATATTCAGACGAACGCGATGAGCTGACAGCGTTTTAATAACGGCGTGTAGTGCGTCGTTTATCCAAGCGCCATTGTTATTTTCTTGGGCGATGTCCCGACTTGTTGGTAGTTTTACCCCTCAAAAGTTTGTTGTTTTCTGGTTGTGTGTGAATTGGTGTGTGCGCTGTGCTCTTGTGACCAAAATGCTGCTCATAGTGCGAGAATAGCGCTAGATTTGGCTCTTTGTTATTTGTATTAGTTTTTTTTTTTTTGGGGGGGGGGATTCCGACTCTTTGCTTTCCTCAGTGTCCGAGTGGCGAAGTGGTTAGTGCACTGGTCTCTCATGGCGAAGGTCGGGGGTTCGAATCCGGCCGGAGGCACCCCCAGTCATCCAGCTGTAGAAATGGGTACCCGACTTTTCCTGGAGTTGGGGAAGGAGAGGCGGCCAGGCGTGATACTGACCATATCACCCTCTAGTGTGCTGACAGGTCAAGGAAAATATGAGCACTAACACCATATCCCTATGTGCCTCTAAGGCATGACAGCTTTATCTATATATATATATATATACGTTAGTTGTGGCGCAGTGTATATATACGTTAGTTGCGGCGCAGTGTATATACGTTAGTTGCGGCACAATGTATTACGTTAGTTGCGGCGCAGTGTATATATACATTAGTTGCGGCGCAGTGTATTACGTTAGTTGCGGCGCAGTGTATATATACGTTAGTTGTGGCGCAATGTATATATACGTTAGTTGCGGCGCAGTGTATATATACGTTAGTTGTGGCGCAATGTATATATACGTTAGTTGTGGCGCAATGTATATATACGTTAGTTGTGGCGCAATGTATATATACGTTAGTTGTGGCGCAATGTATATATACGTTAGTTGCGGCGCAGTGTATAATACGTTAGTTGTGGCGCAGTGTATATACGTTAGTTGTGGCGCAATGTATATATACGTTAGTTGCGGCGCAGTGTATATATACGTTAGTTGTGGCGCAATGTATATATACGTTAGTTGCGGCGCAGTGTATATATACGTTAGTTGTGGCGCAATGTATATACGTTAGTTGTGGCGCAATGTATATATACGTTAGTTGTGGCGCAATGTATATATACGTTAGTTGCGGCGCAGTGTATATATACGTTAGTTGCGGCGCAGTGTATATATACGTTAGTTGTGGCGCAATGTATATATACGTTAGTTGCGGCGCAGTGTATATATACGTTAGTTGCGGCGCAATGTATATGTTTGCTGCGGCCCAGTGTATATGTTGGCTATGGCGCAAATTATCAATAACATGTGATATGGGGGTGACACCGTTCTAACAGATGACATATTACGATCTTGACAGTTGTAGTACTGGAGATCAGTATCATGATTACTGTCTACTTTCAGTACTACGCTGAATAGTCTCGTGGTCTTGATCACCCACAGTGTCCTGTCCTTTAATTTTCTTCACCTACCATTTCTTGGTCTTAAGTCTAGAATGGGCCAGCAGCTTCGTCGTTGATTCTGAGCCTATCTCCGCGGAGCTTGTTTCTTCTTCTTCTTCTTCTTCTTCCTGTGTTTCTAGATTCGTTGTCATTTCTTGCCAGCCTCTGCCGTGTGTAGTCATGGTTAATGTTGTTCTGATGCGTAATTGTTGTCCCTAGTCGTTGATGCCCCCTCCTACTTCTCCAGCTCTGCTCACAAAAAAGTGTGTGACATCCCGATATTGACAGGTAGACTCAAATATTCAGACGAACGCGATGAGCTGACAGCGTTTTAATAACGGCGTGTAGTGCGTCGTTTATCCAAGCGCCATTGTTATTTTCTTGGGCGATGTCCCGACTTGTTGGTAGTTTTACCCCTCAAAAGTTTGTTGTTTTCTGGTTGTGTGTGAATTGGTGTGTGCGCTGTGCTCTTGTGACCAAAATGCTGCTCATAGTGCGAGAATAGCGCTAGATTTGGCTCTTTGTTATTTGTATTAGTTTTTTTTTTTTTGGGGGGGGGGGATTCCGACTCTTTGCTTTCCTCAGTGTCCGAGTGGCGAAGTGGTTAGTGCACTGGTCTCTCATGGCGAAGGTCGGGGGTTCGAATCCGGCCGGAGGCGCCCCCAGTCATCCAGCTGTAGAAATGGGTACCCGACTTTTCCTGGAGTTGGGGAAGGAGAGGCGGCCAGGCGTGATACTGACCATATCACCCTCTAGTGTGCTGACAGGTCAAGGAAAATATGAGCACTAACACCATATCCCTATGTGCCTCTAAGGCATGACAGCTTTATCTATATATATATATATATATACGTTAGTTGTGGCGCAGTGTATATATACGTTAGTTGCGGCGCAGTGTATATATACGTTAGTTGCGGCACAATGTATTACGTTAGTTGCGGCGCAGTGTATATATACATTAGTTGCGGCGCAGTGTATTACGTTAGTTGCGGCGCAGTGTATATATACGTTAGTTGTGGCGCAATGTATATATACGTTAGTTGCGGCGCAGTGTATATATACGTTAGTTGTGGCGCAATGTATATATACGTTAGTTGTGGCGCAATGTATATATACGTTAGTTGTGGCGCAATGTATATATACGTTAGTTGTGGCGCAATGTATATATACGTTAGTTGCGGCGCAGTGTATATATACGTTAGTTGTGGCGCAGTGTATATATACGTTAGTTGTGGCGCAATGTATATATACGTTAGTTGCGGCGCAGTGTATTACGTTAATTGTGGCGCAATGTATATATACGTTAGTTGCGGCGCAGTGTATATATACGTTAGTTGTGGCGCAATGTATATATACGTTAGTTGTGGCGCAATGTATATATACGTTAGTTGTGGCGCAATGTATATATACGTTAGTTGCGGCGCAGTGTATATATACGTTAGTTGCGGCGCAGTGTATATATACGTTAGTTGTGGCGCAATGTATATATACGTTAGTTGCGGCGCAGTGTATATATACGTTAGTTGCGGCGCAATGTATATGTTTGCTGCGGCCCAGTGTATATGTTGGCTATGGCGCAAATTATCAATAACATGTGATATGGGGGTGACACCGTTCTAACAGCAGAAACTGAAGCAGTTTGCAGAAAGGTATGAATAAGATTATATCAGTCAGTCAGTCGGTCATTTGCATATCTCTTGCGGAACTTTGCCTCCCTAACAGCTCTCCTGTAGGCCTCTCGATTGTAAGCAAGATGCCCTGCTGCTGATGCATCCATTTGCAGATCATCAACGATTAAGAGGGCGATTAAAAGCCCGGAACCAGACAGCGACAAGACAGAAACAATGTTAACATCGAAAAGGATAAACATACCAAAGTGCAACATCCTTTCAAAGAGGAAGACACTGACACAAGTCAATGCATTCAGTTACCCTGGAACAACAATAACAGCCGATGGCAAGTAGACAAATAAAATAAAATCACGAATAGGTACGGACACAGAGACAGAGGATGCATCATGGGGAAGATACTAACAAGAAAATGTTTCTGAAAGAAGATACTAACAAGAAAATGTTTCTAAAAGAAGATATCAACAAACAAGGAAATGTTCCTAAAAGGAGATACTAACAAATAAGAAAATGTTCCTAAAAGAAGATACTGACAGATAAGAAAATGTTTCTAAAAGAAATACTAACAAATAAGAAAATGTTCCTAAAAGAAGATACTAACAAATAAGGAAATGTTCTTAAAAGTGAAGAAAAGAGTATTACAGTGCTAAATAGAGCCAATTTTGCTGTATGGTTGTGAAACTTGGACAGTCAAGACAAAAGAATCTGGAAGGAACAGAGATGTGGTTTCTGGCGGAAGATGAAACAAATATACCCTGGACAGACAGAATAACAAACGAAGATATGATGACAGAAGTTTCAAATCAACGAAAAGTACTTGAAATGATAAGACAGTCAAAAGCTCTTGGACATGTCATGAGAAGACAGAAGTTGGAGAACCCGGTAATGACTGGAGAAGTCAACCAGAAAAAGGAAGGAAGGAAGGTCAGAAAAACAAATTCTCACTGGACTAAGTGGCCTGGAAGAAGAAGAAGAAGAAGAAGCAGCAAATGAACTAAAAGGATCGCACAAGGTAGAAGTGTTGATCGCCAACGCTGTCCAGGGCGGCACATAACAATAATAATATAAAGTGATAAGATCAGTGTAGAAGACGTGTGATTACAGTAGGAGAGGACAGAGAGGAATTTAACTGCAGTTTCTGTGTAATTAATACAGAGAGGTGTGCACATGGCAAAAGATGAAGAGGATTACAGCAAGAATGGGCATACAGCATTCAGCATTACCATTTACTAGCAGAAACCTGGGAAACAGAACGAATCATTTCGTTGAGGGCACAAAGCGGTGATTACAGATGTTCGTTTCACTGATCATCATGATAAGAAGGTTGAATCTCCATGAGCTGTTTCTTGTTTTGCACGCGGGGTTTTCCTTGTCTGTGTCTGGATTTCTGCCACTTGGGTACATAGGGCTGAATTTTTGTAGATAATTTATGGGTGCTTCTAAGCTTTGCTTCTTTGGTATCGTCATCTGATGTTTCCATTTCGTTTGGAGGGAGGGGGGGGGCGCGGCCAAAGATGTTGTCCGGCGACCCGTAACTGACATGCCGGCGTCAAGGTCAGCGACCCATAACTGACATGTTACAGCTGACCTGTCCCACCTCTCCATTGGTATTCCCCAGTAACAGACCTAGCCTGGCTAACCGGGCAGGAATCGCCAGAGTTCCCCTATGGTGGTGGAGTCTGATAAAGAAGTATTGCATTGCACACACACACACACACCCTGCTTTTTTTTAAAGCTGTGACCCGCTCCCAAGCCGACACGATGCTGTCCTCTTTAACACCTTCACAGAGTCAGCCGCAAAGAACACCAGCTGGCGGTTCCAGGAAGATGCAAGACAAGACAGAAGACAAGTTTCCTTTAGTCTCTATCACGTGCGTTTATAGAGCACCTTTATTTGTGTCTCCCATGCCTTGCTCAGAAACACCTTGGACATTATTTCTGCCTAGATTTTTGCCCGCTGTCTGGGTATTATTTTTCCTTGGTGTCTTGCCTCTTCCGTTCTCTGGGCTGTTCATGTCTCCCGTTTGTGTCTTGTCTCCAAGACAGTAGGTCTTCATGTGTGTCTCTCATATCTGAGATTTGGAACGGTGTTCATCTGTTTTTCTCTCGTATCTGAGAGATTTGAGAAGGTGTTGATGTATAAGTCTCATATCTTGGAGCGTTGAGAAGGTGTTGATGTATAAGTCTCATATCTTGGAGCGTTGAGAAGGTGTTGATGTATAAGTCTCATATCTTGGAGCGTTGAGAAGGTGTTGATGTATAAGTCTCATATCTTGGAGCGTTGAGAAGGTGTTGATGTATGCCTCTCATATGTGAGATGTTCAGAAAGTGTTCATGTGTGTCTCTTATATCTAAGACGTTGAGAAAGCTCCTGTCTGTCACGTATGTCTCAGCTGTCTGAGACTTTGAGAAAGTGTATGTCTGTCGTGTATGCGTCTTATATCTAAGACTTTAAGAAAGTATCTGTCTGTCGTATATATCTCTTATATCTAAAAATTTAAGAAAGTGTCTGTCTTGTATGGCTCTTATATCTATGACTTTACGAAAGTGTCTGTCGTGTATGTCTCTTATATCTAAGAATTTAAGAAAGTTTCTGTCGTATATGTCTCTTACATCTAAGACTTTAAGAAAGTGTCTGTCGTGTATGGCTCTTACATCTAAGACTTTACGAAAGTGTCTGTCATGTATGGCTCTTACATCTAAGACTTTACGAAAGTGTCTGTCGTGTGTGGCTCTTACATCTAAGACTTTAAGAAAGTGTCTGTCGTGTGTGGCTCTTATATCCAAGACTTTACGGAAGTGTCTGTCGTGTATGGCTCTTACATCTAAGACTTTAAGAAGTGTCTGTCGTGTATGGCTCTTACATCTAAGACTTTACGAAAGTGTCTGTCATGTATGGCTCTTACATCTAAGACTTTACGAAAGTGTCTGTCGTGTGTGGCTCTTACATCTAAGACTTTAAGAAAGTGTCTGTCGTGTGTGGCTCTTATATCCAAGACTTTACGGAAGTGTCTGTCGTGTATGGCTCTTACATCTAAGACTTTAAGAAAGTGTCTGTCGTGTGTGGCTCTTATATCTAAGACTTTACGGAAGTGTCTGTCGTGTATGGCTCTTACATCTAAGACTTTACGAAAGTGTCTGTCTGTTGTGTATGTCTGACGTGACTCTCGTGCATGTCCTGCTTCCTGGCCACTTGCTGAGACCTTCAGACCTGGCAGAACTAAAAGGTCGTCGTGGTAACACATTCCTGTATTGAAAGTGGTTTGTTCTTGCTGTGTTTCAAGGTCACGACGTGGTTCTCTCGTGCCTGGTGTGACCTTCGCTGTGTCATATGACCGATCCACCCCCACTTCTTGCAGGTTGTATTTTTAAAAAGTCTCATGTGTTTGTGTGTATGTGTGTGTGTGTGTTTTCGCCTGGACTGTTATAGATAACATACCACAGATAACTAAAATACGTTGTAGAAATGCGTTTTTTGTTATAGTATATTCGAGTATTTGACAGTTGTCTAAGGAAGAAGATAAACAGTTCTGTTTAAGCTAGGGCAGCCAGTTTCAAGTTAAAAATGTAACATATTTTGTTTTGTTTCCTCATCCTGCGTGGTCGAACAAAACAAACAAACAGACAAACAAACACTGTATGTATGTATATAATCATAGACTGTATGTAGCCGTGCTGTCTCGGCTTGGCAGTTCTTATCTGTATGTTGTGATCATGTTTCAGTATTCTGCAGGTGGACAGTTATCGCTGCTGATATTATCCACACGTCACAATTGATTTTCTTTATCATCTAGTCCCGGGCATATGTTGAGAGACTATGGAACTGTCGAATCCTGTGTTTGTTTGTTTGTTTGTTTGTTTGTTTATTTGTATGTTTGTTTTTCTGGAAAATTTGATGTAAAACATAGATAATCCTCGCTTGTCGTCGAGGTTCCATCCAGTCGACCTCTCTCTCTCTCTCTCTCTCACACACACATACACACACACACACCCCTGGAAAGTAAAATAAACGTAAAGTGAATTTCACAGAGGATATCTGTTCAATACTTTACTGTCTATAGGTAATGATCATATGGTTTGTGCACACAACTTTAAAATCAGAAATAGTACATGACATAAGTACTGTGTATTCTAAAAGATGTCTGCTGATTTGCGGTAAGAAGTCAGTATGTAAGGGGAATTTGTGGAGTGACTGAACGACTGGGAGAAGTATGACGTGAGAGAGAGAGAGAGAGAGAGAGAGAGAGAGAGAGAGAGAAATGCATGGCGGCCACTAGCAATGTGTGTCAGTTATACAAGCTGTTGCGCTCAAGAGGCCCGCATCATACACATCGCATAAGGTTGACAGTTGGAGTAATAAGTGACAGTGTGTTCGGTAACTGATGAGTGAATACTTTGATGTGGCACTGATGAGTGAGATCTACTTTTTCGGTGACAGCTATGTGTGTGTGTGTGTCTGTGTGTGCGCGCGCGCCCTCTGTTGAGAACCGGGCTACAAGTAAACGGATGAGTGTGTTGAGAACTGGCCTACAAGTAAACTGATGACTGTGTTGAGAACTGGCCTACAAGTAAACGGATGAGTGTGTTGAGAACTGGCCTACAAGTAAACTGATGACTGTGTTGAGTGGCCTACAAGTAAACGGATGACTGGGAAAACGAATCGTCGGAAAGCCAGGACTTTCTGTACATAATTTCATCCCTCCTTTCTCTTCTCTCTCTCCCCCCCCCCCCCCCCGGGGCCATCCGTGTTTATAAATCACAGGAAATGTATTCATAGAACCCTTGAAGGGTCCAGAAAGCACAGTTTTAAGAACCGGTAATCAGCACGCATTTAACACACACACGAGCACACGGAGACAGCTGGTGCCAGGTCGTGACTTGTTCTGTCCTGGGTCTTTTCGCCGACTAAGCGAATCTAAGAGTTCATTAGCTGCCATAAGTGAGCGACACCTGCTTGTGTATGTATTGGTGTCTCAAGTGAAAAAAAACGCAAGCTCATATATAACATCTTAGTATTATTTAGTGTAAAAAGGTAAACTATATAACAGCATAGCTAAGTCCAGTGTAAAAAAGTAAACTGTAATATCAAAACAAAATCCAGTTTAAAGAGATAAACTGTATAATAAATATCATAGATAGCAGAATACATTGTAAAAGGGTAAACGTTATAATATCATAGCAAAATCCAGTGTAAAAAGGAAACCTGTAGTGTTACGCTTTCAATATGAGCGAAGTCTAATGTAAAAAGATGTACACTGGAATGATAAACTTTGAATAACAACTAAGAGTATCTTTAGTCTTTTTTTGTTTTTAATGGCCGCTAAATAACAACGAACAGTATCTTTCGTCCTTTTTGTTTTTAACGGCCGCTGAATAACAACTGACAGTGACTTATTAGTCCTTTTATGTTTTTAACGGCCGCTGAATAACAGCTGACAGTGACTTTAGTCCTTTTATGTTTTTAACGGCCGCTGAATAACAGCTGACAGTGACTTTAGTCCTTTTATGTTTTTAACGGCCGATGAGTAACAACTGACAGTGACTTTAGTCCTTTTATATTTTTAACGGCTGCTGAATAACAGCTGACAGTGACTTTAGTCCTTTTATGTTTTTAACGGCCGCTGAGTAACAACTGACAGTGACTTTAGTCCTTTTATGTTTTTAACGGCCGCTGAGTAACAACTGACAGTGACTTTAGTCCTTTTATGTTTTTAACGGCCGCTGAGTAACAGAACCTGGACCAGCTGTGTTCATGTGTGCGTTAAAAGCGTGCTGATTAGCGGTTCTTAAAACTGTGGTTTCTGTAGTCATTTTTTATGTTTTAACGGCCGGCAGGAAACGAGTTGGTTATGCACTGGGGCAAGATGAGGAGACTGTTGAAGTTGAGTGGGGCGGTGTGCAGCTTTGCTCGGTGCCATAGAAAGACTGGCTATACACTGATACACAGGAAGACAAGGAGAGACAAGTCTTGGCGTTTTCTGAGCAATGGTTTACCCGCCCTTGTCTTGAGTTAGTTGTGTCTACTTTGACTTAAATCCCCTTACCCCGCTTAAAATAAAATCCGAGACATTTTACTTTCCATTTTCCCCTCGCTCCTTGTCCGTTTTCTGAGACGTTCGGTCCTTTATTTTTTTATTTTATCCAGGAGATTACAGAAGCATACAGCAAAAACTAAAGCATATAAAGCCAGATGTCGCCTGGTCGATGGTAAATAGTGAAATTTATATTTGTATAGTCAGCACATTTTTCTCTCGTACAGTAACATTACATGCTACAGTCATTTCTGATTTACTTCAGCGAGATTACAGCCACAGTCGCTTATCTTTTACTGCAGTGAGATTACAGTTACGGAAAGCGGATTCTCATATCAGCGAGACTACAGCTACTGCCCTTTCCCTTTTACTTAAAAGAAACTACAGCAACAGTTCTTTTCCCCCTTTACTTAAAAGTGAATACAGCCACAGTCCATTCCCCTTTACTTAAAAGAGATTACAGCCACAGTCCTTTCCCCTTTACTTAAAAGAGATTACAGCCACAGTCCTTTTCATCTTTACTTAAAAGAGATTACAGCCACAGTCCTTTTCATCTTTACTTAAAAGAGATTACAGCCACAGTCCTTTTCCCCTTTACTTAAAAGAGATTACAGCCACAGTCCTTTTCATCTTTACTTAAAAGAGATTACAGCCACAGTCCTTTTCATCTTTACTTAAAAGAGATTACAGCCACAGTCCTTTCCCCTTTACTTAAAAGAGATTACAGCCACAGTCCTTTCCCCTTTACTCCAATGATACTGCAACCAGAACAGTTGTTTCCCTTCTATTTTCAGTGAGACAGAGGCTGCATATAGTTCCTTTACTTCAGTGAAATTATACACCCTCATACGGTACCTACTCTTACACACACTAACGACCACTGACGTGTACAAATCGTTTATAACCCAGAGTCCCTCCCCCCCCCCCCCCCAAAGTCAACACAACCCCCTCCCTTCGTCCAGAAATGTCCCAATTTGGGTGCGGGTGGGAGAGAAGATGTGGGTTTCCTGTTTCGACCTCCCGCTATCGCCAGTTAAGGCAACATTTAAAACGTTATTATCCTCAGCTTTCCTTCAGTTTATGGATGGGTTTGGCGCAGCTGTCTAGTCGGGGATTGCTGTTTTGTTGGTCTGCTCAAGATTGGTCTCAGTTGGACATTTTGTTCTTCGATGAAAAACGGGAGGCTAGGTGCAGGAACAATTCTGAGGACAAAGGAGGCTGAAGCATATATGAAAAAACAATGCTGAGGACAAAGGAGGGAAAGACTATATGAAGGAACAATGCTGAGGATATAGGAGGGGAAGACTATATGAAGAAACAATGCCGATGATATAGTAGGGGAATCCTGTATGAAGGAACAATGCTGAGGATATAGGAAGGGAATCCTGTATGAGGGAACAATGCTGAGGAGATGAGATGGGAACTCTGTATGAAAAAGCAATGCTGTGAAAGTTTATGGCTGGAAATTTTCGAGACGGAAATAACAATACTTTCAGCGCTCTCCGTATCAAGTGAATGACCATCCTCATTGTAATTCCCCGCTAGAAGGTTTGGGGGGGGGGTTCCCTTCACATCTTCCTCCTTTGTGTTCCTGGTTATAGTTTCGACTATTTAAACGCTTAGATCTGCAAAAAACAGAGCGTTACTATGTCAGTAGCTGGTCAGATTAATCATCTTTCTTCATGCACTTGTCTATTTGCTGCCGGTCTTCATAAACTGCAGACACGACTTTCTTACCAGCCGGTGGCGTGGAAGCAATGGAACGACCCATCGAATTAACCCTGGATTACTGTGGCTACCTTGGAAAACCCGGAATGTACCCATCAGTCTTCATGACAGACAGAATAAATCATGTGGGGGTGGGGGAGACCTCGGTGAGCCCTTATCAGTGGTCAAGTCAGCGCGTCTCTATGAACACCAGCGCGCAGAGTGGGGAGGCTGTAGGTCAGCTGTGTGTCGTCTCTGGCACTGATACTTGTGCCCGTCATTCCAGCACAGAGACCCAAGTGTTTCTAGTCTTGTCAGGTCTGCCATGGCGACCGGGACCGACTCACCTCCATGTTAGATGAGACCGCTTTGTAGACCCACTGTGAGACATAAGGAGAGCGGCATCGTCAGCGCCGGCTACGATGCCTTTACCACGGCATCACCTGCCAAGTCAGTCTCAGGAAGCCGCAGAAGAAGTCGCTTTGTAAGTAAATTATTAATAAACGCCAGAGAATATTAGTGGCCCTATAGACTGTGATTTGAAAGTTGTTGATGCGAAAAATTTGGTTAGGAAGGTCATAGGGCGGCGTTTCTCAAGCTGTGTATCCTTGGCTGAAATTGACAGTTATCTTCAGATCTCTTCGCAACCCAGGCTGAGAAACTAATGTAACTATAGCTTACGGCACGCTGGGCATGATCAGTAACGGGGGCTAGACCCCATTCCCATGCAGTTAAGGTATATCGGGCATACAGATGTTCGGGCATTATTTCAAAGACCTTCGGCACATAAAAGTGTGATATGACCAGTATCACAAAGCCCACACGTGGTTCTGAAAATCTAGAAATGCTCATTAGAAGAGAACTGTGGTCAAGTACCGACCGAAGCATACACGGCTCTGAACGTCTAGTTTTCTAACTCAGTCTATGTTAGTACTAACGTCCAGTTCTAACTCAATCTGTGTTAGTACTAACGTCCAGTTCTAACTCAGTCTGTGTTAGTACTAACGTCCAGTTCTGACTCAGTCTGTGTTAGTACTAACGTTCGGTTCTAACGCAGACTGTGTAGTACTAACGTCTAGTTCTGACTCAGTCTGTGTCAGTTCTAACGTTCAGTTCTAACGCAGACTATGTAGTACTAACGTCTAGTTCTGACTCAGTCTGTGTTAGTACTAACGCCTAGTTCTGACTCAGTCTGTGCAGCAATAATGACTGTGTTGTGTTCGCCTTGTTGCTGTAGCTGTAACTGCTGCTTTGGAATGTTGGATATGTCGGGATATTATTTGTTTACCATTCTACTCCAGTCCCTAGGTCCTTCTCTCCTGTGCTATGACCTGCAAGGGCGAGTTCCGACCAGAGATATTTGCGCACACGTCAGGTCGTGTCATGTCAGGTTGACTGCCCCAACACTTAACAGTTTAGCAGAGGTCGGCCGAGTACGCATTGATCTGACATTGATGTTTGCTGTAACACGCCAGGCCAACACGGGATTTCTCTGGCCACGACGTCCCCGGCCATGAGGAGATACAATGGCCCTTTGTTGTCTCTGTCGTCTTCCAGCGAGGATCGCTGCGTTTGTTGGCTTGCTTTTGTTTGAAAATAAGTCTCTGTTCTTCCATTCGTAGCCTCAGCAATGATAGCACAGCATCAGAGATGGAGTTTGCTCAGGAAACCTCACATCACAGTTGCCGGCCTCATTTTGTGCGTACTTGATTGGTCCCAGGACTCGCCAAACAAAGCATATCAGCTCCAATGTTGTTGTTGTTGTTTCTTCTTCGTCATTTGCCATGTATTTTGGAAATGTTGCGTGTGATAGAGAAGTAGATAAAACCGAGTTGTGCATGTTTTTATATGACCAGTTCGACCTGATCTACCTTTATGGCAGAGGTAGGGTCAAGTTGTACTTGAGAAAAGACAGATCAGTGATGATTCTTTTTTTTTTCCGTTCTGTGTTCAGCTGATTAATATGTTCAGTCGTCTACACAAACACAGTGACGCTCCCGTGAATTCGCTTTATTGGCATGAGTTCTTCTTCGTGAGCGAATGTAAGGTAGAACCTGGAAAAAAAAAAAAAGCTGCTGACAAACAGTTTAGCTTCACCTAACACTTGGAAACAGTTTTCCATCCCTGCTTTTTCTCTGAAGTCGTGTCTCTGTACGGCGCCGATGAGCAGCCAGTCCGGCTAAAAGTGTTTAGAGAAAGGCCAAAAAGGCCCGGTTTTACCTAATTTAAACTGACTGATCGGGAACTGACGGCGTGGCGTGACAGTTGTGACGAGTGTTCACAGTCAGTGGGCACAGGTTCTCGACTGATTGATAACAGTCACGAATCACTGCAGCTTTCTCCGCCGTTCGCGTCTGAATCTACATGTGGACCGGTCTCCATGTCCTGTAACGCTACTAGTTCATTCCGACTCATGGCACGAGATGTGTTCAGACGCAGCTGTAGAACTTCATGGTGATATACGTAGAACTTCATGGTGATATACGTAGAACTTCATGGTAATATACGAAGAACTTCATGGTGATATACGTAGAACTTCATGGTGATATACGTAGAACTTCATGGTAATATGCGTAGAACTTCATGGTGATATACGTAGAACTTCATGGTAATATACGTAGAACTTCATGGTGATATACGTAGAACATGGTGATATACGTAGAACTTCATGGTAATATGCGTAGAACTTCATGGTAATATACGTAGAACTTCATGGTGATATACGTAGAACTTCATGGTAATATACGTAGAACTTCATGGTAATATACGTAGAACTTCATGGTGATATACGTAGAACTTCATGGTGATATACGTAGCTTCTTATCTACTGTACATCGCAGTGGTATCCTTGTCTACCGTTGGTCAGAGTTTGTTGTTTAGCGATTACTTTTGTTCCTGCCAGTGCTCACCTGGCGCCCACATCGCCGTCGTTGTAGTGCTCGTAAGATGTTCCTGTAATATTTGACCGATGAGTACATGGATCTTGAGCTCAGACATTGCTTCATGTTTTCTGTAATCATTGTACTTTCGCTGTCCGACTTACATCAGCTTACAGACAGATTTAGCCGTCTGTAGAGATTCGTTTATGTTATAGAGTCATAAGCTGTAAGGTCGCCCGAGTTGCGGCCGTTCGTGTTTACGGCCGAGGTTCCATAGGAGAAATGGAAATGTACTTTAGAAACGGCCAGACCCGGCTGCTGCAGGCCGCTGAGGCCGTATGCATTACGCTTATCGGTTGCGGTGGTGCTGCCAGATATACAAGTCTACGTTTTACGTATCTAGGAAGTTAGCTACCCATAGCCGACTTGCTGACGTCCGGGTTGGTGAACCATAGCTGACCAAGACCCTGTCCCACGCCTCTGTTGGTACTCCCAGACACAGGGCCTGGCCTGGCTAACGGGGCAGGCATCGCCATGGTCCCCATGGTGGCGGAGTCTGCTAAAGAAGTACTACGTTAATCTGCGTTTTTCACCTGCACACAGAGGCTAAAAAAATGGCTGCTATAAGCCACTCCCACGCCGGCACGATGCTGCCAGTACCTCAGCTACTCCACAGCATCGTCAGCACGGGACATCAGCTGGTAGTTCCAGGAAGACAGAAGACAAGACGGGAGAAGACATTTAACGCCATTATACACCACTGTTTGTGTGTGTATGGAGGAAGCTGCTGCTACAGTATGATTCTTTATTTAATGTGTTGTGATTTATATTTTGTGATTTATTCCTGCACAGTCGCTGCTCTAATCTGCATTCTGCCGGCATTTTAAAGCGCCAGGAAACATGTCTGTTCATCATGTAATATGCTGTAGTAGTGAACTTCACTTAGCGGCTGACTCGGGGCAGATTGTCAGTCCCGAACGGAACCATTAAGTCAGCCCCTGATTGTATATATCACTTTCATGTAAAAAAAATATATGTGTTGTTATATACTACAATATACGTATATCCCTGTGTACTTGATACGGATCTTTGTTTCAGGCAACATGAAGAACTCGCATACGCACATATCCTGGCAGAAGCCCAGTACTGTGTGTGTAGTTGTGTATCATGTGATGACCTGTAAAAAGGGGGGGGGGGGTGGGGCAGCTCGAACTAATGGTTGTCACAAGCAGCGTGTTAAAGCCAGCGTTGACTGGTAGAAGCACAGCTTGTGTCTAGGGTCGTCTCACTGGACCAGTGCTCATTAGGGCTGGGGTATGGGGATGTGGGGGTTGTGTGTGTGCCTTGACACACAGTAGCAGCAGTATCTCAACTGCGGTGTGTGCTTGGAAACAGTCAGCTTATTCTTCTTCTCCTCCTCCTCCTTGGAAATATTCTTATTCTTCCTCTTCTTTTTCTTGTTCTTCTTCTTGGAAATAAGTCTTCTTCTTCTTCTGCTTCTGCTTCTGCTTCTTCTTGGAAATAGTCTGCTTCTTCTTGGAAATAGTCTTCTTCTTCTTGGAAATAATCTGTCTTTTAGTCTTCTTCTTGGAAATCTTCTTCTTCTTGGAAATCCTCTTCTACTTCTAGATCTTCTTCTAGTTCTTCTTGGAAATATTCTTCTGCTTCTTCTAGTTCTTCTTGGAAATAGTCTCCTTCTTCTGCTTCTTCTAGTTCTTCTTGGAAATAGTATCCTTCTTCTGCTTCTTCTAGTTCTTCTTGGGAATAATCTTCTGCTTCTGTTTCTTCTAGTTCTTCTTGGGAATAGTCTTCTGCTTCTGCTTCTTCTAGTTCTTCTTCTACTTCCTCTTCTACTTCCTCTTCTTATCTCCTGATAATCTTTCTGTTAATGTCTTTAATCTCGTACCATCTAACGCTATTATGGAAGATCTAATTACAGTGACGTAATGTCACATGGGCGATCAGGAAAAGGAGATGGGCATATATCCGTCACGTGATGAGAAGAAAGAGTCAGAGAATCCCAAAAGCAGCTATCAAGTGGAACACAACAGGCCGACGAAAAAGAGGTCGAGCACGTGAAACTCAAAAGGCCAGTTTAGTGGGCACAAAATCCCTTGATGAGGTTGAAAAGCTCGCCGAAAACCGGAACAGTTGGCGGACTACCTTGCGAGCCCTATATGACGTGTAACGTCACGGGAAGGATGTAAGATATGTAAGAAGTCTGATTGGGCGATGACGACGGTTTAAGATATATAAGAAGTCTGATTGGGCGAAGACGACGGTTTAAGATATATAAGAAGTCTGATTTGGCGAAGACGACGGTTTAAGATATATAAGAAGTCTGATTTGGCGAAGACGACGGTTTAAGATATATAAGAAATCTGATTGGGCGAAGACGATGGTGAATCCTCGCACTCTCCACTAAAACAAAACAAATAAACAAAAAATCCCGAAAGATCTTGAGCTTACCCTGCTATCGCATGGGAATGCATCGATCTGTGCTACACTGTTTGTAAAGTTGGTGACACAACAGCCTTTTACCAAAATTACCACGTTGAGAATATTGTTTTTGCCACGGTTTTGGTTCTTTGTATCAAATATTAATATCAACTCTCTCAGCGTCTACAATCACTTTACTTACGAATATCAAGTCTCCCAGCGCCTACAATCACTTCATCTAAGAATATCAACTCTCTCAGCGCCTACAATCACTTTACTTACGAATATCAACTCTCTCAGCGTCTACAATCACTTTACTTACGAATATCAAGTCTCCCAGCGCCTTCAATCACTTCATCTAAGAATATCAACTCTCTCAGCGCCTACAATCACTTCATCTAAGAATGTCAACTCTCAGCGCCTACAATCACTTCAGCTGAGAATGTCAGCTCTCAGCGCCTACAGTCACTTCAGCTGGGAATGTCAACTCTCAGCGCCTACAGTCACTTCAGCTGGGAATGTCAACTCTCAGCGCCTACAATCACTTCAGCTGAGAATGTCAACTCTCAGCGCCTACAATCACTTCAGCTGAGAATGTCAGCTCTCAGCGCATACAATCACTTCAGCCGAGAATGTCAACTCTCAGCGCCTACAATCACCTCATGTAAAAATGTCAACTCTCTCAGCGCGTACAATCACCTCACCTCACCTCATACTGTTTTAGGCTGTCCCCAGTTAGTATTGTATGTTGAAGAAATGATATTTTTCTACATGATTTTTTTTTTCATGTTTAATCACATGTAATATAATGTGTGGTAGTATGTGATAATAGCTTAACAACATTTCGATCTTTCCCCCCAGTGTAGATACGATGCTTGCTGGAGCAACAGTAGCAGCAGTATCTCAACATTTTAATGTTCACAGAAACACAATATCACGCCTTCAAGGTCGTTTTAACCAAAATGGTTCCGTTGCTGACCGCCATAGAAACGGTAGACCACAAGTTACCACCCTTGCACAATACTGCTACATCCACCTCATGCACCTTCGTAACAGGTTTCTCCAGGCAACATGGACTGCCAGCAACATTCCAGGTTTAAGACGTGTGTCGGGCAGGACAGTGCGGAACAGACTCAGAGAGGTAAATCTCTTACCTCATAGGCCTGCAGTTAGACCAGTACTGACAGTTCGCCACAGGCAAACCTGCTTGACCTGGGCCATGCATCACGTGGCAAGGCCCTGTCATCAATGGAGACGGATCCTATTCACTGATGAGTCCTGATTTTGTCTGCAAGGCCATGATGGACTTGCTTTGGTGTACAGGCGAAGAGGAGAACGCTTTGCGAATAACTGTGTGCTAGAGGTGGATAGGAGGAGAGGAGGCAGTGTAATGGTTTGAGGAGGAATTTCCTATGATGGCCGAACAAACCTAGTCTTCAATGGCAACCTTACATGTTTAAGATATAGGGACGAAATCATTACACGCCACGTAATGCCTTTTCTGGATGCTAATGGACAAAGCGTGATACTGCAGCAGGTTAACGCTCGTCCACATGTCGCACGTGTGGTCAGGGACCGCTTTCAGCAGCATCAGATTACTCTTGCCATGGCCAGCAGTTTCACGGGACCTGTCACCTATCGAGCACATTTGGGATGAACTGGACCGCAGGTTGCGAAGACGACACAATCGTCATGGAAACCGCCGAGAATTAGCCCAAGCGTTGCAAGAAGAATGAAATAACATGCCTCAACAGTTGATACAACGTGTCACTGGTTCGATGAGAAGGCGGTGTCAAGCAGTGATAACTGTCCGAGGAAACACACTATATTGAAACCCTGATTTTCTTTTCTTGGGGTGTTGAGCCACATTAGGTGAGTTTTCTTCACTTTTTTGTGACATGTGACTGGCCTGCATGGCCTGAAAGTTATCATTTTATCTGTTATTGGATAATCAGACATAATGTGTGTCAGATTTTATTTCAGTCATCACCTGAGCACGTTCATGATGCTTTTTAAAGCCTTGCACATTTACTTTTTTCCGTGAGTATATTTAGCACATAAGCTCCGCGTGGTCGAGTGTTAAGCTTTTCTGTAAGCAACACTTGTCCAGGTCTCCATCAGATGGTAGGTGCTGTTTAAAAATAAAATGTCTTACGGACAAAAGAGAGAGGGAGTAATCATGACCTTCAAGCAAGTCTAATAAGTTGAACTACCTGTGCAATACTGGCAACACCAGAGAAAAGTGAAGGGTTTTTGATCAGCTATTTCAGTCTAATACTAAATCTTTACATCCTTGCTTCATAAACAGTTTTTCTTTCTTTCTCTCTCTCTCTCTCTCTGATATCTGGTCATATCTTGTGATTGAATTGGCTCGTGGTCAGCAGGTTAGTGCGGTTTCCTTCCAGTAACTGGACAGCGTTTAGGTACGAGTCTCCAGTCATTATTACCGCCTGTGCAGATGGATAATTACTTTAACAGGTGATAAGTTTCAGGTATTTGGGGCACATGATAACAGAGGGCTGGAAATGTGGAACAGAAATTAACAGAAGAATAGGTTTGGCCCCAAAAAAAAAATCTTCAGCAAAATAAGGAAGACCCTTACGTCAGAACAAAAATCACAGCAACTGAGATTCTTATATCTTATATATCTTATATCCTTCCCGTGCCGTTAAACGTCACGTAGGGCTCGCAAAGTAGTTCGCCAATTTTTCCTGTCTTCGGCGAATCTTTCAACCTCATCAAAGGATTTTATGCCTGTTAATTTGGCCTCTCTTAATAATGTCCTCTTCAGAGTTTCACGCGGTCTGCCTCTTTTTCTTCGGCCTGTTGTGTTCCATTTGATAGCTTGTTTTTGGATTCTCTGATCATTTCTTCTCATCAAGTGACCAACATATGTGAGATTACTGAGATTACTTATCGTTAAAATGCTACATATACTCAGTATTCCTTTATCGTGGAGAAACCTTGACCTTGGATAAGACAACAGAAAAAAGAACATTCGAGGCCCTTATAATGTGGATATACAGAAGAATAGGGCGTATCCCATGGACAGAAAAAAAACACGAAGTACTAAACCAACTAGAAGTGAAAAAGAGACATTTTGAAAATCATAAAAAAAGACAGCTTAGATACTTTGGGCATGTTAAGATGCATAATACTATATTGAAGACCCATCATGAGGGCAAGATCGAAGGGAAAAGAACAAGAGGACGACAGCGATATAGATGGGTGGACGACATCAAGAGATGGACAGCGACAAGCTTGGCCGAGTGTCCTACGTAGACAAGAAACAGAGCAGAGTTGAGATTTATTGCAGCCAACCTTCCGTGGGCAGACGGCACGAGATAGTAATGATGATGATGATGATGATTACTGCATTTTATTCAGTATGTCTGGGATTGATGTTATTTGTCATTTGCAGTATACTTTTTTTATACAAACGTGCATAAAACACTGTGTTTCTCACAAGTTAACAATATTTCTTATAAACCACAATATTTCACATAAGCCACATTGTTTCTCATGTAATATTGTTTCCCATAAAACACATAAACTACAATATTTCTCATAATCCACACTGTTTCTCATAAGTCACATCGCTTCTCACGAACTGCAATATTTCTCATAAACCACACTGTTTCTCATAAGTCACATTGCTTCTCATAAACTACAATATTTCTCATAAACCACACTGTTTCTCATGAGCCGCCTTGTTTCTGATCGTCTCATCGTGCTGCCGTTATTTCCTTCTTTCTGTGGCACTCTCTCTCTCTCTCCCCTCTCTCTCTCTCTCTATCTCTCTCTCTCTCTCTCACTCACTCACTTACACGACATCAGTCATAAAAGTATTTGAAAAAAACAAAAACAAAAAAAAAACAGCAAGAAATGTTTCTCCGTCAGGGTAATCTCTCCAAGCTGTGATCTCCACAAACCGCTTGAAGTCCTTGAATCTCTTTGGTCGATACCGAGCAGCCAGTAATGAGTTCAGCGTGGAGTTCTCTTGCCGGAGATAAAAGAATTTAGAACTGACATTATTTTCTTTAGCTGCCGTCCGAGTTTCGCGTCCTCAAGTGTGGGGCATTGGATAATATTCAGCAGAAAGCCTTACAGGTTGAATCGATATGGTGTAGTCTGGAGCAACTGAGAAATTAATCAGCGAGATAAAAATTTCATGATCTGGGTATATGTTTTTTTTTTCTCCCCCAGAAGTTTGACATAATGATATGCCAGTGATGTCGGTTTGATATAGTATAAGAGACAGTCGATCTCTCGGTATTTAAAACGTAATGTAACAGTAATCTGAGTTTGTGTATATTGTATGTATTTCATTTTGTATATAAAGGTAAGGAAGGTGAAGGCATTCTGAGGATATGGTGTTAGTGACCATATTTTCCTTGACCTGTCAGCACACTATAGGGTGATGTGGTCGGCAGCACGCCATGGCTTCCTTTCCTTCCCCGGGAGACTGGGGGCTCAAACCCCGGACCTTCGCTGTGAGAGACTAGTGCACTCACCACTTCGCCACACAGACGCCAAATTGTATATATATATATACTTATCTCCACCCCCAGCCCCCACCCCCGCCAAAAAACAAAATTCTACCAGTAGTCTCCGTATGAAATTTAACATTGTGTACTATCAGTCTGGCGGCCTGGTTGGCTGGGTGGTTGCGCTTGGTCTATGGTTACGAGTTCAAGTCTCAGCAGTGGGGATTTTTTTTTTTTTTTTTTTTGTTGGTACCACATCAGAAAGATCCCGGCGTCCACCCAGCCTCTAAAAAAATGGGTGCCAGAGAAATCTGAGAAAGTAAATGAGGCCAGGCGTGGTACTGACACATCACACCTTCATGTCCCGAGGGTCGTGGAAAATACGGGCCTAACTCCATATCCCCATATATGTCTTAATGGCATGGAAATGGGGCTTTTACCTTTACCTATATTAGCAGTCTGTATGTTTGATGCGTAGCGTGACATAACATTATAGCTTAGCACAATATATAATACACCAATTTGTCCAAAAATGTAACACTATGAAGTAGTTTATATGTCGGAAGAGTAGTATTATATAGCAGTAGTGTACTTTGGACTTAACATGCGAGTAATTCATCTGTCTCAAGTGTAGTATTCCAGTCCATGCTGGACTAGACGAGAAAGCAGAAATGAACGTGTTTGCAGGCGGTGATGCGTGGAGTAGGTCTGATATATGGTCACGTGGGAAGGAAATCCTACTTGGTCCCAGTGTTAGTGCGATGTCGTGTAATTTATTCCGTTTCCACTTTGGTGATGGTAATTATGCGGTGAGGTTGTTGCGTCGTTGAGTGCGGCGTGAATAATTTATGTAACTCCGGGTTGTGGGCCACCAGAGAGTGCAGGAGTACTCAGATAGTTCATTTCACTGAAGCTTCAGTGTTGTCGTGCAGGGATAGTGTTCTTTGGCGTTCGTTCAGACATCGACCGACGCCAATCTCTCTCTCTCTCTCTCTCTCTCTCTCTCTCTCTCTCTCACACACACACACACACACACACAAATGCCGCAGTTCACTTTGAGTTTTCAGCGTCGCTGTAGGGCTTCTCTTTATAGGGGGCCGCAAGTCTGACCAGGTCCTTTGCCTTAGTGGGTTGTATAGCTAGCAACTTTGGAGGATGTGATGTGGAGTCTGTTGCTCTTCGCTCACAAGCGGTGTAGGTCTGTCCTGGCAGTTTTCAGCTTCTGGTGTGGATGGCCTCTCAGACAAGGCCACATTGTTGGTGCCCAGATTTCCCCACGCCTGACGGGCTCAGACCAGGGTGACATGGTCGCCCCCCTGCTACCTAAATCTGGAGTCAGGTACCCATTTCTACAGCTGGATAACTGGGGCTCGTACGGCCTGACTTTGAGCGTGTTGGGCGCTCATATTGTGATGGATGAAAACAATAACCAATGTGCCACTCAGGTGCCCTCGCGTCTCTGTGACTGTTAAAAAAAAGAGACAAGTCTCAGTGATAAAAATACAAAATTGTTTATCTTTTCATCACATTCCATGTTGTAATCCGACCAGAAGAAATCCAGTTTCCAGATTAATAAGCGAAGTTTGACATCCCACCACATTCAGCCAACGCGCATACAACACCTTTACTTTTACCTGTATAAAATGCCAGTCCTGCTAACACTTATAACACAGCATGTACACAGGTGGTGACAGAGTGCTTTTCACATGCATTATACATTATGTCGCGGCTACAGTGATCAGTTATATGGTGTTTTTTTTTACTTGAAAACCCAGCACACATCAGGCAAGCTTTATAAAGGATTTATCGCTGAAGAAGTGAACTTTTTTTTCTGAAAAAAAAAAATCCATAATGCCGTGCATTCTTAGTGCTGTGTTCATGATTTGTGTGGCCACGTAGTGAAACATTGGATGCTGGCGACTCAAAAACCACACTCTCAGATACATCAGACAACATGTACACTCTATTTCGTGTACTATAAGATAAACTACGACCCTTATACCTGCTACAGAAGTTAGCAGAAAAATAATGAAACAAAGAACAAACTTCACTTTCAGAGGGTGATGTTTTATGCGCGCAGGCATCAGTTTATATAAATATGTTTCGCATATAGCAAACCTAATTAAAATTGAATTAACGAAACTGAAATATCAAACACTTTACCTTTCACCCTTATCTATGTGCTCACCCGGGAAGTAGCAACTTACACGTAATAAAGTTATTCTGGCATGAAAGTCTACAATTTATTATGTATCAAGAGAATTCAATTTAAAATCATTTACATTAAGTAACATTAAGAGTCTAAAGTAATGTGTGAAGTTTATGAATCGGGAAGGGAGGGGGGGGGGGGCATGTGATCGACGTCAGTTAGATGTTGAAAAAAAAGTCTGTGGTTGGAAGAAAAACAAGCTATCAAGTGGAACACAACAGGCCAAAAACAAAAAAAAAAAGGCAGACCACGTGAAACTCTAAAGAGGACATTGTTAGAGGCCAAATTAATAGGCATAAAATCCCTTGATGAGGTTGAAAGACTCGCCGAAGACAGGAAAAATTGGCGAACTACCTTGCGAGCCTTATGTGACGTTTAACGGCACGGGAAGGATATAAGATATAAGTTGGAGAAAGGAGCATACCTAATGCCTTCTTTGTGAGACAAGTAGGGTGTGGTAAAGATGAGCAGCAGAGTAAGCAAGCCATTTCTTAAACTGATCAAACCTCGGTTTTGAAAGAATAACATTGTAAAGTTGTTTGTTGGCTAAACAGTAAGATATTGCAGAGGATCCTGTGATAGAATTCAGTTAACTGACATGACTTTGTTGAACAGGAGACTGCAGCCACCTAACACAGTTAAATGCAGCAGTTTTTCGTTTGTTTTTTTTTGTTTTTTGTTTTTTTTTTTTCCTCTACACTTCAGTTCAGGAATTCCTATGCATCTTTACATCCAGTGGAATGTTCATATCTTAATATTCACGTGGCATTCAGATCTGTGACCGATGCAGGCCATTATCTGTGCAGTATATAGAGAAAAATGGTCAAGCCATTTGGTATTCATTTTATGTTCGTTTGTCCCTTCTTGCTGCGGTTTCTAAAACTAGTTAATGTGTGTGTAGGCTTGTATTTATATGGAAGGGCCTGTTATGTATGTACTTATTTAGTGGACATTCTGTTTAACGTGCGTGTTCATTTGAAAGCCACACCAGCAGAAAGTTCTCGCCCACACGGAGTTGTTGATGAGTAAGTGTATAATAGGCAGTGTTCCTCAACGAGGCTTATATAGCACCCGAAATATATAACAGGCAGGGTTTCTCGACGAGGCTTATATGGCTCCCGAAAAATATGACATGCGGGGTTTCTCAGGGAGGTTCTTACAGCATCTGAAATATATAACATGCAAGGTTTCTCAGCAAGGCTCGTACAGCATCCGATATGATGGCGCCGGATTTCTGGGGTAAGCATAACATCTTTCTTTAGTAAACGGGATGTCACGGGAAACATTTTAATGCCAAAAAAAAAAAGGAGGGGGGGGGGGCCACGAGTAAAAAAAAATTGAGAAACCCTGGTGTGGGGGAATATTAACATCACTGTCGTCATCATCATCATCATCATCATCATTAGCGTTCAGGTACGCGTTAGCGTTCATGCTTCCTCATAGATCTTGGTTCCTTGTAGTTTCCATCTTCTCTGAATCTGGCCTCTTATTGTACCATCAGGTTACATTGTCAGTGATTTTTTTCCCCCCTCTTGGCTTCCCCTTGCTTCTCTTCCCGTTTATCTTTCCTGTTGTTATGAATTTTTCAAGCCATCTTCTTCTCATTTTATATCCAATGAATGACGACTTGTTTTCTTATGGATTTAATTAGACTCCACCCCCCCCCCCCCAAATTTGCTTCTGTTGGACATTCCCTGTTTGTCATTATAGTTGCCCCAGTTAGTGACTTTCTTTTAAGAAAAGATATCACAGTTGCCTCAACGATCTTTGCATCGATCTGTCCTATTGTCCATGACTCGCTGTGCTACATATTGTTAACTTCTTCACAGAACTTTCCTCTATCCATGAAATTAATACACATGAATCGAGACATTCGGGCAACACTTTTGTAACACTTTCAGTTTTCTTTTACCTGTACTAAAATAGCAGCGCTGCTAAGCACATACACAGGTGTACACAGGTGATGCTGTACTCACAGTGCTGCTCATATATTTTGTACATTATGTTTTGACTACAGCTATGCGTGCAGGGGGTCCTGCAACTGCGATCTGGTGTTCTTTGCAGCTGATGCTGTGGAGACGTTAAAGCACAACATGGTGCCGGGTCGGGAGCGGATCATGGCAGTTTTTTTTTCAGTCCCCGAGTGCAGCTAAAAAAGGTGTGCAGTACTTCTTTAGCAGACTCCACCACCATGGGGACTTTTGGTGATCCCGACCCCCCCCCCCCCCATTAACTAGACTAGCCCTGTTACTGTGGATACCAAGGGAGTGGTGAGACAGGGTCTTGGTCAGCTATGGTTCGCCACCTCCTATGCTAGCATATCAGCTGTAGGTCGCTGCTTGCCAGAACGGGCAGCGCCTCCCCCACCCCCAATCATTTAAGAGCTAAAGCAGTTTCTGTTTCTTGGTCACGGTTAGCTCGTTTAGTGCAGTGAGACAGCAAAAATGTGCAGCCTTCATTTGTGATTGCAGTGAACGTTGTAGAATATAGCAGCGAGCAGCTGGGAACAAATGAGTTTATGCGGTAGAACGTGTTTTTAAAACCCTGACTAGATTTGTTTAACAAAACAAAAACTGAGTTCAATAAGAAAAAGAGGGAGAGAGATAAGTCAGGCAGCGCCGACTCGGCAGATTTTCTCCACACAACAACCAGCCGCCTCAAGGAGCTGTTAGAACAACAGTCAGGTCGAGAGAGAGAGACCTCCCAAGAGCACTGCTCCTCTTACGTCACTGTCATGGTGGCATGTTTCTCAATGATCTGCCCCCACCCCCCCCCCCCCCCCGGGCCACGTTCGTAATCCTGGGCTGTAATCTTGCAGGAGGCAGTTACACGCGCTTAAGGCTGAGCAGCTCAGACGTGACGTAGCCAGCACACCTGGACAATCTGGAATCGGGTGCGTCGATGCATTTTTAATCGCGCGCGTTTGTCATAATTGTGATCAATACACTCGGGGATGGTTCTGCCGTGGCGGCTGATGCGGAGGGAGCAGTTCGATAAGCGCGCGTGTCCTGATGTCACAGCGACATGTTGAAATGGCGTCCTCAAATCGTCCGCGTTCTTTAAATCCCCCAGCCCTGCAGGTCCCTGGTTGCGTGGCCGCGGAAGTGCTGATCTCGTAGTTCTTGCCGGCTCGTGCACGTGAATCGTGGCGCGTTTAAGAGCAGGCTGCCAGGCTTCGGGAAGAGAATCTTGTAGTTTCTTTCTTGCCAAGGAAAGCCTTCAGATATATTTGCTTTCTTGTTGCCGTGTCCGGCCAAGCAAATCCAGCTGTGGTAGAGTCGGCCATGAGAGGTTCCGCCGAGGAAGATGATGATTAGCAAAACCCACAGCAGTCTATAATCTGCCTGCTTCCAAGATGTCTCCCTAGAGCGGGGGGGGGGGGGGCAGTGCCATTATATACCTAGTTTCACTCTCTGACCTGGAAGATCCCATGTTAAAACAAGCGTGTTGCCTGCACTGCTTACTTGTACTTAAATGTACATCCTGGAAGGAAAAGTACACAGTAATGTCTGTACAGTGCGTCAGAAACGTGAGAGACGGCGTGTTATAATCATTGAAAAGACATTTGTAGATACCGGCAACTCCCAGCAGTGGACGCCAGAGAAGATATTTGCATAGATATCCAAATAAATCAAATCTACACGGGACTTCTCTCCGGTTTATATAGCTCCCCTAAGCCATTTCCAACAATTACGTTCAGTATATATTAGTTATCTTGCAGAATGCATGAACAACTGTATAGAACACAAGTCTCCAGACAGGTTAACGGAGGAAAGGCGACTGCCTCCAATCAAGGAGGAGGTTGCCGTTCGTTTTAAAGCGCTCTGGAAACTGTTACCATCAAAGATCATTGGAAGTTAGCCGGTGAGTTTGTCCAGCAGTGTCCATAGTGATGAGATCAGGCGGAGGCGGTCGTTCTTGTAGACAAGTTGGAGAATGCGGAGAAGTTCGCCTACGTGGGCATGTTGCTGAACGATGGATAGTAGAAGTGATTAGTGCCTGGCATAAGAGAAAAGGGGCCACCTCAACGTAGGCTGACTCTCGACATCACGGGATAGTCTGGATATGTCAGAGACCAAATACAATTTTTTTTTTTTTTAATGACACCATCAGGGCTAAGGTTGGAGAGACTACATCCAAAACCAAAGTCAAACGGTTCGGCCACGTTACACGACTACCACAGGCATTATGCTACAGAACAACAAAAATTTCACAGAGAGAGTTGTAGGAAGTGGAGAAGTGCAGATACGTTAAATATCCCCATTATATGAAGCAAATTGCCCAGCCCTATCAAGACGTTTGTTTGTGTGTCCCCCACCCCACCCCCTCAACATTGAAAGGTACACGAGGAGACAAGTCTTTTTATATGAGGAAAATAGACCGTGCTTCTCTTTATGTTATTGACTTTGGTCTTCTTCGTTAGTTGATTTGAATAGGTTGTCTTATTCTATTATGATTGCGGTAAATCGTATTCCTTCGTATGTAACTGAAATGAGTTGCCGCCTTCTTTGTATACGGAAGTAGGTCGTTACTTTCATTGTATAACTGAAACAAGTCGCCGCCTTCTTTATATACGGAAATAGGTCGTTATTTTCATTGTATAACTGAAACAAGTCGCCGCCTTCTTTATATACGGAAATAGGTCGTTATTTTCATTGTATAACTGAAACAAGTCGCCGCCTTCTTTATATACGGAAATAGGTGGTTACTTTCATTGTGTAACTGAAACAAGTCGCCGCCTTCTTTATGTGCCTGAAATAGGTCGTTACTTTCATTGTACAACTGAAACAAGTCGCCGCCTTCTTTATATACGGAAATAGGTGGTTACTTTCATTGTATAACTGAAACAAGTCGCCGCCTTCTTTATGTGCCTGAAATAGGTCGTTACTCTCATTGTACAACTGAAACAAGTCGCTGCCTTCTTTATATACGGAAATAGGTGGTTACTTTCATTGTATAACTGAAACAAGTCGCCGCCTTCTTTATGTGCCTAAAATAGGTGGTTATTTCATTGTATAACTGAAACAAGTCGCCGCCTTCTTTATGTGCCTGAAATAGGTGGTTACTTTCATTGTATAACTGAAACAAGTCGCCGCCTTCTTTATGTGCCTGAAATAGGTGGTTACTTTCATTGTATAACTGAAACAAGTCGCGGCCTTCTTTATGTGCCTGAAATATGTGGTTATTATCTTTTATCGTATCTTTTTATCTTTATAGCACTGAAACACGTCGCCACTTGTTTTAAATACCTGAAATAAGTGGCTACCCTCAGTATATAACTGAAACGAGGCTCCTTGAATGAAACAGGTGAAGATAATTTTTCTTTATTTACTGGACATAGTTTATAAAAATGTTTTGATATAAATGAATATTCAGCAGGTGAACACTTTAGTTGTGTTGTTAAATCCAGGAGGAGGATGTCTACACAAGTCTTACACACCTTCACTTTCATGTATGACTGCGGGTATATATATTCCTTTTGCATGTCCCGTGCGGAACTTTGCCTCCTTTACAGCACTCCTGTAGGCCTCTCGGTTGTAAACAAGATGGCCTGCTGCTAATGCATCTTTTTGCAGATCATCAACGATGTCTTGTAGCCATCTTCGCCTTGGTCTTCCTCTCTTTCTTTTTCCCCATTATGTACCCTTCCAAGACGGTCTTCTCTAAATTATCATGTCGTTTAATATGTCCAAAATATTTCTTCTTTACTAGCCAGCCTTCTTCAATATTAAGCTCTTGTAGTATAGATATATTTGTTCTTTTTTGTGTCCATGATATTTGAAGAACTCTTCTGTAGCATTTACATTCAAAGGCATTTATGAGTTTCTCAGCTGTTTTATTAAGTTTCCAGGTCTCACAGGCATATGTTCCGATGGGAAAGATGCATGCCTTTAAAAATCTTATTTTTGTAGTTCTGTCTGTTCCTCTCCACAGCTTCTTTAGTTGTTTTACTTTTTGAAGAGCGATAGATGTCCTCCTTTTAATTTCCCTCACTGCATCTCCACACTCTTAGTTTTTCCATTCCTTTTTGTGTTGTGGACAGTAATACTGTGTCATCAGCGTATCTAATCTCTGGTATTTCATAACCTTCAATTGTTATGGTATCGTAATATTCTTTGTCTACATCTTCTCTAAAATTCCTCATTATATTTTCAGTATACAAGTTAAATAAGTAAGACGACAATATACACCCCTGACGGACTCCTTGTTTTATGTCAAACCAAGTTGTTGTTTCACCATTTATTCTTACTGGTGCCTGTTGGTCTAGATACAGCAGTGATGTTAATTGATTCACATGTGTTGGAAATTCCATTAATTCTCAAAGTTTCTGGTGTTGTACACAATCAAATGCCTTTGAATAGTCTATGAGGGATAAATAGAGATTCACATTAAATTCTCTGCATTTCTCTATTATTTATCTTATATTGAATATATGATCTCTTGATCCTTTTCCTTGCCTGAAACCAGCTTGGACCATATTGACTTCTATTTCCTTACGAAGTCTACTCATTATGATTTTTAACAGAATTTTTCTGGCATGACTAACCCTTTTTTTTTTGGCAGTGGTATGAGTACAGTTATTTTCCATTCTTTTGGCCAAATACCTGAATGCCATATCTTTTTACATAGTGCATGATAGATTGTTGCACATTCCTTTCCTCCAGCTTTAATAAGTTCAGCTGTTATCTCAGCACATCCTGGTGATTTACCATTTTTCAGATTCTTTATTGCCCATAAAAATTCTTCTATTGTCGGTTTGGGTTCTTCCTCCTCCATTAATAATCCACACTTTTGATTTCTGCTTTCGCAGTCGGTTGTTTCATACATTCCTCTGCAATATTCCTTCCATCTTTCTAGAATATCCTCTGTCTCTGTCAAGGTATTCCCCATCTCGTCACAAATTACATTTGGCACAAATTACATTTAGCTTAGGTGTGACATTTCTCGTCAGTGTCTTCATTTCTTTAAACATTCCTCTATCTCTTCCACACTTCTGATGTCTTCTCTTCTTTCACAACAATCTCGTATGTGTTGTTGTTGTTTTTTGTCTTTTCTTATGTTTCTTCGTAATTATATATATATTCAATTTCACAGACGTGCAGTTTTATAGAAAGTGAGAAACACACCTACATACATATAGCTGACAACACAAAAATGCAGTGTCATGAAGATTCCAAGTGGTGATTCAACTCACGTGGGTGAGTTTAACTGTCACTTCAGAACATCCAGGTTCGTGAAGATTCACTTAAGTCGATATATGTTTCCTCACAAAGTTAGTAGACAAGAACTTAGTTTTGTGAGTTACTATCTTTATCTCTCTTTTTTTTAATCCCCACTCGAGGGTGTTCCTGCAGTTGGTGGTGCAGGGAGATCTAGTTTTATACGGGCAGTTTTAATCTCTTCTCCGAGTCACAAGTGCGTCATTACTAATGCACGGGGCGGGGGGGGGTTATATTGGCAAGTTTATCGACCCGAGCGAATGATTTTGCTGTACAACTATGCCTTGCTTTTTTTATGCATCTGTTTATTGCTTACATAAAAATGTATCGCTTTATGCTAGTGACCTTTACTGCTTCTTCAGTGTCCATGCATGACAAGTTCTGTCACTGAATTGAACACCCATTTTGTGTAGTCTGCATTAAGATAGAAAATCTGCCTAGATTGAAAGCTGTCTTCTTACTTTATATCATCATCATCATCATCTCGTGCTGTCCGCCTGTGGAAGGTTGGTAGCAACCTGATCGTAAGCTTACATGGAAATGTGGTGCTATCTGATTGTTGGGGCGTGGTTGATGTTCTAGAATGAGTGGTGTAATTTTAGTGCGAAAACTGGTTAAAGATCTCTCTCTCTTTCTCGTCATGTCTTCTTTGGACCCAATAAACATGATAATTTAGAGAAGACCGTCTAGGAAGGGTACATAATGGGGAAAAAAGAAAGAGGAAGACTAAGGCGAAGATGGCTGCAAGACATCGTTGATGATCTGCGAATGGATGCATCAGCAGCAGGGCATCTTGCTCACAACCGAGGGGCCTACAAGAGAGCTGTTAGGGAGGCAATGTTCTGCAAGAGACATGCAAATGATAGACTGACGTTTTTGACGTGTTACAAGGTTTTTAGAAAAGACTTCATAAACTGACCCGAACACTGCAGCATTTAGAATGACGCCCCGGGGAAACTAATCATGTAAGAAAATAAATGTCGGACTGCAGAATTACAAATGCTGGCCATTTCTCTCAGTTTCAAACTTAATGTTCGGAAACTTGAAAATGATTGTGGAATTCCTTAGTCCTGAAACGTCAGAATGAGACAAGACGAAAGTGTGAAAGACACGCCGAGAAAACATGACAGCTACCCAGGCATCTCACTTTGCTCTGGACCAATGTCTGAAACTCACTGCCACGGTAATGGCATACGCAGGCAGAGGAGAAGAAGAACAGGGAGAAGGGGAGGAAGGGGAAGAGGAAAGGGAAGAAGAAAAAAGAATAAGGAGGAAGGGGAAGAACGAGGGGAGGGGAATGAAGGGAAAGGAGAGGGAGGGGAGGGGAATGAAGGGAAAGGAGAGGGAGGGAAAGGGAAGAAGGGAAAGGAGGAGAAGGGGGAGAAGAAAAAAAGGATAAAGACGAGGGGGAATGAAGGGAAAAGAGGAGGAGAAGGGAAAGGAGAAGGGAAGAAGAAGGAGGAGAAGGGAAAGGAGGAGAAGTGGAAGAAGAAGAATAAAGAGGGGGAGGAGAAGGGAAAGAAGGAAGAAACATCATCGTAACACTCTTCCCGGACATGTTGCTGTCGTCCTGCTTGTTCTTAGCTTGTCAGTCATCGCGCCACATTTGAATGAAACCGAGCGCCCCTGGGTTCAGTTGTGTGACTTAAGGGGGAGTATATTCTAGTCACACTTGTCAAACGCCTCGTCAGTCAAGTCTGTGACTCTTTTTCTTTTAATGATGTCGTCACGGCCATCTTATCAGGGAATCAATAATATAAAGGGAATATGGGGAAGTCCGATAACTCCCCGACTGCCAACCCCCGCAGTATAAGATTGTCGTGAGATTTTTTTTTTATTATTATTTAGAAGATACACGCCCTGTATATTTTTTTTTTCCTGTCGCTATTGTGGGCGTGCATTGATCCAGGTTAGTTAAGATATGAAGCCAGGAAGAGAAATTTCCCCCCTTTAAGCGTTTTCTTTTCCTGTACCACTTTTAGACGTCAAGTTTTATGACAGAACATGACTCTGTGTGTGTGGGTGGGTGGGATGAGAAGTACCAGGCCGCAATGCACACTGTGGAGAACGTGTACGTCCAGATGCCCTGTTTGTTGGGCTCTCGGATTCCCATAAGCAAGCTGTTGCTAGGGCAGCGGCAGGGGGAGATAACACGGCGGCTGGTCGGTCGTTACAGTGCGTGTAGTGTAGCCTGTTTTCTTTCCTTCTGGAAGATGCTCTTTTTCTTTGAAGCATTTTTTGGATGTTGGAGGTGAGTTTTATCCACAGCGTGGTCTTGCTAACTAACCATCTTTCGTGGTAGCGGTGCTCGATTTTGCGTATTAGGCCACGGTAGCGGCAGATGTTCGCATGTTGCCCGGGCCAGGTAGCTGACATTCAGACAGGCTGTTTCGTGGAGATTTGGAATTATGAATGACTACAGGTAGCTGACATTCAGACAGGCTGTCTCGTGGAGATTTGGAATTATGAATGACTACAGGTAGCAGACACTCAGGCTGTCTCGTGGTGACTTGGAATTATGAATGACTACAGGTAGCTGACACTCAGACAGGCTGTTTCGTGGAGATTTGGAATTATGAATGACTACAGGTAGCTGACACTCAGACAGGCTGTTTCGTGGAGATTTGGAATTATGAATGACTACAGGTAGCTGACACTCAGACAGGCTGTTTCGTGGAGATTTGGAATTATGAATGACTACAGGTAGCTGACATTCAGACAGGCTGTTTCGTGGAGATTTGGAATTATGAATGACTACAGGTAGCTGACACTCAGACAGGCGTTTCGTGGAGATTTGGAATTATGAATGACTACAGGTAGCTGACACTCAGACAGGCTGTTTCGTGGAGATTTGGAATTATGAATGACTACAGGTAGCTGACACTCAGACAGGCTGTTTCGTGGAGATTTGGAATTATGAATGACTACAGGTAGCTGACACTCAGACAGGCTGTTTCGTGGAGATTTGGAATTATGAATGACTACAGGTAGCTGACACTCAGACAGGCTGTTTCGTGGAGATTTGGAATTATGAATGACCACAGGTAGCTGGCACTCAGACAGGCTGTCTCGTGGAGATTTGGAATTATGAATGACCACAGGTAGCTGGCACTCAGACAGGCTGTCTCGTGGAGATTTGGAATTATGAATGACTACAGGTAGCAGACACTCAGGCTGTCTCGTGGTGACTTGGAATTATGAATGACTACAGATAGCTGGCACTCAGACAGGCTGTCTCGTGGAGATTTGGAATTATGAATGACTACAGGTAGCAGACACTCAGGCTGTCTCGTGGTGACTTGGAATTATGAATGACTACAGGTAGCAGACACTCAGGCTGTCTCGTGGAGATTTGGAATTATGAATGACTACAGATAGCTGACACAACCAGGTCATGAATACACATATTTATTAATAGGTATAGACAAACATCCTTCGGGAGCCTTCTCTCTCTCTCTCTCCCCTTATTCTTCCTCCTCGTTTCTTACCTCCTTCTTCTTCTTCATCCTCCTTCTTCTTCTTTCTCTTCCTCCTTCCTTCTCCTTCATCCTCCTCCTTCTTCTTTCTCCTCCTTCTTCCTTCTCCTTCATCCTCCTCCTCCTCCTTCATCCTCCTCCTCCTCCTTCATCCTCCTCCTCCTACTTCATCCTCCTCCTCCTCCTCCTCCTTCTTCCTTCTCCTCTTTCTTCCTCCTCCTTCCTCCTCCTCCTTCTTCCCTCTTTCTTCCTCCTCTTTCTTCTTCCTTCTCCTCTTCTTTCCTTCTGTTTGTTTGCATTTTTTGTCCTCAGATACAAACTATCACGGTTCCTTCCACAAATACATTGTGTTTGAGCGGCGTGGAGACATGATTTGTGTTCACATATTTGCTGGAGGGCATGAGGACCAAGGCTTTGCCCCGTTCACTGTTTTTGTTACAATCACCATGGTAAAGCAGTTTATTACCCTCAGTCATCGTTGGGCTGTTAAATGTGCCAGTGATAGGGTGTCTGAGATCCCACATCTGTTGCTGGACCGGCCTGTTACTGTTTGCTGACATTTTACGCTGGTCTGTCTGTGTGCAAGAATCAATTGTGCATGTAAAACATAAAAGGAAGGTCGGGGGATGAAAGATAATTGCATTGATTTTGTGTAAGGAACGACCTTTTGCTGTGTGTGTTTTTTTTTGTGGTGGTGGTGGTGGTGGTGATGGTGCGGGAGGGTGAGGTGTATGTGTGATAACCGATCTGGGAGGGTTAGGTGTGTGTATGACAACCGACCTGGGAGGGTGAGGTGTATGTATGACAACCGACCTGGGAGGGTGAGGTGTATGTATGACAAGCGACCTGGGAGGGTGAGGTGTATGTATGACAACCGACCTGGGAGGGTGAGGTGTATGTATGACAACCGACCTGGGAGGGTGAGGTGTATGTATGACAAGCGACCTGGGAGGGTGAGGTGTATGTATGACAAGCGATCTGTTAAGGGATCATTGTATCGTGGAGCTATTTTGCCGATGTATCTCATACATGTCTGTGGGTACCAACACTGACTGGTCGGGTTTGCACGCCACTTGTGGATCCTGTTTGACGTTTTTGTTAATGTGAACTTTCACAAGCAGTGCCCAGAGGTTTTTTTTTTTTTTTTGTAGAATCAGAGTTCCTGGTGTATCGTGATAGTTTTTGTTACAGACCCGGAGTTGCAGAACTATTGTGATAGCTTTTCTTACAGAATCAGATTTCCAGATGTATTGTGATAGTTTTTGTTACAGCATCAGATTTCCTGACGTATTGTGGTAGTTTTAATACAGAATCAATCTAGAGCTCTTTTTACTATGTCGTCGCAAGTCCAAGCTATATTTTATACTATTTCTATTTTGTTTTGGTCAGAAATAATCGAAAGTTGAACATTTTGAGACGTGCCATCGCTTTACGGTGGGTTGGTGAATGCATGAACAGAAAGCCGGCTTGGGAGTTCAGTGACCAGTTTCACATTGGTCTTAGCATAAACTGACATCACTTGTTGAAAGAACTAGACGCAGTTGAGAACTCCATGAAAACAAGGGAGTTTATTCTTGCTTTGGTTATACTGAATGACATGATACAAGACGTCTTTGAGGAGGTGAACGTTCTGCCGTGTGAACAGAGAATGAATGAATGAGTAAACTTTGTGAGACTTCTGTGACAGTGGAATCCCGAACTTCTGGGAACGAGTAGTTGAATAGCTCCAGAAGAAAGAAAGAAAGAAAGAAAGAAATTGTTTATTTTGAAAGCATCTGTTAGCATGTTGTACATGAAAGGCTCGTATGTAGACAGTGAGTTAAAGAATTTAGATTATAATTCAGAAAACAAAAGAAATGTATCAGGAAAAAGAACCCCCCCCCCCCCCCCATCTTTGTGTCACAGTTTGAGAAGCACTGATATTTTTTTCCCCCACTGTCATCGGGCCACGTGAGCACGCCCTCCACCCACGGCTCGTGTTCCTGCCTAACAGTATTCATATCATGCTGTGGTGTCAGGTAGCAGCACGTGAACAGCAGTTATTATAGGGACAGCCTGCCTGTTTCTCTCTGTTTTCATTGATTCTTATGGCAGAGAGTCTGCCTCGGGTATTTCTCAACACTTGTCACAGTTGTCACTTCTTCAGCCAGTCTTCTTCTTCTTCTTCTTCTGCTCCTGCTTCTAGAAAAGGTTCTGTTGTAACCGATACGGTGAAGATATTGAGACACAGCATCGTGTCGGATTAGGAGCGGGTTTTGGCGGCTGTGTGTATGTTTTGTTTTGTTTTGTTTTTTTACCTGTCCCTGAATAGAATTTAAGGACAGGAGTTGCGCAATAATTCTTTAGCAGCACCAGCCCCCATGGGAACTTTATGGCTATACCTGCCTTTGTTACTTAGACCAGGCCTCTTACGTGGGGGTGGGGTGGGGTGGGTGGGTGGGTGCCAGCGGAGACGTAGGGTAGGGTCTTGGCCAGCTGTGGTTCGCCAGCCCTGTGTCAGTGAACGCCATGCACTGTTTGTTACAGTTTTCGTGTGTTTCTTTGCCAGTGGTGTGTTGCCTTATCATATTTATTCAGCTTCCACGCATTAGCGTCTTGGCCTGTAGTATTTATTATTAGTCGTTAGATGTCTGTTCACATCTTCATATAAATATTGTTATAAGTACAAGTTGTATTTCCCTGATATCAAGTCTGCTTTTCATTGTGCTACGCTAGTGTATTGTGTAACTTACTGCAGGTATCTGCTTCATCAGTGGAGTCTTTTAGTGGGAGGATGGTACAGGTCACTGTCTCTGTCTGTGGAGTCTTGTAGTGGGAGGATGGTACAGGTCACTGTCTCTGTCTGTGGTGTCTTGTAGTGGGAGGATGGTACAGGTCGCTGTCTCTGTCTGTGGTGTCTTGTAGTGGGAGGATGGTACAGGTCACTGTCTCTGTCTGTGGTGTCTTGTAGTGGGAGGATGGTACAGGTCGCTGTCTCTGTCTGTGGTGTCTTGTAGTAGGAGGATGGTACAGGTCGCTGTCTCTGTCTGTGGTGTCTTGTAGTGGGAGGATGGTACAGGTCGCTGTCTCTGTCTGTGGTGTCTTGTAGTAGGAGGATGGTACAGGTCGTTGTCTTAGTTAGTGGTGTCATGTGATGGGTGGATAGTTCAGATCGCTGTCTTATTTAGTGGTGTCTTGTAGTGTGAGGATATTATAGGTCGCTGTCTTAGTTAATGGTGTCTTATAGTGGGAGGATGCTACAGGTCGCTGTCTTAGTGGTGTCTTTTAGTGGGAGGATGGTACAGGTCACTGTCTCTGTCTGTGGTGTCTTGTAGTGGGAGGATGGTACAGGTCGCTGTCTCTGTCTGTGGTGTCTTGTAGTGGGAGGATGGTACAGGTCGCTGTCTCTGTCTGTGGTGTCTTGTAGTGGGAGGATGGTACAGGTCGCTGTCTCTGTCTGTGGTGTCTTGTAGTGGGAGGATGGTACAGGTCGCTGTCTCTGTCTGTGGTGTCTTGTAGTGGGAGGATGGTACAGGTCGCTGTCTCTGTCTGTGGTGTCTTGTAGTGGGAGGATGGTACAGGTCACTGTCTCTGTCTGTGGTGTCTTGTAGTGGGAGGATGGTACAGGTCGCTGTCTCTGTCTGTGGTGTCTTGTAGTGGGAGGATGGTACAGGTCGCTGTCCCTGTCTGGTGTCTTGTAGTGGGAGGATGGTACAGGTCACTGTCTCTGTCTGTGGTGTCTTGTAGTGGGAGGATGGTACAGGTCGCTGTCCCTGTCTGGTGTCTTGTAGTGGGAGGATGGTACAGGTCGCTGTCCCTGTCTGTGGTGTCTTGTAGTGGGAGGATGGTACAGGTCGCTGTCTCTGTCTGTGGTGTCTTGTAGTAGGAGGATGGTACAGGTCGCTGTCTTAGTTAGTGGTGTCATGTGATGGGTGGATAGTTCAGATCGCTGTCTTATTTAGTGGTGTCTTGTAGTGTGAGGATATTATAGGTCGCTGTCTTAGTTAATGGTGTCTTATAGTGGGAGGATGCTACAGGTCGCTGTCTTAGTGGTATCTTTTAGTGGGGGGGGGGGATGGTACAGATCGCTGTCCTAGTGGTGTCTTGTAGTGGGAGAGATGGTACAGTTCGCTGTCTCATTTAAGATGTCTTGTAGTAAGGTTGGGAGGGGGTATGTTCAGGATATTGCCAGAGTTACTAATGCTTCTTATTGCTGTTTGCTGCTTTTTATAACGGGGGCTGCCACAGTTAGTCAGTGATGTTTTTGTAAGAGCACTGACGTAGAGTATGTTAGTCATGAGATACTCATATGCTGTTATGAGACGCTGATGTATGTTGTTTGACTTAAGTATAGACTTAATAAAACATCCATAATACTGAGGCTATTTTGATTATGTTGCTAAAAGTAGATTCTTGTAGTGTTTTGTTGCAGACATCAATCGGATTGTGAGCGATAGCAGGTGACTCGGTCGTTTCGCCCCGAAGGAAAAGTATGTATGATCCTATTGTAGCGTGGCGACTACGCCCTAAAGCGCTAGTGTGTGTCTTATTAGGCCGCGTGTTGTGTGTATGGATGTGGGGAAGAGGTGGGCGTGGAGCTGCCAGATGTTGAAGGGAAGATAGGGACAGTGATGTTCTTGATGTTTCTCGTTGTTGCTGTTGTTGTTTTGTTGTTGCTAGGGTTCTTGTTTCTATACTTCTTTTCTCTATCCTTGTATATTTGGTGGCTCGTCTCTCTTTTCCTCCTTTTTTTTCCTTTCTTCTTTTCCTTCTTCTGTCTCATTTTTCTGTCATCTTTTCTCTCATCTTCCATGTTTCTTTATTTCTTCTCCTGTCTTCTTTGTCTTCTTTTCTTCCTTCTAACCCTTCTTCTTTTTCCTTCTTTTTGTCTCTCTTCTTCCATGTTTTTTTTATTTCTGTCTTCTTTTCCCTGATCCTCTGTCCTTTTTTCCTTCTCTTTTTCCCTCTTTATTTTTTCTCTTCATCTTTTTACCTTTTACTTTTTGACCATTTCTGTTGTTCAGACTTTGACTTCGGATATAAACTTGACTGTTGTTTCCATGGACGTGGTGTCTTCGTTTAGCTTTTCTTTCACTGTGAGTGTCGAGGCCACAACTTGTTCTTGTTGTTTTGATGAGGTCAGATCTTTCTCCAGGCATCGTATCTGTATGAAATGTTAGTTTTCTGAATCAACACCAGAATCTGTACAGAGAAATGAGTCAAGCCCACACCTTCCTTGTTGTGAGGTGTTGAATCAAGTCGGTGCTGACATGGAATCCTCAAGGAAATAGAAAACGAGGAAGACCTAGACCTACTTGGAGAAGAGGAATTATGACAGTGCTCAGAGACAAGGGATACACATGGAAGGAAGCGGAGAATAATTCCAAGAACAGGGATGACTGGAGAACCTTTATCCGTGGGCTATGGTTTCAAGAGAGTGAAGGGCGATGATGATGATGATGATGATATAGCACATCCTTATGATAAGTGCACCGATGTGCGGCTGGTGTTTGTGCTTTCTTGAAAACTAGTCCTTGTTTTATGTTTACATCTTTTCATTAGCTGATTCTTGTAACATTTACTGTGTATATATTTGCCGGTCATAGTTTGTCTGCCTTGTGTGTATGTTTGCCGGTCATTGTTTGTCTGCCTTATGTGTATGTTCGCTGGTCATTGTTTGTCTGCCTTGTGTGTGTGTTTGCTGGTCATTGTTTGTGTGCCTTGTGTGTGTGTGTGATTACTGGTCATAGTTTGTCTGCCTTGTGTGTGTGTTTGCCGGTCATTATTTGTCTGCCTTGTGTGTGTGTTTGCCGGTCATTGTTTGTCTGCCTTGTGTGTGTGTGTGTGTGTGTGCTGGTCATAGTTTGTCTGCCTTGTGTGTCTGTTTACCAGTCACTGTTTGTCTGCTTTTGTGTCATGTCTGTTATCAACGTCTCTCCAGCCAGAGAATGGCTAATTTAGGGAGATTATTCACTTATTCGGTCTGGCCAGAGAGAGATCAAGACCCTACCCCTTATCAAGTTCTGAAGCAGATTCAAATATTTTAAAGATTCATTGCTTTTCTGAAAAGTGCTAAAGGTGTTGCGATCTCCTCTTGTGAAGAAGGATTTCATCGCGCTGCACATATTCCGTAGCACCGCTGAAAACCTCGTGTAACGGAAGCGGCGATGACGGATCCGGGGCAGAACCCTTCTACTTTCATATTTTTGTAATATTACAACCTGCTGCAGACGTTCTCCGCGATGGAGGCTTTTGCTCTGCAGTCTCCTTTAGGTCTGCTTTAGTAATTGAAGAAAGCCACTTTTACTGAACTCCCCTGTCCGATTTGACACCTGAACTCCTACAGCTGAAAGGACATTACATATAGAACATGCTCCAACTGTAGGAACAGTACTAGCCATTAATATCGCTTCCTTTCATAGAAGACGCACACATTCGTTCAGAGAGTCCCAGTCAAACAATACAGAAGATCGGAAGCAACGGGCGACAATTAAGCACGTATTGTACCAAGCGTAGAGGGGGAGTGGGGGCGGGGGGGGGGGGGGGAGGGCTGATTTCAGAGTTCTCATTCCATTCATGAACACCTTTCCCAGGCACACGGCCTTGTTCTAGTTTGTGAATGCTTCAACTGTTCGGTATGTGTCGTAAGATAGAGGTTTAATCTAAGACAGGTTTAGTGTGTTCGTGGGGCAGAAATTGTGGCTCATTATCTCCCTTTATGATCTGGATGTGTGTTGTTTTTTTTTTTTTGGGTGGGGGGAGTACTCTGTCGGGACTAGTGTGTTTGTTGGTGGTGTTGTTTAGTGTTGTTGATATTGTTGCTGCTGCTATTGTTGCTCTCGTTGCTGCTGTTTAGTGTTGTTGGCATTGTTTGCTGTTATTTTTGTTGCTGCTGTTTTGTGTTGTTCGTGCTGTTGTTTTGTGTTGTTCTTGCTGTTTTTAGTGTTGTTCTTGCCGTTGTTTTGTGTTGTTCTTGCTGTTTTTTAATGTTGTTCTTGCTGTTGTTTTGTGTTGTTCTTGCTGTTTTTAGTGTTGTTATTGCTGTTGTTTTGTGTTCTTGCTGTTTTTTAGTGTTGTTGTTGCTGCTGTTGTTTGCTGTTTCATCTGTTATTGTTTTTCTTGCTGCTGCTTGTGTTGCTGTTGCAGCTGTTATTGTTGTTGCTGTAGTTTCCTATTATTGTTTTTGTTGCTGCTGCTTGTTGTTGTTGCTGTAGTTTCCTATTATTGTTTTTGTTGCTGCTGCTTGTTGTTGTTGCTGTAGTTTCCTATTATTGTTTTTGTTGCTGCTGCTTGTTGTTGTTGCTGCTGTTTGTGTTGGTGTTGCTGTTTGTGTGTGTTGTTCTTGCTGTTTTTAGTGTTGTTTTGCTGCTGTTTTTGTGTTGTTCTTGCTGTTTTTTTGTTTTTGCTGTTGTGTTGTTTTTATTGTTGTTACTGTTTTTGCTGCTGTTTTTAGTGTTGTTTTTGCTGCTGTTTGTTGTTGTTTCAGCTGTTATTGTTTTTGTTACTGCTGCTTGTGTTATTGTTGTTGCTGCTGTTATTGTTATTGCTGTAGTTTCCTATTATTGTTGTTGTTCTTGGTGCTGTTGTGTGCTATTATTGTTACTTGTTGCTGCTGAGTGTTGTTCCTGCTATTATTGTCGTTGCTGTAGTTTCCTGTTATTGCTGTTGCTGCTGTTTTATGCGTGTTTGTTGCAGATGCTTTTGTTTACTATTATTGTTGTTGTTGCTGTTGTTTTGTGTTCTTGCTGTATTTTAGTGTTGTTGTTGCTGCTGTTGTGTGTTGCTGTTGCTGCTGCTGTTTGTTGTTTCATCTGTTATTGTTTTTCTTGCTGCTGCTTGTGTTGCTGTTGCAGCTGTTATTGTTGTTGCTGTAGTTTCCTATTATTGTTGTTGTTGCTGATGTTTGTGTTGTTGTTGTTGTTGTTGCTGTAGTTTCCTATTATTGTCTTTATTGCTGTTGTTATTGTTGTTGCTGTAGTTTCCTGAGATTGTTTTTGTTGCTGCTGCTTGTTGTTGTTGCTGCTGTTTGTGTTGGCGTTGCTGTTTGTGTGTGTTGTTCTTGCTGTTTTTAGTGTTGTTTTTGCTGTTGTTTTTGTGTTGTTCTTGCTGTTTTTTGTGTTTGCTGTTGTGTTGTTTTTATTGTTGTTACTGTTTTTGCTGCTGTTTTTAGTGTTGTTTTTGCTGCTGTTTGTTGTTGTTTCAGCTGTTATTGTTTTTGTTACTGCTGCTTGTGTTATTGTTGTTGCTGCTGTTATTGTTATTGCTGTAGTTTCCTATTATTGTTGTTGTTCTTGGTGCTGTTGTGTGCTATTATTGTTACTTGTTGCTGCTGAGTGTTGTTCCTGCTATTATTGCCGTTGCTGTAGTTTCCTGTTATTGCTGTTGCTGCTGTTTTATGCGTGTTTGTTGCTGATGCTTTTGTTTACTATTATTGTTGTTGTTGCTGTTGTTTTGTGTTCTTGCTGTATTTTAGTGTTGTTGTTGCTGCTGTTGTGTTGGTGTTGCTGTTTGTGTGTGTTGTTCTTGCTGTTTTTGTGTTGTTCTTGCTGTTGTTTTGTGTTGTTCTTGCCGTTGTTTTGTGTTGTTCTTGCTGTTTTTAGTGTTGTTCTTGCTGTTTTTGTGTTGTTCTTGCTGTTGTTTTGTGTTGTTCTGTGTTGTTCTTGCTGTTGTTTTGTGTTCTTGCTGTTTTTAGTGTTGTTGATATTGTTGCTGCTGTTTTAGTGTTGTTGTTGCTGATGTTTGTGTTGTTGTTGCTGCTGCTTGTTGTTGTTGCTGCTGTTGTGTTGGCGTTGCTGTTTGTGTGTGTTGTTCTTGCTGTTTTTAGTGTTGTTTTTGCTGTTGTTTTGTGTTGTTCTTGCTGTTTTTTTGTTTTGCTGTTGTGTTGTTTTTATTGTTGTTACTGTTTTTGCTGCTGTTTTTAGTGTTGTTTTTGCTGCTGTTTGTTGTTGTTTCAGCTGTTATTGTTTTTGTTACTGCTGCTTGTGTTATTGTTGTTGCTGCTGTTATTGTTATTGCTGTAGTTTCCTATTATTGTTGTTGTTCTTGGTGCTGTTGTGTGCTATTATTGTTACTTGTTGCTGCTGAGTGTTGTTCCTGCTATTATTGCCGTTGCTGTAGTTTCCTGTTATTGCTGTTGCTGCTGTTTTATGCGTGTTTGTTGCTGATGCTTTTGTTTACTATTATTGTTGTTTGTTGCTGTTGTTGTTAATTGTTGCTTATTTTATTATTGCTGCAGTTGCTTATTTTGTTTCTTGTTATTGTTGTTATGGGGAATGGGTTTAGAGAAAAAAATGAGGTGTAGAGTTTGTTTGTTTGTTTGTTTTTTTTTCAATAGTGGGGCACAAGTTTGTGCTGTGACTCCTAGGATAGCCATACATAGTTGGCCAACACCCCGCCTCATTTATTACAAGTGTTCCATAAACATACTGTGACACAACACTATAGGAACGAGGGGTGGAGCTCAACAAGAAGTCTGCTGTTGCAACACATTGGTATGGCGTCGCTTCTCAACTCTTTTCTATATTATGTCCCGAGATACAAGGAAAGCGAAGACACACAGAGGCTGGTGGTTTCATCAGTCCTCGCCGCTGGAGGCAGCAGAGGTTTGGCCTACTTGACGATGTTCACAACAAGAAAGGGAATCTTTAACAGAAGATAACTCTACGTCTTAAGGCTCTTTCAACATACAATCTAACTCTACGTCTTAAGGCTCTTTCAACATATGATCTAACTCTACGTCTTAAGGCTCTTTCAACATACAATCTAACTCTACGTCTTAAGGCTCTTTCAACATATGATCTAACTCTACGTTTTAAGGCTCTTTCAACATATGATCTAACTCTACGTCTTAAGGCTCTTTCAACATATGATCTAACTCTACGTCTTAAGGCTCTTTCAACATATGATCTAACTCTACGTCTTAAGGCTCTTTCAACATATGATCTAACTCTACGTTTTAAGGCTCTTTCAACATATGATCTAACTCTACGTCTTAAGGCTCTTTCAACATACAATCTAACTCTACGTCTTAAGGCTCTTTCAACATATGATCTAACTCTACGTCTTAAGGCTCTTTCAACATATGATCTAACTCTACGTCTTAAGGCTCTTTCAACATATGATCTAACTCTACGTCTTAAGGCTCTTTCAACATACAATCTAACTCTACGTCTTAAGGCTCTTTCAACATATGATCTAACTCTACGTCTTAAGGCTCTTTCAACATATGATCTAACTCTACATTTTAAGGCTCTTTCAACATATGATCTAACTCTACGTCTTAAGGCTCTTTCAACATATGATCTAACTCTACGTCTTAAGGCTCTTTCAACATATGATCTAACTCTACATTTTAAGGCTCTTTCAACATATGATCTAACTCTACATTTTAAGGCTCTTTCAACATACGGCCTTACCGCACTGATCGCTCTAGCTAGCAGTTACCGATAAATTACCGATAAAAAATAAAACGAGAAAAAAAGTTTTGGAGTTCGTCGGTTACCGTAACTGGTTTATATTATTAAAAAAAAAAGAGCTAGTAAATAGCAACCGGCGAAGTCGGCTGTATGATAACAGGGCCTGAGACTGATGATTGCTCAGTTTGTATGGAGGAGAATCGGCCAGTTTTTGGTTTGTTTTTTTTTCTCTTTTCTGTGTCTCAGCATGTGAGCCTCTACACTAGTAAGATTAGGAGAGGAAAAAAAAACATACAAACCTTTAATGTCTGTTTAATTTTAGATTTTATAAACGTATAAGGTATCAAATGTATTGACAAAACCGGTATTTGGGAAAGTGCTTCTTGCGAGGTTAAAGACTGGTACAGCTGTACCGGTTTCAGGTAATTCCCGGCGCGATCACTGATCTTGTATCTGTGTTAGAGCGGAAAATGGTCGTGGTCAGTGTCATGATAGTTTTATGAGGAGCGAAAGTCACGGGCCATTGTACAGAATTCCGTGTTGACTGGTCCACTTGTGTGAGTGTGCAGTTGTACGCTGACTTGTGGCCGCGTTTGGGGCTTGAGTTGGGTTTTTTTTTTGGGGGGGGTGTGAGGGTGGTAAAACTTGGTGTGTCGAAAACAAGGATTCGCTAAGAGCAGCAGGCTGATGGGCAGCCAACGGAGAACTGTACGTTGAAAGAGATCTTGAAGGAGGAGATCGAAGAATCTTTGGATGTGTCCGAAGCGCATGGATGATGCTCCTTCTTAACTAAATTGGGAACGGCCGTGCGGCCGTAGGTTAGTTAGGCCGTATGTTGGTCGCGTGTAAGGGAAGTCAGACAGACTAACTGAAGTTCACTACTATAACATATTACAAGATGAATATGACTTGTTCACCATCACTTCAAAATACTAACAGACGCAAATCGACACCGAAACTGTATGTGGAAATTAATAACATAATATGAATCACAAGAATCATACTGTAATAAAGTCGGTGACATACAGAAATGAACATATGCATATTGTATGCACACATACATGAGCTCTTTTAGATGCCTTGATGCTGTGGATTTTAATGAGAAATGAGGTATCAAAAAAACAAAAATATGTTCTCCGATAGCGGAAAATAGGAAGATGACAAAGGATACAGTACTGAAAGGAAACTTTTTTTACTGTATATTTACTGTATAATTTTTTTTAAAATATAGTATACATATTTTATCTCGGCCGTAAGTACTAACGGTCGTAAGTTGGTCGGCCGTAAGTCTGTGCATGTGTACTGAAATATGTTTACCTTGTTGTTGGTAGCTGGTGGAGACAAGGAAGTTAAATAGTTTGGATGTTCATTAGTAAAGTGTAAGCGGGTCTCATCAGTGGCTTCATTCATTTCGAGATTGTTTAAGTGTCATTTAGGGAAACCTTTTGTGTGGTTGCTTTGACTTTTTTAATGTTGAGATAGGATAATATACCTGCCAGTTGGGGAAACCTTTTGTGTGGTTGCTTTGATTTTGTTAATGTTGAGATAGGATAATATACCTGCCAGTTGGGGAAACCTTTTGTGTGGTTGCTTTGATTTTTTTAATGTTGAGATAGGATAGTATACCTGCCAATTGGGGAAACCTTTTGTGTGGTTGCTTTAATTTTGTTAATGTTGAGATAGGATAGTATACCTGCCAGTTGGGGAAACCTTTTGTGTGGTTGCTTTAATTTTTTAATGTTGAGATAGGTTAGTATACCTGCCAGTTGGGGAAACCTTTTGTGTGGTTGCTTTAATTTTGTTAATGTTGAGATAGGATAGTATACTTGCCAGTTGGGGAAACCTTTTGTGTGGTTGCTTTAATTTTGTTAATGTTGAGATAGGATAGTATACATGCCAGTTGGGGAAACCTTTTGTGTGGTTGCTTTAATTTTGTTAATGTTGAGATAGGATAGTATACTTGCCAGTTGGGGAAACCTTTTGTGTGGTTGCTTTGATTCTTTTTTCCTTTCTTTCTGAAGAATTAGTAGCTTCTGCTGCAGTAGTTTTTAGTCCTTTATTAGCAAGGCTCCTTCAGTGTGTGGAGCAGGGTAATTGTGATGGTGATAACATCAAACAGAGCCAGCGAATCAAAACCCTGGCTTCATGTTGTGATAATGTTGGTAGGCTGTGCTGATATTACAGCCCAGAAGCCTGTGCGGACGTCTTTTTTCTATGATGGGCGTGTTTTCTGTCATGGACGTGTTTTCTATGGTGTTCATGTTTTCCATGATGGGCTTATTTTCTATGATGGGCGTGTTTTCTGTCATGGACGTGTTTTCTATGGTGTTCATGTTTTCCATGATGGGCTTATTTTCTATGATGGGCGTGTTTTCTATGGTGGACGTGTTTTCTATGATGGGCGTGTTTCCTGTGATTGACGTGTTTTCTATGATGAACCAAAGTCAAAGATGCAACCTTCACTTGTCATAAACATGCACAATCGTCACATATAATACACAAATAACAGACTTTCACCTCAGCAATTGCTTATCTCTTAATATACTAACAACTCTGTGTCCCGTATCTCATGTTTTGCTTTTTTTTTTTCTTTTTCTTCTCTCCAGATGGGTTGACCGAGGTGCCTGGTCTTCAGTTGTGTGCTCCGGAGTGAGAGAGTTGTCTGCTCCGGAGTGAGAGGCAAATCACTGGGTCTTTCTTACCTGCTACTCGCCGTAGTCTGATGTGAGGAACGGTGAGTTCTTTATTTCTCGTGGCGTCAGAGGTAAGGATTGTTCCATACTTAGAATGTTGACACAGTTAACTGTGTGGGAGGGTTGGACTCGTCTTATGAGTACGGGATATAGTACAGAGTGTGTACAGTATTTCAGCTAAGCGTTTCAGACAGTACTTCAAGTACGTATTCAGGCAGTACTTCAACTAAATTGTTCAGGCAGTACTTCATCTAAATTGTTCAGGCTGCACTTCATCTAAATGTTCAGGCAGTACTTCAAATAATTGTTCAGACAGTACTTCAACTAAACTGTTCAGGCAGACTTCAACTAAATTGTTCAGGCAGTATTTTAACTAATTGTTCAGACAGTGTTTCAACTAATTGTTCAAGCAGCACTCCAACTAATTGTTCACGCTTTACTTTAACTAATTTTTCAGGCAACACTTCAACTAATTGTTCAGGCAGTACATCAACTAATTGTTCAGGCAGTACTTTAACTAATTGTTCAGGCAACACTTTAACTAATTGTTCAGGCAGTACTTCAACTAATTGTTCAGGCAGCACTTTAACTAATTGTTCAGGCAACACTTTAACTAATTGTTCAGGCAGCACTTTAACTAATTGTTCAGGCAGCACTTTAACTAATTGTTCAGGCAACACTTTAACTAATTGTTCAGGCATCGCTTTAACTAAGTGTTCAGGCAGCACTTTAACTAATTGTTCAGGCAGCACTTTAACTAATTGTTCAGGCATCACTTTAACTAATTGTTCAGGCAACACTTTAACTAATTGTTCAGGCATCGCTTTAACTAATTGTTCAGGCAACACTTTAACTAATTGTTCAGGCAACACTAACTAATTGTTCAGGCAGCACTTTAACTAATTGTTCAGGCAACACTTTAACTAATTGTTCAGGCAGCACTTTAACTAATTGTTCAGGCAACACTTTAACTAATTGTTCAGGCAACACTTTAACTAATTGTTCAGGCAACACTAACTAATTGTTCAGGCAGCACTTTAACTAATTGTTCAGGCAACACTTTAACTAATTGTTCAGGCAACACTTTAACTAATTGTTCAGGCATCACTTTAACTAATTGTTCAGGCATCGCTTTAACTAATTGTTCAGGCAACACTAACTAATTGTTCAGGCAGCACTTTAACTAATTGTTCAGGCATCGCTTTAACTAATTGTTCAGGCGACACTTTAACTAATTCTTCAGGCGACACTTCAACTAATTGTTCAGGCAACACTTCAGCTAATTATTCAGGCAGTACTTCAACTAAATGTTCAGATAGTACTTCAGCTAATTGTTCAGCAAAAGTTTGTTGTTATGCCCAGTTTGAGTGAGAAAGATCGTCCATAGGTATAGTCAGTTTGTATGTTAGATGAAGTGTGCATGAGAAGGACTTATTTATATGCCACGTGTGAATTACTTATTGCAGAGTTCTTCAGTAGTATTTAAAGTAATAGTTAAAGGACGTTGCTGTGCGAGAGTTTCATTATGTAGCAGGACTTTGTTGTCTGGGCGCTTCATTATGTAGCAGGACTTTGTTGTCTGGGCGCTTCATTATGTAGCAGGACTTTGTTGTCTGGGCGCTTCATTATGTAGCAGGACTTTGTTGTCTGGGCGCTTCATTATGTAGCAGGACTTTGTTGTATGGGAGCTTCATTATGTAGCAGGACTTTGTTGTATGGGCGCTTCATTATGTAGCAGGACTTTGTTGTCTGGGCGCTTCATTATGTAGCAGGACTTTGTTGTATGGGCGCTTCATTATGTAGCAGGACTTTGTTGTATGGGAGCTTCGTTATGTAGCTGGACGTTGTTGTATGGGACCTTCGTTTCTTGTGTTTGGTTGTCGGCATAACTGTGTTCATATGCTGCTGTATGTGGATATGCTGTAGTATGTGTCCGTCTACAAGATGCAAGGTGGGTAAAGTCCCAGTTTCCTTTCTGGTTCATAAGGAGCTCGGCAAGAGAGGGATATATATATATTCTTTCACCTCTTTTTTTTTCTTTATTGTTAAGTGACTTTGGTCCAAACTAAAGAACTAGTATTACAGATAAACTCAGATAACTAGTATTACAGATAAATTAGTGTTCAGATAACTATTTTTACAGATAAACTAGTATTCAGATAACTAGTATTACAGATTAACTAGTGTTCAAATAACTAGTACTACAGATAAACTAGTGTTCAGATAACTAGTACTACAGATAAACTAGTGTTCAAATAACTAGTACTACAGATAAACTAGTGTTCAGATAACTAGTACTACAGATAAACTAGTGTTCAAATAACTAGTACTACAGATAAACTAGTGTTCAGATAACTAGTACTACAGATAAACCAGTGTTCGGATAGCAAGTATTGCGGATAAAATAGCGTTCGGATAGCAAGTATTGTGGATAAAATAGTGTTCGGATAGCAAGTATTGCGGATAAAATAGTGTTCGGATAGCAAGTATTGCGGATAAAATAGTGTTCGGATATAAATTTATAAAGAACCGCTCTCCCTCGTCAAAATTTTTCCAGGTAGAAACAAAAATCCCCCTAGATTTCCTCTTTCTATTGCTATTATTATTTTTGGTTATCTCCCTCTTCATGTATACCCGGCCATTACTTTGTTCCCATCCTGTAATACAGTGGTCCCCAACACTTTGTCTTGAGGGCGATCCTAGATCAGCAAAGGTACGTGACCCATGACCCCTAGATCAGCAATGGTACGTGACCTACGACCCTAGATCAGCAATGGTACATGACACACGACTTTAGATCAGCAAAATATTACGTGACCTGCAATCCCAAACAACAATGGTTGAGACCCACGACCCTAGATCTTACGCCAAACAGTGTTAGGTGACCCACAACTAATTAAAAAGGATGTTTAAAATATTAAATTTCAACAAAAAAAATTGGCGAAAACTATTTCAGTGTCTCTGACATAACGTAAATTTATAATAAATCATTGAAAAAATTATGATAAATTTAACTTGGTAATAATTTAACAGTATAACATCTCCTCATAATCTTGGCCCAGGACCCCTGCGACGTCAGCGGTGGGAACCATTGCTGTATTATGATTTCTTTTTTCGTGACCACATTTAAGTGTGTTAGTCGATAGCTTCCTTGTACGATCGTGGCTATCGCTTGTAAGCACAGATCCTGTTGGCAGTGCCCAGCGGTCGTTTACGGATGGCACGTTCAAAAACGATTGGGGGGCATGATTGTATGAACGTTGTATTACTTAAGTTTTTTTTTTTTAGTCGTAAGTTTTTTATAAGTTGTGATTTTCAGAAGCGTATACCATGGGATGAGAAGAAACAATCAGAGAATACCAAAGCAAGCTATCAAGTGGAGCACAACAGGCCGATGAAAAAGAGGTCGACCACGTGAAACTCTAAGAGGACATTGTTAAGAGAAGCCAGTTTGATGAGGTTGAAAGACTCGCCGAGAACAGGAAAACTTGGCAAACAACTATGCGATCCCTATGTGACGTTTCACGGCACGGGAAGGATGTTAAGATACCATGGGAGGAAGTAACATCAGACAATAAGTGTTGAAGATCTTAGTAACTAGAGCCGTCGTGAAGGTCTTGTGACTTGAGTTATTGTTATTATGTTCCCCCCCCCCCCCAATTAAGCAGGGTCGGTGATTCTGTAGTTCCCAGAGAGAACTACAAAAGACAGGATTCTCTGCGGTATCCGTAACAAAGGGGGACCATGGGTCGCTGACTAATTAGCCAGGCTTTTGTGTCAGAACGGTTTGACTCTGCTCCAAGATAGGGCATGATTTTGGATAGTAATATCTGGTGGACCTAGGTGACAGCATTGGCGGTGGTACATGGTGATAACCAGAAATATCTGGTGGACCTAGGTGACAGCATTAGAGGTGGTACACGGTGATAACCAGAAATATCTGGTGGACCTAGGTGACAGCATTGGAGGTGGTACACGGTGATAACCAGAAATATCTGGTGGACCTAGGTGACAGCATTAGAGGTGGTACATGGTGATAACCAGAAATATCTGGTGGACCTAGGTGACAGCATTAGAGGTGGTACATTGTGATAACCAGAAATATCTGGTGGACCTAGGTGACAGCATTAGAGGTGGTACATGGTGGAAACAAGTAATAACTGGTAGACCTACTGATAGTATTGGATATAAGACATAGTTGTAGCCAGAAATATCTGGCTAGCCCACACCTACAGCAAGGTCTTGCTCCAGTAGCAATAATCATGATAAATAGGTGGCAGTTATTATGAAGGATAGTACGCACATTCAAGCAATAACAGAGAAAGCTGTTTGGTATGTAGTGTACCAGTGCTGATCTATGGTGAGGCTGTCATCATCATCTTGAGTGACACTCTGGTGTACAGACTAGGGAAGACTGGCGCAGCCAGTTCCCCTGTATACTACTACACTTGTACTGTATATCATGAGTACAGAGTGTAACTATTCGGCTGTTAGTAACTAAGCAGCAGGTTATGCGCGATGGGATGTGATTATAACAGCAGATATAACTTATTTTAGAGATGCGCCCGCATGTAAGTCAGGTGAAGGTATGACCTTAAAATGAACCCTGTACTGACCTGTGAGTCAGGTTCCCCTATACGGAGGTCAGACTAACTTCGTCGGCGTGTGCCAGGTGTGTGGTATGCATGCATTAATTAAAACGTTGAAGCTGCGACTTACAAAGGCGTCAAGTGGTGAGGGAGTGCTTGAGGTTGGGGAGTGGGGAGTTTAAAAAAAAACTGAAATGTTTGTGCTTTCACATAGGAAGAACACTTGTCCTGCTGGGCCCTGTTATGTGCAATATTCGTGACTTGAGAACGTGTGGTCGTTGTGAACTTCGTGTCCCTCAGTACCAGTGTAATTTTGTGTACCTCAGTACCAGTGTAATTATGTGTACCCTCAGTACCAGTGTAATTATGTGTACCTCAGTACCAGTGTAATTATGTGTACCTCAGTACCAGTGTAATTATGTGTACCCTCAGTACCAATGTAATTATGAGTACCTCAGTACCAGTGTAATTATGTGTACCTCAGTACCAATGTAATTATGTGTACCCTCAGTACCAGTGTAATTATGTGTACCTCAGTACCAGTGTAATTATGTGTACCCTCCGTACCAGTGTAATTATGTGTACCCCCAGTACCAGTGTAATTATGTATACCTCAGTACTAGTGTAATTATGTGTACCCCCAGCACCAGTGTAATTATGTGTACCTCAGTACTAGTGTAATTATGTGTATTATGTCTTCGATCGATGTTTAATCTTCTATTTTTTTAACACGATGTTTCAGATCAGAGGCTGAATAAATCGCCACACGCTCATATGAGGCTGAATAAACCACCACACGCTCATATGGGGCTGAATAAATCGCCACACGCTCATATGGGGCTGAATAAATCGCCACACGCTCATATGAGGCTGAATAAACCACTACATGCTCATATGGGGCTGAATAAACCACCATATGCACATATGGGGCCGAACAAACCACCACATGCTCATATGGGGCTGAACAAACCACTACATGCTCATATGGGGCTGAATAAACCACCACATGCTCATATGGGGCTGAACAAACCACCATATGCTCATATGAGCCTGAATTAATCACACACACACATATATATATATACACACACACACGACTCATGTTGTATAATCGCTTTGTTTACGAATAAAGTCATATTTACATATCGTGTTCTTTGTTGCTTTTACTTCTTTTTTTTTAAGTAATCAGGTGGGTTATCATGTGACAGTGCATGCTTAATGAATGCATGGAATGCGGAAATAAAGGTTTGACTGTCGTTGGATCTGCTGACGTGGTCTGATATTAGTTTACTTGTGTGTTCATGCTGGCCATTCACGATCGTGATTTAATCCGCCTTGAGTGATCCAGCTTCTGCCAGCTGTTCGCTAGCAACACATCGCATCTCTAGGTCACTGTATCCTTGAAGTTTGTAAACCTAGTTCAGTTTATTCGGCCATTCCGAAATAATAATAATAAATAACCCTTCAAGGATTCACGATGTTCTCTACAGAATTTAATCCTTGAAGGACTTATTCAGTCCATTACAGAATTTAACCCTCGAAGGACTTATTCAGTCCATTACAGAATTTAACCCTTGAAGGACTTATTCAGTCTATTACAGAATTTAACCCTTGAAGGACTTATTCAGTCTATTACAGAATTTAACTCTTGAAGGACTTATTCAGTCTATTACAGAATTAAACTCTTGAAGGACTTATTCGGTCCATAAAAGTTCATTCTTACTGTCCGGAACGACACAGCCAGTGCTCACTGATATTTTTTTTAATGCTTTGCTACTAACACAAAGTTGTCGTATTGTTTCTGTATTCAATTATCTTTAATCTGATATATGATGTGTTTAGTTTAACTTATTGGGTACATGAAATAAACCTCACTCAATTTTTGGCGGAAAAATGTAGGAAAAAAAAACAAATTAATTTCAACACAGAGTGGAAAATAATTCCAGATCTTGAAAGACTTAAGTCTGCTCCACAAAATGTAACCCTTGAAGCACTGACAATCGTATCCACAAAGTGGAGAGTTCGCAGAGGTGTCAGGCTGAAATTGGAGCGTAAACTGACGCGTTTCTTTATTCTGTCCAGAGCAATGGGAATCAGCTTGGTGGAGCTGATAGAGAAGCGGTCTTAGATTGTATATTCATGAAGTTTATGAAAGACAGCATGCCCCACTTCCAATCCTACTTGACTTTGTTCCACGACGTTCAGCATAATATCGACGATCAAGAATTCAAGTTTACATTGAGGTGTTTTTTTTTTTTAAGTCATCAACTGCTCCAAGGTTTCTCAACGCTGGGTGCATAAGGACCAGCATGAATTTCTCGGGCTCACAACTGAAGGAAGTGTTTTTATAGTAGTAGGAATGGGAAAGACACAGAGCAAAATCGGATGCTAAAGTGGTGGTGATAGAATAGATTGAGAAACCCTGCAACCAATCAACTATTCCTTGAGCTGGGAAGACAGAAAGCCAGCATTTTGATTATAATTGTTGAAAACTGTTTCCATGACCCGTTGCTGTAGGTTTCTTTAATGGAGAGCCGTAAGTTTTTTTTTTTTTTTTCTGATTAAGCCGTTGCCTGATCCAGTCCAGCTTTTGTTTACCTTGCAGGTATGTGGAAGAACATGTTCAGAGAACAGGCGTTGCTATCGAAACCCAGGGTTTTACTGTTGTCACCAGCGGAAGAAAGCGAGAGTCGCTTACGGTGAGTTTCTTAGTGGTTTTACCTAATGTGTGGCTTTTATGTGATGTTTGTTAGTGGTTTTTCCGTAATGTGTGTTTCTGTAATGTCTGTTAGAGGTCTCTGTAAAGTCTGTTAGAGGTTTCTGTAATGTTTGTTAGAGGTTTCTATAATGTTTGTTAGTGGCTTCTGTAATGTTTGTTAGAGGTTTCTGTAATGTTTGTTAGAGGTTTCTGTAATGTTTGTTAGAGGCTTCTGTAATGTTTGTTAGAGGCTTCTGTAATGTTTGTTAGAGGCTTCTGTAATGTTGTTATAGAGCCTTCTGTAATGTTTGTTAGTGGCTTCTGTAATGTTTGTTAGTGCTTTTTCTGTGGCGGGTGAGTTTCAGCTACATTTGTCCGCTCGTTGTTCATGTGAGCTTTGAAACTGTCAGGCGTTACTTCTTCCTGCCATAGCTTGGTGTTTCTTATTCTCAAATGTCTGCCTTTACTCTCAGTGTTTACGCTAAATAGTAATGGTATATCGTGCCAGCAGGGAAAATCAGACCAATGGAAGGGAGAGATACACCAAGAGAGAAAATCTTTGATGGCTTGACAAAATGCCATGGGAGAGGCACAGTAGAAGAACTTTTGAATAACATGAAAGATCGGGAAAATCTAGAGACATGGTGGTCAGTGCCTCCAGGCATGGAACATGATGATGATGATGTTGATTCGTATAAATATTATATTATTATTGATTGATATAAGTGTTAAAACTTTCTTGCAGAGCCGCAGAAAAAAAGGGGTGTGAGCTAGGCGCATTCTGTCGTGTGGAGGAAATTCTTGTGCTGAACGTGTTGTACCTTCTGGATAGTGATAATGTGACGAGGGTTTAGCTGGTCATAACGTGGAATGCGTGGCCAGTGTGACGAGGGTTTAGCTGGTCATAACGTGGACTGTGTGGCCAATGCGACGAGGGTTTAGCTGGTCATAACTTGGACTGTGTGGCCAATGCGACGAGGGTTTATCTGGTCATAACGTGGACTGTGTGGCCAGTGTGACGAGGTCATAATGTGGACTGTGTGGCCTTCCTTCTATGGGCTGAGTGGCCCATGCAGTGATAGCGCTATAAGTTTTTGAAAGCAGTACAGTTGTACCTGTCGTTCATCTTGCACGAAGCACTTTCTGAAATACTGGATTTCTCCATACAACATTCCGTACTTTATACTTTTTTTTTTTTTTTTGTAATCTAAAATTAAAACACACTTTACAAAATTTATTTCAGGAAATTCAGCGTTCGTGAGATTCTTGTTTAATTCCTTACCTTCTTTGTAGCGACATTTAATCTTTAGAAAATTCTCACATTTTGAACCAAAGTCAAAGCTGCCTGAAACTCCTCCATACAAATTGGGCATTATTACTCTACTGCTCGGATTATTTAAAAAAAAAAAAAGGAATGGATTAACTAATTATTTCAGTCCGTAAGAACAGCCAAGAGCAAAACCTCTATCTTAATGGGAAGAAAACTAAATTGATGACAACTGACAAAACAAACAAGGCAGCTGAAATATGTATCAGTGAGGAAAAACTGGAAGAAGTGGAGAGTTTTGAATATCTTGAATCATTACTAACTAATAATGGAGATGCAGTGAGGGAAATTAAAAGGAGGACATCTATCGCTCTTCAGAAAGTAAAACAAGTAAATAATCTGTGGAGAGGAACAAACACAACTACAAAAATAAGATTCTTAAAGCCGTGCATCTTTCCCATCACAGCATATACCTATGAGACCTGTACACTTAACAAAACAGCTGAGAAACACATAAATGCCTTTGAATGTAAATGCTACAGAAGAGTTCTTCAAATATCATGGATACGGAGAAAAACAAGTTTATCCATACTCTCTCTCTCTCTCTCTCTCTCTCTCTCTCTCTGAACCTTAAGTACCCAGGGCACATATGGCTTCCGCAAGGGTTTTCCACAAATGCCTCTCTTTCGCCTTTTTTTTCTGCTCTTGCCCAGGTTGGCCCTCTATTGCTCAACATCCTTTCTGTTGTTCTTCTCCATGTCTCTTTTGGTCTACCCTTACTTCTGTTCCCCTGTGGTGTCCATCTTAGTACTATTTTTGGTAGTGAGATGTGAGTCATTCGGAGCACATGTCCCAACCATCGCCAGCGTCTTTCCTCAATAATTGCTGTCATTGGCTTCATCTGCATTTCTGCCAACAAGATGTTATTTATAATATACATACTAAAAGAACTTAATATTGAAGAAGGCTGGCTAGTAAAGAGGATTAAACAGAGAAAGCTTAAATATTTTTGACATATTAAACGACATGATAATCTAGAGTAGACAGTCTTTGAAAAGGGTACATAATGAGAAAAAGAAAGAGATGAAGACCAAGGCGAAGATGGGTGCACGACATCGTTGATAATCCACAAAAGGATGCATCATCAGCAGGGCATCTTGCTCACAACCTAGAGGCCTGCAGGAGAGCTCTTAGGGAGGCAAAGTTCTGCAAGGGACATGCAGATGACTGACTGACTGAGTCACCGACTGACTGACCGAGTCACTGACTGACTGACGGACTGGACTTGTCCGATTATTCTCCAGCCGATTTTGCTGGTTGCTTTTTATCAGGTTGTTTATAATATAAACCGGTTAGGGTAACCGAGAAATCGAAAAGCTTCTGTTTTCTCCTTTTTTTTTTAACGGATAATTCAGTGGTAATTCCGAGTTAACATGATCATCGGTGTGTATGTTTGTATATATATATATATATATATATATATATATATATATAATCACTAATTGTGTGTCATATAATAGTTGAAATTTAATGATGTAGATCTTTAAAGCAAGTTTTCTTGTGATATAGTATCATTATGTGTGTTAAAGCGTACGACGACGTAAATGTAATTTTGTCATGGCGTGTCACGGCTTATATTTAACTTTTAATTTGCTTAGAATGCGTGTACGTGGCTGCTTGTGTAAGCCACACCCTGACGTGTCGTATATATTGCCTAGAAGATATAATTCAGCTTGCTGGGTTTGTATCAGTGGTTGCAATCTTTGGCCCAGCAACCTCCTGTTGCGTGCAGTCTCTTATAAAGAGATAATCTAGCAGCAACAACAAAAACGTATAGACTATGTGGAAGTTCTGTCTGAAATGTTGCACACAATCAAACGTTCTGTTAGGTTGAAGGTTAACCATATTTTCAACTATAAACCTCAAAAGGGAGACGTTGAGTAGCGTTGGAATACTTGCAGGTGTTTCAAATAGTATAGTCAGAAGGGGCGTTCCGTTGCATGATAACAGTTGTTTTAGTTGTAAGAGAATCGAAAGAGATGCTCAGTCACACGAGAGGATAACAGTTCTAATAACAATAAGAGAATCGAAGGGGCGCTCAGTCACGTGAGAAGATAACAGTTCTAATAACAATAAGAGAATCGAAGGGGCGCTCAGTCACGTGAGAAGATAACAGTTCTAATAACAGTAAGAGAATCGAAGGGGCGCTCAGTCACATGAGAAGATAGCAGTTCTAATAACAGTAAGAGAATCAAAGGGGCCCACAGTCATATGAGAAGGTAACAGTTCTTATAACAATAAGAGAATTAAAGGGGCGCTCAGTCACATGAGACGGTAACAGTTCTTATAACAGTAAGAGAATTAAAGGGGCGTTCAGTCACATGAGACGGTAATAGTTCTTATAACAATAAGATAATTAAAGGGGCGCAGTTGTGTCTCTTATAATAGTCACATGGGACGCTCAGTGACGTGAACGTATAGCGGTTGTTTCTCTTATAAGAATCAAAGGGACACTCAGTCACGTGAACGTATAGCGGTTGTTTCTCTTATAAGAATCAAAGGGACACTCAGTCACGTGAACGTATAGCGGTTGTTTCTCTTATAAGAATCAAAGGGACTCTCACTCACGTGAACGTATAGCGGTTGTTTCTCTTATAAAAGCCAAAGGGGATGTTCAGTCATATGAAAAGATAGTTTTTCTTTCAATTATAAAAGTCAAGTGAAAAACTAGCGGTTGTTTCAGCTATAAGAGTCAAGTAAATAGCCAGCGACTGTTTCAGTTTTTTAAAAACAAAAAAGCCAGGTCAAGAGCTAGCAGATGTTTCAACTATAAAAATCAAATGAATAACCAAACGATTTTTCAGCTGAAAGAGTCAAGTGAACAACCAACAGATCTTTCAGCTATAAAAGTCAAGTGAACAACCAACAGATCTTTCAGCTATAAGGGTCAAGTAAACGACTAATGATGTTTCAGCTATAAGAGTCAAGTGAACAGCTGGCAGATGTTTCAGCTATAAGATTCAGATGAATAGTTAACAGATGTTTGAACTGTAAGAGTCAGGTGTATAGCTAGCAGATGTTTGAACTGTAAGAGTCAAGTGTATAGCTAGCAGATGTTTGAACTGTAAGAGTCAAGTGTATAGCTAGCAGATGTTTGAACTGTAAGAGTCAAGTGTATAGCTAGCAGATGTTTGAACTGTAAGAGTCAAGTGTATAGCTAGCAGATGTTTGAACTGTAAGAGTCAAGTGTATAGCTAGCAGATGTTTGAACTGTAAGAGTCAAGTGTATAGCTAGCAGATGTTTGAACTGTAAGAGTCAAGTGTATAGCTAGCAGATGTTTGAACTGTAAGAGTCAAGTGTATAGCTAGCAGATGTTTGAACTGTAAGAGTCAAGTGTATAGCTAGCAGATGTTAAGCTTGAAAGTTTTACGAGAAACAAATGTAAGAATGCTGTTTCTTGCTCCAGATGTTTTGGTTTGCTGTTCTACCTAATATTGATGATAGTAACAGCATCTGAACTATTGGCCAGTAACCGAGCTAAATGGGGATAGTGGCATGACTGGCCTACAGAAAAAAGTCACTAAGTTAATGAACTTTGCTTGCTTAGGTCAGGCATTGAGTGGGGGAATAGGGTTACTTGTGGTAGATTTTAAGGATTCAGTGAAGGAGTGATGTTATCACAAGTTTCAGAAAGCGGAGAGAGAGAGAGAGAATGTACTTTATTTCTTTTAGAATACATTGTAAAGAACGCGTGATAAATGAGGAAATAACCGAACGAACTTTATTTTCAAAGGGTTGAGAATTGGGCACGCAGGCTCGTCTACCATTCTGCCCTTCATCATACACCTTTCATTCAGTCACATATATTCAGCATTTGTTATTGAACATAATATGCATGAAAACGCAAAAAATGAATAAGTTAATAACTGATAAGCACTTTCTCTCCATACACTCCACATTCTGCTTTATGTAAATAAATGAAATAAACGTAATTACATTCTCACATTCGTTGTAAACCAACACATTTTTTGGACGGGCAATATAACAGATACATCAATCAAGCCATACGTTAGATTAGACACAGGCGTTGAGAACATTGCTAAGAGGGTCAGAAGACGAATCTGAAAATGGCTGGGCCACATACTTCGAATGAAAAAGCTCAAGACACTCACAACTATACGGCTTCGGCTTGGACACCTCAAGGGAGAAGAAATAGGGGCAGGCCGTTGAGGACTTGGAGACACACAATGCAGGAAGAAGTAAAGGAAGCCGGAAAGACATGGCTTGAGGTATCCGAACTTGCTCCAGACAGGATTGGCTGGGGAACCCCTGTTGATGCCTCGTGCTCCATTGGGATTACATATGATGAGGATGATGATGATTTACCTGCATGACAAAGAAACTGTTGGTTTTGGGGCTAAAATTCATCATTCGTTATGAAAGATAGGCTGTATATTACACATGGGCTAGATATCATAAGATGAAAGCGTTTTAAAAAAGTCTACAGCCCGTCTTCCTGGCAGCCAGCAGGGACTAGTTGGAGACAAAAAGCACGATATGGTAACTGTTACGTCACAGAGGCAGAACTGTCGACTTGTGCAGTGTCCCTGAGTTTATTATAGTCACGCCCCCCAAGGGTATGTAGGACATTCCTGAAATATTTTACATGAACCAGCAAGGCCAGCCTATTCCTGGGGGTGTATATATGTGTGTGTATGTGGTGAAAGGGGAGAGAAGGTAGTTACTGTTAAAGAGTCTTTTTTTTTTAAATAGCTTTGGTATGACATGATTCGATCGATTTCTTGCTTATGTTCGTTTGTTCTGGTGCGGTTAGGCGGTTTTTAATATGTATTTCAGGGGGGGGGGGAATACATGTTTGTTCTGTACTGGGTTTGTTGTTCTTGTACGTGTTTGTTCGTTGTCGTTTGTTTGTTTGTTTGTAAGTAAGTAAGGAAGGAAGCAGGTATGAGTGGATTGTAGCTCAGAGATGAGCATGTTGGTCTGTGCGTGCTGGTGCACTGTTCGTGAGCTTTTCCTTACCCTCGGGAGGGGGGGGGCGGGAGTCCCCTGCGGTATTATTATTGTCGTGCCGTGCAGGATAGCGTTGGCGATCACGCTGCTCCGTCTTTCTCCGTCCTTGGTGTTTCCGATTAATTCAGATGCTTGTGCCACTTGGTCAGTTCTATCCTTCCTCTCTTCCTTTTTTTTTTCACCCTTGATTTTTTCCAGTCATTGCCAGGTTCTCCAGCTTCTGTCTTCTTATGACGTGTCCAAGAAATTTTGATTGTCTTCTTTTTTCTTTTTTTTCTTCATCATTTTGACTAGTTTTCGTTGTTATTTGAGGACCTCTTCGATTATTTTTTTTCTGTCTGTCCAGAGTATACGTTGCATTTTTCTCCAAAACCACATTTCAGTTGTTGCTTCTATTTTCTTTGTCTTCTTTTTCGTTGACTATCCAAGTTTCGCAAATATATATAGCAATATGTGTGTGTATATACATATATTGGATGTATGAATGGTACTGCTGTTCTTTGAAAGATGTTCCTGCCCACTTCTATATTGAAAACTTCACGCTTTGTTTACCACAGACCCAGCACAGTGTAAAACCCCATAAATCTTCAGTTTCTTTACTCCTTACTCTCTCTCACTCTCTCCTCTCTCTCTCTCTCTCCCTCAACCTTAAGTCCCCAAGGCACATAGGGCTTCCGCAAGGGTTTTCCACAAACGCCTGTTCCTTGCCTTTTTTTTCACCGCTCTTGCCCAGGTGAGCCCTGTATTGCTCAACATCCTCTCTGTTGTTCTCCTCCATGTCTCTTTTGGTCTACCCTTACTTCTGTTCCCCTGTGATGTCCATCTTAGTGCTATTTTTGGTAGTGACTTGTCAGTCATTCGGAGCACATGTCCCAACCATATCCAGCGTCTTTCCTCAATAATTGCTGTCAGTGGCTTCATCTGCCAACAAGATATTATTTCTTATGGTGTTTGGCCAAAATATTCTTCTGATTCATCGTAAACATATATTCTGGAAAGAATTCAACTTGTTTTCTATGGTTTTGGTGATTTCCCAGCATTCACTTCCATAGAGTAGTACACTTAGAACATTACTCTTAAATATCCTGATTTTCATCTTCATGCTTAGTTTTTAAGATTCCCATATAGTCTGCAGCACTGCAAAAGCCTGGTTTGCTCTAGTAAGTCTGCTGTTGATGTCCTCTGTGCTGTCTCCATCTTCTACTACTGTACCTCCAAGATATACAAATTCGTTGACCTCCTCCACTAGCTTGTTATCTACTCTCATTGCATTTCTGTTGTTCACATTTTTGCTTCATTAACTTTAATTTGATTGTTCATTATAACTGTATTGCTCACAGATATAGTTACCGTCGGCCTGATTTGTTCACTATTGTAATTTTGTTTTTCCCACACAGGGCAACGCCACCTTACACCTGTACCCATACCTGGAACCTCTCAGACAGATTGAAGGTTAGTGAATGCATTTAGGAAAGCTGGAGTGCCAGAAAGAGAAGAGAGAGGATGATATTTATTTTTAAAGGGCAAAGAATTGGGCATGCAGGCCCGTTTTACATTCTGCCCTTCATCACTCCGTCTTTCATTCTTCCCACTTACTCCATTTAATACAAGTATACACATTATATGAGGGATAGACATATCAAAAGAGTGTAAAATTAAACTGTTACATTCACAGTATAAGATGAGAAGTAATTAATCTTACAAAATAGCTCTCACACACATATACGGGCATATACATAAACCGAAATACATTTTCAGTACAGTTCTTCTAACATTTATTTTTTGATATTCATTAACAAAATCTGAAAAGTTACTTTTCGAACTGTGTCTTTTTAGAACTTGATGGCTGGCGAGTCATGGGTTGAGAGAGAAAGAGAAAGTTTGTTTGTTTGTTTGTTTGTTTGTTTGTTTGTTATCATGACATCAACAAAGACATTCCACGACAAAGGGACCTTTGAAGACCAGGTCGGGCTCTCCAGTTTCAAGATACTGTCGAGGCTCCGTACCCAGACACAGAAATGTAGCTCTTAATATACGTGTAAAACAAGAAAAAAAAAGGAATCCCCCACCCCCCTCAGTAGGCTGATCCCCAGACTTAGAACCCTGGCTCTCCTTCCCCACAACCTCCCCCAAAACTTTGGATCTGCCAGAAAAATGTTTAATTGAGTGTAAGCATTTTTCTAAGTGCATGATGATGATGATGATGATGAAGTATTCCTACTGATTAGTTTCTCTTTAGTGGCCAGCACCAAGTTGACACTTTTCTGACTCCCGAGAACCGGCCGACATCCAAGGAGGAACTTCCGAGCCTTGTAGTGGGGACACCTGCAGGATGTGTTGCTGCAGCAAGTTGTGTTTTAGATGTCTTCCGTCTTGTCTGCTGTTGCTTGACTTGTGCCCGCCGTTGTTCTTCTCCGACGCTTTCTACGTCCATCTTAACTATTTGCCAACAGTTGTACAGTACTGTAGATTAGCGCACGTCAGTGATAACTATTTGCCAACAGTTGTACAGTACTGTAGATTAGCGCACGTCAGTGATAACTATTTGCCAACAGTTGTACAGTACTGTAGATTAGCGCACGTCAGTGATAACTATTTGCCAACAGTTGTACAGTACTGTAGATTAGCGCACGTCAGTGATAACTATTTGCCAACAGTTGTACAGTACTGTAGATTAGCGCACGTCAGTGATAACTATTTGCCAACAGTTGTACAGTACTGTAGATTAGCGCACGTCAGTGATAACTATTTGCCAACAGTTGTACAGTACTGTAGATTAGCGCACGTCAGTGATAACTATTTGCCAACAGTTGTACAGTACTGTAGATTAGCGCACGTCAGTGATAACTATTTGCCAACAGTTGTACAGTACTGTAGATTAGCGCACGTCAGTGATAACTATTTGCCAACAGTTGTACAGTACTGTAGATTAGCGCACGTCAGTGATAACTATTTGCCAACATTCGTCCAGTTATACAGTACTGTAGATTAGCGCACGTCAGTGATAACTATTTGCCAACATTCGTCCAGTTATACAGTACTGTAGATTAGCGCACGTCAGTGATAACTATTTGCCAACATTCGTCCAGTTATACAGTACTGTAGATTAGCGCACGTCAGTGATAACTATTTGCCAACATTCGTCCAGTTATACTGTACTGTAGATTAGTGCACGTCAGTGATAACTATTTGCCAACATTCGTCCAGTTATACTGTACTGTAGATTAGCGCACGTCGATGTTAATGTTAACTATTTGCGAACATTCGTCCAGTTATACTGTACTGTAGATTAGACTCTTTTGAAAACAAATGCCTAAGGAAAATACTCGGCATCAAGTGGAATGAATTCAAGAACAATGCAGAGATAAGACAGATGACTGAACAACAACCAGTCTCATGGGTGATGAGGAAAAGGAGATGGACATATGTTGGTCACTTGATGAGAAGAAATGATCAGAGAATCCCAAAACAAGCTATCAAGTGGAACACAACAGGCCGAAGAAAAAGGGGCAGACCGCGTGAAACTCTGAAGAGGACATTATTAAGAGAGGCCAAGTTAACAGGCATAAAATCCTTTGATGAGGTTGAAAGACTCGCCGAAGACAGGAAAAATTGGCGAACTACTTTGCGAGCCCTATGTGACGTTTAACTGCACGGGAAGGATATAAGATATAAGAAGATTAGCGCACGTCAGTGATAACTATTTGCGAACATTCGTCCAGTTATACTGTACTGTAGATTAGCGCACGTTATGTTAACTGTTCGCGAAAACCCGTTCATTTATACAGTACAGTGGAATAGTGCAGCGCTTTTCAAACTGTTGTGCAGTGAGGAACGTGAGCTGTAGTTGTATTGTTGAGCCTGCGTTTAGTTTTGGGATTTCCTCAGCGAGGGTTTCTATTTACTGTTTGACTGTCTGCTTGGATGATGGTAACACAAGCTCTTGTACACAGCAGATTACGTTAGCGGAACAGCTAGGGTTAAACTTGGCATTTTCACTCAGATCATTTCACCATAGTGCTTTCTGTCACCGCTTGTCACAAGTCAGATCTTGAAAAGATATCATCATCAGGTGCCGTGCCGACTGGCGTTGGCTATTATGCTTCTTCTAAGTACACGATCCTTCATGCAGGCCATCAGCTCATTTCGTGATCTCCTCTCACACCATCCTATCAGACTGTCCAGTTGGAAAGATATATTGAGGGTTTTATGGAAATCTTGCTACTCCCAAACGTGTGACGTTAAAATAATAGCGAGCACATTGGCTGCTTCTCATATATTGTTGTTGAATTTCAGTAATGTTTTACAGATCTTTTTTTTTTAATGGGTCACACACACCATTGCTGGTTTAGAGGCGCACTAAGAAAAAGTTTGAGAAACGTTGTTTTTTTTTTTTGTACTACTGAGCAGATACAGCAACCTTATGTGTTACTTGGTAAGTGGCGGCAACCTTATGTGTTACTTGGTCATTGGCGGCAACCTTATGTATTACTTGGTCAGTGGCGGCAACCTTATGTGTTACTTGGTCAGTGGCGGCACTTTAAGCGGGCACGTTGTAGCCTTAATTCCTCTGAGAGTTTGTGGGACGAGGAAGTAAATGATGTGCGGACGAGACATTATTTGGTGTATTCCTGGTGGTAAATTTATCACCATGTACTAGTCGCTGGTAGTCATATTTCTCCACAGATCGTGGTTCTTGATTCTAGGTTCTTGATAATTCTCCATCACCTCATTTAGTGACTTTCCATCGTGACATCTCCTTAAACGGCCTATAATCTTATCTCATAGTCTTCCTCCGCTTGTATTCTCATTATATCTGTCCACTTTTTTATGATGTTTTTGAAATTCTCCCCTGTATTATATGACCTGTGAGTTTTGATGTTAACACATAGGAAAGTCTTCTTATATCAAGTGAGAAGAATAACTACACCAGTGCTGTGATGAGTCGTTGAAATGGTGTTAACGGAGGACTGACCTGGACGATATGCAAGAAATAGACAAGATGATAGACAAAGACCGACAAAGGTGAAAATACTTGCTACCAGCTGCCGCGTGCGTTTTTGGGTACCGGAGGGATACATAAGAGAAGAGTATTTGCTGTATGCTTGTGAGACTTTGACAGTGAGCAGACAGGTGAAATAGAATACGGAAGCTGTAGATGTGCTTTTGGGGGAATGTGGCGCATACTCCCTGGGGAGCCAGAGACACAAGTTGTGAGGGAAGGTGGGGACGTAACAGAGTAATGAAGATGTTAACGAAAAGCAATCAGAATTCTTTAGGCAAGTCGTGAGAAGGCAGGAAGTTAGGCCATCTGACAAAATAACCAGACATGTCGTAAGATGAGAAGATAGAAGTTTAAAAATCTGAGAAAGAACCGGACATGTTATAAGATGAGAAGACAAGTTTTAAAATCTGAGAAAGAACCGGACATGTCATAAGACGAGAAGATAGAAATTACAAAATCTGAAAAACAAGACATGTCATAAGATGAGAAGATAGAAATTACAAAATCTGAAAAACAGGACATGTCATAAGATGAGAAGATAGAAATTACAAAAATCTGAAAAACAGGACAGGCCATAAGATGAGAAGATAGAAATTACAAAATCTGAAAAACAGGTCATGTCATTAGATGAGAAGATAGAAATTACAAAATCTGAAAAACAGAACATGTCATGAGATGAGAAGATAGAAAACCTGACATTCACCCGAAAACTCACTGGGAAAAAAAAAGAAGAGAAAGGCTGAGAGAAAGCATATACTACTGCTCCAAATTACAGAGAAAAGAGAAAGCAACCAATGAGAAAGGACACGAAAAGGAACTCTCAGAATGAAGAATTATTACCCTCAGTTTCTGTCTGCAAGCCGTATAATTAATTATTGTTCATTGTCTTTTTTTTTCTTATGGTTAAATTTATAGCAGTGATCCAAATTTGTTAGAGTGGAATATATAGTCACCAAAATAACAGAAATATTACAGCTGGGTATCTCTTATCTTGGGCATTTTTACTTATGACCAATTTTATTACACTGACCCATGCATATGAAACGTTTTAAGGGCATATTTAGCAGATATACTGAGACGGGCACCACAGAGGAACAGAAGTAAGGGTAGATCGAAGGAGACATGGAGAAGAACACCAGAGAGGATGTTGAGCAACGGAGGACTCACCTGGGTAAGAGTGGGACAAAAAAGGCGAAGATCGGGCGTTTGTGGGAAACCCTTGCGGAAGCTCCGTGTGCCTTGGGCACTTAAGGTTCAGAGAGAGAGAGAGAGATTAGCAGATATGAATACTGTGGCCAAATACCATAAGAAATAACGCCGTGGTGGCAGAAATGCAGATGAAGTCATTGAATTCAATTATGGAGAAAAGACAATGGCAAAAGCTGAAGCATGTACTCCTGGTGGCTGGTAGCTCATCACCAAAAATGATACTGAAATGGACATCTCAGGGAAACATGAGTAAATGTAGACCAGAGAAGACATGGAGAAGAACAGCAGAGAGGATGTTGAGAAATGGAGGGCTGATCTGGACAAGAGCTGGACAAAAAGACGAAGGACGGGCGTTTGTGGACAACTCCTGTGGAAGAGATGATGGGCATCTAAAGGTTGAGAGAAAGAGAGAGATTAGCAGATATGAAACAGTGAGGTTTTTCCATAGTGAAGTGAAAGAGCAGTGTTGTATGGTTAACTTCAAACATCACAAACCACGTTAGATATGAAAGAAAGAAAAATGAAGAAAAAAAAATGGGCGTGATTCGTCCGATAGGACGAACGATCATCAGGCAACGAGATAATGACGCTCAGTCCACTCGACCATCTCGCCTACTCTGTCACTTGACTGGTATAGAACCTGTAGTTTGAAGTTGTCATCACTATCATTGCCCGTAATGTATAAACTATAAAAAAAAAACAGCTTTAGTATACATTTTTGGTATCACAGCTTTTCTGCAGTGGCTCCGTGTGCAGTTATATACTCATACACCAGTTATTGTATTTTACTACATCATTGCCCGTAGCTCCCTTGGGAGTATATGTCTACGGTAAATCTCCGTTTCCATGCCATTAAGGCATATTGGGAATACGGTATCAGGCCCATATCTCCAAAACCATCAGCACATGAAAGTGTAATGTGGTATCACGTCTGGGCGCGTTTACCTTCCCAGATTTCTCTGGTACCCGTTATTAGAACCTGGGTGGACTCCGGGACATTGTTGTTGTTGTTGTTGTTGTTGTTGTTGTTGTTTTTGTTGTTGTTGTTGTTTGTGCAGTAGAACCAGAAAAAAATCCCCACTGCTGGGCATTGAACCCGGTACCATCGGATAAGTAACCATCCAGCCAGCCAGCCAGACCGCCCTTGGGAGTAAAGTCTCTCCAGTTGTTTGTGTTCTTGGATTTGTACAGCACGAATAAATTATATTAGAAACGTTAGCTACGTTTAAAGCTGAATATACCTACACTAAAGACTGCATCGAAGCTTTTGGCAGAGCCCGTCATCAGTAGAAGGATGCTGTTTGAGAAGTTAGTTTGCATCAGACTAACTGTCAGCTTGTGTTGAGAACAGGCCATATGTAGTCTCCGCCCAACGTCATTCAGTCAGTCAGTTAATTAGCTCTCAGTTGGACCACCTTTATTGCATTCTGGGACATGTTGGGAGTCCTTATGTGCACTAATCTCCTTTTTATATATTTCTTTGTATAGTAACCAGTGACACTTGTTCTATGGTTATTACGGTCTCTTTAGCAAAAAGGGATGATTTTCTACAAAGTTTTGTTTTCCTTAAGATTTTTAGCCTTTGTTCGGAAAACATCTGCCAAAATCCATTGGATTAATCTTTCAGTGACAGAACAGTTAATAGCATCTGCCCTAGCCCAGGCCATGAGCTCGCTCGACACAAAGTGTCGAGTACCAGAAATCTTAAATACAGTGTTGCCCTGAAAACATTCGCTCCACTTGTGTCTGTATGTGGAAACCGCCAGATAATTTGCTGGAAGACAGGCAGACAAACAGGCAACGAAATAATCGCCATTTCTTCCGGTGTTTATTACGTGTTTTCCAGCCCCCTCATGGGCGACCGCCTCCGGCCCTCGCCATCCCCTCGGTCGCGCATAATGTTGAGTAGAGTGTTATAAGACACCAGAGATCGATAAAATGTGTCAGCCTGGAGCAGTCGGCGTCCATTAAGGGAGGGAGGGTGACATTTCTTTTCTTGTTTTAGAAGCATATGAGAGGAGAGAGAGAGAGAGAGAGAGAGAGAGAGACTGTACCCCGGTATATACGACGCAGCCAGCTTATCTAGATAAGAGAACTTCAATATGGTTTCAGCATTAACAGGTCATTGTTTTAGATAGTGAGTGAGTGGGTGGGTGTAAGCCATTGAGCGCTCAGAACTCTAGCCGAATGAGTGGGTGTATGAATGAAAGCAGGAAGCGCCCCTCACTCCCCCCGGGTGGGGTGGGGTGGCTGGGGGGAGAGAGGGGTTAGGATGCTGCTTTAGGTCAGACAGACCCAACGCCTACACGAAATGATAAGGCGCATGTTTGCGTGGAGCAAGCTGTTCTTCCTGACTCACCCCCCCCCCAGAAAGCTGGGTAGGTGGAATGTTCCGATTCTTCCTGACACCCCCCTGAAAGCTGTCTAGGTGGAATGTTCCGAGATATCTTACAGCCCCCGACTCTTCTACTGCCTGCCATCGAACGGCACACATGCGGTCCACGTACGTAATCTATGCTCGTGGAGTTCCGCAAGGTAGTGACCAATACGAGTCTGTCACGTGACTGATGTTGGCTGTCGATATTGACGTGTGACGTTTTGTCAAGTCAGTTCTCTCTCTCTCTCCACGTCGAGAGATCATCTCGATCTGGACTTGCTCTTTTCCTTCTAAACTTCCTTCCCTTACTCCCTCTCATCCCCCTCACTAAGACTCCACACAAACCAGTCTCAGAATCATCGTTTATATCTTCAGATTGCGTGCAGTTTATCTGTCGCTTCAGAAGTCTTTATATCAGTTTATCTGCCGCTTCAGAAGTCTTTATATCAGTTTATCTGCCGCTTCAGAAGTCTTTATATCAGTTTAATCTGTCGCTTCAGAAGTCTTTATATCAGTTTATCTGCTGCTTCAGAAGTCTTTATATCAGTTTATCTGCTGCTTCAGAAGTCTTTATATCAGTTTATCTGCTGCTTCAGAAGTCTTTATATCAGTTTATCTGCCGCTTCAGAAGTCTTTATATCAGTTTATCTGCCGCTTCAGAAGTCTTTATATCAGTTTAATCTGTCGCTTCAGAAGTCTTTATATCAGTTTATCTGCTGCTTCAGAAGTCTTTATATCAGTTTATCTGCTGCTTCAGAAGTCTTTATATCAGTTTATCTGCTGCTTCAGAAGTCTTTATAACAGTTTAATCTGTCGCTTCAAAAGTCTTTATATCAGTTTATCTGCTGCTTCAGAAGTCTTTATATCAGTTTATCTGCCACTTCAGAAGTCTTTATATCAGTTTATCTGCTGCTTCAGAAGTCTTTATATCAGTTTAATCTGTCGCTTCAGAAGTCTTTATATCAGTTTAATCTGTCGCTTCAGAAGTCTTTATATCAGTTTAATCTGTCGCTTCAGAAGTCTTTATATCAGTTTAATCTGTCGCTTCAGAAGTCTTTATATCAGTTTAATCTGTCGCTTCAGAAGTCTTTATATCAGTTTATATGTTGCTTCGGAAGTCTTTATATCAATTTATGTGCTGCTTCAGAAGTCTTCATTTCAGTTTATATATTGCTTCAAAAGTCTTTATATCAGTTTATATGTTGCTTCAAAAGTCTTTATATCAGTTTATATGTTGCTTCAAAAGTCTTTATATCAGTTTATATATTGCTTCAGAACTCTTTATATCAGTTTATATATTGCTTCAGAAGTCTTCATTTCAGTTTATATGTCGCTTCATAAATATCTCTATGGACTAAGGACACAGAAATAGAAATAGGTCTGTTATTTGGACCTGTCACGGCTCCAGGTTAGCCGCGTGACAGGAGGAACTGTGTGAGGACGGTGTTCAGGACCTGCGACGTGTGCCTGCCATGACCTCTGTCCTCGCCTCCGTTCTGTGCTCCTTGGACGCAGACTTTGTTCTTTCAGCGTGTCTTAAAGTTCCGGGAATGGACTTCCTGACGGGGCTAACCGGACAGCTTCGTGAAACTAGAAACATCACCATGGCCTCATCCGGATAGAATATCATGTTCATTTTCTGCATCATCATCATCATCATCCTAGATTCGGTTGTCAAGAACTAGAGTTTGTGATTCAAATTGGGTAAAGTAATGGAGACTTTTCATTAAAGACAATCTCTACAGAGCGATGAAAAATTGAAAACCTAGAATGAACAGAAATGTATCGGCCCGTGACTTATCTGAATGGAGGAGGTTTTGTCATGCATGTTGCTATACATGGAGACAAGGAGCCAGACAAGAGTACTTCGTAAACTATTGTTGGATTTGGCTGTCAGATGAGATGTGTTCATCACGGGAATATGGAGAATGAGTCCAGTGATATGATGAAGTCAGCTAGTAGTGGTTGCGCTGTCCAGTACGACCTACATTTTAACATCTAACCTACTAGGGGTGAGTGATAAGTTCTCGGCCTAACGTACAATAGATTATTTGCGGACAACTTTATTGAGTTATTTCTCAACATAGTCCCCTTGCAAGTTTATGCACATAGTCCAGCGATCCTGGAGCATACAGATCCCTTCTTTGTAAAAGTCAGCATCTTGTGCCAGTATGAAGTGGTCTACAGCATGAATTACGTCATCATCTGAAGCAAGTTTGCGACCACTGAGCTCCTTTTTGAGTTTGGTAAACAAGTAATACTCCAAAGGGGCCAAATGTGGGGAATAAGGAGGATGTTCAAGAAGCTGGAAGTCGCATTCATGGATGGCAACCATTGCCACCTCCTATTTGTGAAATGGAGCATTGTCTTGATGAAAGATGATTCCTCTCGTCAATTTGACCCGCTGTTGCTTCACAAGATTAGCATAATAGGCGCCGGTGACTGTTCTGCCCTGTTGAAGATAGTCTACCTTCTGAATCCCAAAAGATGGAAGCCATCACTTTGCCTGCAGACAGAACCACCCTTGCTTTCTTTGGAGGTTGGGATCCATGATATTTCCACTGCTTTGACTGTTCTTTAGTTTCTGGTTGAAAATGATGAACCTAAGTCTTATCCATAGTCACAAACTGCTGAAGAAACTTTTAAGGATCTGCAGAAAAATGGCCAAGATTGTCTCTTGACATGTTGAGACGCTGTCGTTTGTGATCAGCTCCAAGAAATTTCGAGACCCATCGAACCTTTGTCATTTGAAGATCATTGTGAATAATGACATGAACACGTTCTAGGAGATCCCCAACTCAGTACCAATGTACCAGTCAGTTAGTCGTCGATCCTCCATTATCATGTCATGGATTCTGCCAGTGCATCGGTGGTTTCAGTTCTTGGTCTTCCTGGACGGGGATCATCTGCAAGACTCACTCTTCCGTGTTTGAATTGAGCTGTCCATTTCTTCACTGTGTTGTAAGAATTGGCACTCTCCCTTAGTCTCTCTACCATATCCTCATGGATCTCTTTCGATGATAAGCCCTTGATGAGAAATTTTATCCATTTTCTCAATTTCTGCCACCCTTTCCACTTCAATAGCCTGTAAAAAAAATAGGTTGCGGTTTATTTCTTGAAACTTGGTGTTTAATCTCATGTTAACCTGATCTACAAATGCACCTAATATCAGCTGTGTGTTTCAAATATTTGTACCTTAGGCCGCGAACTTATCAATCACCCCTCGTATTTATAAACTGTTTGATAAGCTGGCATTATTTTGCAGCACACAGACAGACACGCTGCAAAACTTAGCCTGTATCACCAGCCCAGAATTATGCATGTGATCTAATACAGTCCACAGGTTTGACTTTATAAGGGTTCAAAAACTGGACTTTTTCTCTGGCATATTTTAAGCTAGCGATGTGTGATGGGAGCACAGAACCAGGGGGACATAATTTTATATGTAAGTCAATCCTGGAGGTGGGTCATGGCGACTGTTTCCGTATTGATTTAGGGACAGAAGAGGAAACTCTTGCCTGGACCAGATATCAGGCGACCCAGGACCTAGGCCTGAACTCAGTGCTAGTGTGGGCAACGACTGTGGTAGTTTCTTTCTGCACGTTATAGCCAGGCTGAGGTGGCGGACCCTAGAAAAGAGTGCTGCATGATATATAAAAGTGTGAGGGGGGAGAGACAAACAGTAATTATTGCTGGTGAAAATTATGGTGTTAGAACTCATTTTAAACTGGGACACTGGGTTCGGTTTTAAGTGAGAATGGGACATCTCATTTTGCGTGGGTAGGCTGGGGCGGCATTATCAGGGCCAGCAAACCAAGCAAGAGATGGCCCAAGATTCCCACTTGTCCTTGCAGTATTGTCTTATGTGTCTCTCAGCGGTTTTTTAAATGTAGGAACATATTTACTGCCAGTTCTGGTTTGGGAGATAGAAGTGTTGTTAGATAACGCAGTAGATAGCTGTATGGATGTGAATGATGGTGGATGCTGGTTAGTATGAGTAGCACTTTTTTATCATCAAGGTCTGAAGATGGAGATGAAGTTTCCACATTGATGGAAGCTGCTGATATTCCAGTCACATCATTTCTTGTTAGAAGAGACATCAAACTTCAGCTGACAGAGAGAGGATGATGTTGTCGTGGAAGCTGAGGAGAAGTTGTGCGTCGGCTCTTCACTTGGTAGACTTGTCCTGACAGAGAGAGGATGATGCTGTCATGGAGGCTGAGGAGAAGGTGTGCGTCGGCTCTTCACCTGGTAGACTTGTCTCTATACAGCAAGCTGCCTGATGAAGAGCTGTCCCCACACCTTCTAAAGTCTGCAGATCCTAGATAATCCACTACATCATCTAGCAAGTCCACCACATCAGCTAGCAAGTCCACCTCATCAGCTAGCAAGTCCTCCACATCAGCCAGCAAGTCCACCACATCAGATAACAAGTCCACCACATCAACTAACAAGGTCAACCATATAACAAAGTTCACCACATCAGCTAACAAAGTCCTCCACATTGACTAACAAGTCCTCCACATCAGCTAACAAAGTTCACATCAACTAACAAAGTCCACCACATTAGCTGTCACGTCCTCCACATCAGACAGCAAGTCCTCCACATCAGGTAGCAAGTCCTCCACATCAGGCAGCAAGTCCTCCACATCAGGTAGCAAGTCCTCCACATCAGATAGCAAGGCCTCCACATCAGGTAGCAAGTCCTCCACATCAGGTAGCAAGTCCTCCACATCAGATAGCAAGGCCTCCACATCAGGTAGCAAGTCCTCCACATCAGGTAGCAAGTCCTCCACATCAGGTAGCAAGTCCTCCACATCAGGTAGCAAGTCCTCCACATCAGATAGCAAGTCCTCCACATCAGGTAGCAAGTCCTCCACATCAGGTAGCAAGTCCTCCACATCAGATAGCAAGGCCTCCACATCAGGTAGCAAGTCCTCCACATCAGGTAGCAAGTCCTCCACATCAGATAGCAAGTCCTCCACATCAGGTAGCAAGTCCACGACATAACAAAGTTCACCACATCAAATAGATAAGGCAGCAGAACAGCGAGCACATCAGAGTCTGAGAACAGGTTTTCATAGATTATTTACTGTTTGCCAAGTCTGAGATTAAACATACCTAGAGATATTGAAAAGAAAATCACAAGAGTGTAGACTGAGCTACCACCTGGTCATGATGAGGCAATATAGTCACTACTCATCTATGAAACATTCCTATAAGATGCTATATGAGCCAAGCAACCTATGCAGGTGGTGTGTTTACCAAGTTACCTGTTATAGAGACAAGGCTACATAAAATCAGACATTATGCAACTAGGAGTCGGACTTCTGCAGGTGCCAGTCAAACACACTAAGAGATATCTAGGTAAGGTAAAGGCAATCCTGTCATGCCTTAGAGGCACGTAGGAATATGGTGTTAGTGCCCATATTTTTCTACATGCACATTTTTTCGAGGTTTGCCTACTTAGCTTATTGTCGTTCTAAAAAATCCTCCTTGAACCTCAGTGTTTCCACTGTATAGCCCTCCTTGAACCTCAGTGTTTCCACTGTATAACCCTTCTTGAACCTCAGTGTTTCCGCTGTATAACCCTTCTTGAACCTCAGTGTTTCCACTGTATAACCCTTCTTGAACCTCAGTGTTTCCACTGTATAACCCTCCTTGAACCTCAGTGTTTCCGCTGTATAACCCTCCTTGAACCTCAGTGTTTCCGCTGTATAACCCTTCTTGAACCTCAGTGTTTCCACTGTATAACCCTTACTGACTGTGTTTCCAGCTGTTGGCTAAAAGAGGGATGGTCCTCTAGTATATACATCAAAACATAGTAAATACATCAAAACATAGTAAATACATCAAAACATATGTTGTCAGATCCACAAGGTTTCATGTGTGGTATTTAATTGTTATGTTTCGATTTTTTTTTTTTCATTCATAACAGCATTTGTATCTGGAGAGCATGATTTTAGTTGGGACATTTTGTTTCCTTCTACAAAAGGTGAAGAGATTGCATCCACTCAAAGACTGTTGTCACTCCACTATCCAAAAAAGTGCCTTACAAGGAATATTGTCACCTTTCCTTTGTATACAGGAGAGGCGTGGCCTTTGCTTGACTTGATGCTTGTAACTAGAGGACAGGACTAGTGCCGTGCTTTAAGTGTTGCATTTGTTTGTGGGACTTTTCTTGCTTCTTGGCACAGGCATGAAAGAAAGTATTTATCTTACCAGTTCGCCATGATCTGTCTTCCCCTTCCCCCCGCCCCCAAACACCCCTCAAGAAAAAAATAGATAAATAATTTTTTTTAAAAAACTAATTTGTGCTCTGAAGTATGGAATAAAACATGAAATAAAATGTAGAGTCAATGAAGAAGTTCTCTGACGCAGTGAAACAGCTACACAACCACTTGAATACTTTGACTCTATGAACCTCTAAAACTGATGGAACTCTAGATGGAGCTGGCTTTTGTTTTTGAACTTCTAAAACTGATGGTACACCAGATGGAGCTGGCTTTTCTTTTTTGAACTTCTAAAACTGAGGGAAATGGAGCTGGCTTTTCTTTTTGAACTTCTAAAACTGATGGTACTCCAGATGGAGCTGGCTTTTGTTTTTTAACTTCTAAAACTGATGGTACTCTAGATGGAGCTGGCTTTTGTTTTTGAACCTCTAAAACTGATGGTACTCAGATGGAGCTGGCTTTTGTTTTTGAACCTCTAAAACTGATGGTACTCAGATGGAGCTGGCTTTTGTTTTTGAACCTCTAAAACTGATGGTACTCTAGATGGAGCTGGCTTTTGTTTTTTAACCTCTAAAACTGATGAAAATCTAGATCGAGCTAGCTTTTGTTTTTGAACCTCTAAAACTGATGAAATTCTAGATGGAGCTGGGCTTTACTGGTGGAAGTCTTGAGGTTTTTTGTTGTTTTTTTGCATCCAAGTATATGGATGCTATGTGCGTCTTTTATCTTACCCTCTTTCGTCATTCACTGCCTTATTTGTGTATGTAATATCTGCATGTAAACCTTTGCATGACAGAAACAAGAGGGGTTTCTTGTTTCACTTTTATCAGTAAAGCACTAGTATCGTTGTCATTTATAATACTGTAATATACTTTTTATCTTTCTTGTAAATTTTCTTCATTTTTTTTAAGTTCAGGATTCATTTGTATTCATTGTATGGTTCATGTTACTTTTGTAGCTGGGTGCTTTTTTTGTATGTTTTTATTTTGGGGGGTTTTTATGTGATCTCATAAGTATGTTTCTTGGCCCTTTCATTCAGTTTGTGTGTAACCTTCAGAGTAACCACCTCTCTCATGGATATCAGATGTTTCATTTGTCCTTAACTTGGTGGTGGCCATGACTGTGTGTGAGATGATTCATTGTTTGTGTGTTTCTGTCTATAGTCTTTTCATGCATTGTTTATATATTTCTTTGAACTTTTCATGTATTCTTTTTTTATTTCTTTGATATTGGATGTGCCTATGTTAACATATTTTTTTTTTAATATTTACATGAGGGATTTGAGAAGCAGTTTATTTATTGGATATTTTCATTTATTTTTTATTTCGCTTCAAAAAAAAAAAAAACTAGAGAGGCAAAAGTTCACAGTTTTAGAGTGGTGAGTCACTAGGACCAGTGAACTCTTAGCAGGTCAAGGACATGACCTACTTCCTAGAAATTGACCTGGTGAGCAGGCTGAGAGAGCAGGGGGTCTAACAAAAATGTTTCCCCGTGTGGTGGGGGAAAGCCTGGGCTGCAACTCTCTGATTGTGTGTAGACTTTCTCAGCCTTGAAGAGATAAGACATCTTTGTGCTGCTGTACATTTTTTTTAAAAGCTTAAGAGTCATTCAGTATAGAGAGATGCACTTTAGCCTGGTTGGCTGGCTGGCATATCTGCTCGTGTACACTGATAGTCTCTGTGATATGTTGATTGTACGTTTATCACTCCTTCCCACAGAGGGTGCTATAGTCTCTGTGGTATGTTGATTGTGGGTTTATCACTTCTGTCCACAGAGGGTGCTAAAGTCTCTGTGGTTTGTTGATTGTGGGTTTATCACTCCTGCCTACAGAGGGTGCTATAGTCTCTGTGGTATGTTGATTGTGGGTTTATCACTCCTGCCTACAGAGGGTGCTATAGTCTCTGTGGTTTGTTGATTGTGGGTTTATCACTCCTGCCTACAGAGGGTGCTATAGTCTCTGTGGTTTGTTGATTGTGGGTTTATCACTCCTGCCTACAGAGGGTGCTATAGTCTCTGTGGTTTGTTGATTGTGGGTTTATCACTCCTGCCTACAGAGGGTGCTATAGTCTCTGTGGTATGTTGATTGTGGGTTTATCACTCCTGCCTACAGAGGGTGCTATAGTCTCTGTGGTATGTTGATTGTGGGTTTATCACTCCTGCCTACAGAGGGTGCTAAAGTCTCTGTGGTTTGTTGATTGTGGGTTTATCACTCCTGCCTACAGAGGGTGCTAAAGTCTCTGTGGTATGTTGATTGTGGGTTTATCACTCCTGCCTACAGAGGGTGCTAAAGTCTCTGTGGTATGTTGATTGTGGGTTTATCACTCCTGCCTACAGAGGGTGCTAAAGTCTCTGTGGTATGTTGATTGTGGGTTTATCACTCCTGCCTACAGAGGGTGCTAAAGTCTCTGTGGTATGTTGATTGTGGGTTTATCACTCCTGCCTACAGAGGGTGCTAAAGTCTCTGTGGTATGTTGATTGTGGGTTTATCACTCCTGCCTACAGAGGGTGCTATAGTCTCTGTGGTATGTTGATTGTGGGTTTATCACTCCTGCCTACAGAGGGTGCTATAGTCTCTGTGGTATGTTGATTGTGGGTTTATCACTCCTGCCTACAGAGGGTGCTAAAGTCTCTGTGGTTTGTTGATTGTGGGTTTATCACTCCTGCCTACAGAGGGTGCTAAAGTCTCTGTGGTATGTTGATTGTGGGTTTATCACTCCTGCCTACAGAGGGTGCTAAAGTCTCTGTGGTATGTTGATTGTGGGTTTATCACTCCTGCCTACAGAGGGTGCTAAAGTCTCTGTGGTATGTTGATTGTGGGTTTATCACTCCTGCCTACAGAGGGTGCTAAAGTCTCTGTGGTATGTTGATTGTGGGTTTATCACTCCTGCCTACAGAGGGTGCTAAAGTCTCTGTGGTATGTTGATTGTGGGTTTATCACTCCTGTCCACAGAGGGTGCTAAAGTCTCTGTGGTATGTTGATTGTGGGTTTATCACTCCTGTCCACAGAGGGTGCTATAGTCTCTGTGGTATGTTGATTGTGGGTTTATCACTCCTGCCTACAGAGGGTGCTAAAGTCTCTGTGGTATGTTGATTGTGGGTTTATCACTCCTGTCCACAGAGGGTGCTATAGTCTCTGTTGATTGTGGGTTCATCAAGTCCTTCCATCACCCTGTTTAATATCTAGAAGAAGATACTTGGACAGCGTGGTGTGTCTTGAAGATAGCAGTCAACAGTCTCTTGAACTATCACAGACGTATTTCAAGTATTTAATGCACACAGTCATTCCGAATAAACGGAGGATTTACCAGCAGTGGCAACAGCAGCTCACTAAAGCTCTTCCTTTGGCCAGCTGTCCTCTCCCCAGATTGGGAGCTGCCAAATGAAGGGCTGTGGTTGGCTGCTTCTACCGGCTCTCTCCTGGACCATGAATTGTTGATGTTTTTGACAGATCTAGACAACAGAAAAGTACTGGATTTGAGAGAGATGGGGCATCTCAGTGAGTACGCCAGGCATGTTATAGGAAGGAAAAAACTGCTGCAAGGAATTGGCTGAGAATTTTCATTGTTACTTTAGCTGCTGGGGTCTGGGTAGCTGAGTCTGTCAAGCAAATAGCTACAGGTTCAAATCCCACCGGGTGTTGGAAAACATTTTTCTTATTCACATCTCTCTCTCTAACTTTCAGGTGCCCAAGACACACGAGGCTTCTACAAGGGTTTTCCCACAAAACACCTGTCTTTCTTTCGCCTTTTTTCCCCCGCTTTTGCCCAAGTGAGCTCTCTATTACTCAACATCCTCTCTCTGTGTTATTCTTCTCCCTGTCTACCTTGGCATACCCTTACTCTGCTCACTTGAGGTGCTCATCTCAGTGCTGTTTGGTAGCAAGTCACCAGTCGACCCTACCATCGGCAACGTTTTTCCTCAGTGATCAAAATCAGTGGCTTCATCTGCGTTTCTACCAAGAAAGTATTACTTCTTTTGGCATTTGGACAAAATATTCGTCTGCGTAAACATTTAGTCTGGAAGGAATTCAGTTTTGTTTTCTGGTGGTTTTCCAGTATTCACTTTCATAGAGTATCAGACCTTTCACTCTTAAATATCCTGATGTTTGTGTTCGCTGCACAGCATTTGTTCATGTGGTTTAAACAACTCTGTAACTTTCCTGGTTGGTGAAACCAAGATACACTTTATGAAAATAGAATACCATCATGAAAGATAGACATGTATAGATTTATCATCCTGAAAGATAAGACATGTCTAGATTATCATCATGAAAGATAAGACATGTATAGATTTATCATCCTGAAAGATAAGACATGTCTAGATTATCATCATGAAAGATAAGACATGTATAGATTGTCATGAAAGAGATGATGTGTCTTCCACATCATAGCTTATTACTTGTTAGTGTCTGTATGCCAAAGTTGAATAGAGTAAACAGTAAACGCTAACCTTTCCAAAATGGCTTCAGGTGTTGTGGACTATCTGGCCACTGAAATCTCCACCTCCAAGCAGAAGAAGTTCAGCCTTGTGACGTTCATTGACACCCCAGGTCTGGTAGATGGTGATATGAAATATCCCTTTGATGTCAACAAGGCTATTACCTGGCTAGGTAAGTAGGACAATAGTTGTGATGCTTTGTATCATGTTTTATGGTTTCACATTTGTGCACGCCCAGCTTACTGATCTGATGGTCCTGGGTTCAAGTCCACCCAGCCTCTTAAAAAAATGGGTACCAGAGAAATGTGGGCAGGTGAGATACTGACCGCATCACAATTCCGTGTGCCGAAGATCTCGGAAATACAAACCTATCAACCTATTCCCATTATCCCTTAGTGAAATGAACATGCGGTTTTACCCTTTTTTCACATTTATATACAGAAATATGTAATAGATACATTTTTTACATCGATTACATCTTGAGAAGTGAAGATGTGTTGTGAAAGTGATATGAGAATTGGGAGTTTAGCAGCCAGTAATTTTAGAGACATAAATGTAGTATAGTTAGGGAGAAAAAAAAAAGCTATGCATGTTTCAAAGTATGAGAAGAAAGTAGGCAGGTTTAGCTTTGAACAAGCTAGTGGACAAGCTAGTTTAGACATGAGAAACAAGAATTGCTGAGAACATATGCTGGGCTTAAGTAGGACAAGGAGTCAGTTAACCTCAGTAAGACAAAGCACTCTTGAAGGATACTTCGTGCCAGGAGCACTGTTCCTGTTCTGATTTTCTTACTCATTTCTGTTTGTTTGTGTATTTGTGTGCGTGAGTCAGTCTGTCTTAGTTTCATATATGTGTGTTCTGTGTACAGTTTTTCCTAAGGCTGAACCTTTTTTTTGCTTTGCTGTCAGGCTTTGGTGGTTTCCCTGGAGTATGTTTTCTGGAAGCTTCTAAACAGATGTAATGACTAATTTTTCATTTTTTTTAAAGTCACAGTGACCCACTTGAAGTGCCAGGTGGTGGTTACTGGTATAATGTTGTAATGTAAACTTCAGCCTAATTCAGTGTCTCCCAACAAGGGGTCTATGATCCAGAGAGGGGGAAATGTGAAATTTTTTTTTTAATGGGGGGGGGTAATTAAAGATAAAATCCCAGTTTCCATACCATTAAGCCATATTGTGGATATGGTTTTAGACCCTGGGGGGAGATAAAATCTTTGAGGTGGGGCATGATCCACACAAAAAAAAAAAAAAGGGTTGGGAAACACTGGCCTAAGTCTAAGAATTTTGTGGAAAGATTGTCATTAAAAATGTGAGTGTTATACATGGTGTAGAAACTTCCACTTAAAATTGATTTGATGACACACGGATGCTGGTGGGTATAAGTTCAGTTTCTATGTGGGACACATATGATAAGGGTTGAATTTACACTGCTGCTTACACAGAAGTGTTGGCTGAATAAATTATACATAAATAACAGAGGTCATGTTTCAAACATGGGTGAAATGTTGAATCAATATATAAATTTTATGCACACATGTCAGGTGATGTTAAATAGGTCGTAAGTCAGAGATGATATCAGTATATGATCAGAGCGTGTAGGTGAACTGTGTCAACAGACATTGATATTTTGGGTTTTATTAGGCTGGGCTGAAATGACAGCAACAGTTTCATCAGTTTATATCAATTTTCAGATCACATCTAGTTATCAAATTTTGTCACCAAAATGTATCTATATATATGTGTATATGTGTGTGTGTGTGTGTGTGTGTGTGTGTGCGTGCGTGCGCGCGCGTGCGTGCGTGTGTGCGTGTATATATATGTGTCTATATATACATGTATATAAATGTGTATACATATATGTATATATGTGTGTATGTATGTATGTGTATATATATATATATATATATATATATATATATATATATATATATATTTCATTTAAACATATTAATATTGAAGAAGGTTGGCTAGTAAAGAAGTTTAAACAGAGAAAACTTAAATATTTTAAACGTTTTAAGAATTTAGATACAACGGTCTTGGAAGGGTACATAATGGAAAAAAGAAGGAAAGACCAAGGTGAAGATGGCTGCAAGACATGGATGCATCAGCAGCAGGGAATCTTGCTTACATCCGAGAGGCCTACAGGAAGGCTGTTGGGGGGGCAAAGTTCCATAAGGGACATGGAAATGACTGACTGAATATATAAAAATCCCAGTTTAGCTGAATTCTTGCTTAAGATCTAAAGTTTCTCTTGCATTTGTGTGTGGCTGTGTGCCAGAAGTGCCACGTCATCTGCAAAGTCAAGATCTTCCATTTGGTTCCACAGTGTCCATTGTATCCCATTTCTTTTCCCTTATGTGGTGGTTTTCATGATCCAGTCGACTGCTAGAAGAAGTAAGAATGGTGATAGCAAACATCCCTGCCACATGCCTGTTTCCACATTTTTCTGTGAGAGTTCTTCTATGCACTATCCTACAAGTTGTTCCTAAAGAAGGTCGTTATAAGCTTTACTGTCTTGGCCGGGATACCATAGTGTTCCAGAAGTTTCCATAACATCCTCTGATCTACAAACTATCAGATGCCTTCTCATAATCAATGATTGGAACTAACAATGAAGAACTCCGCTCCATTGACTGTTCTACTATTATATGCTTTCTTGTAATCAGTGAATGGAACTAACAGTGAAGAACTCCGCTCCATTGACTGTTCTACTATTATATGCTTTCTTGTAATCAGTGAATGGAACTAACAGTGAATAACTCCGCTCCATTGACTGTTATGATTTTGTTCTGTACTCAGGATTTGATAATTTTAATCAGCTGCAAATGCTGAAAATGTACTTCACATCATCATGAGGTTGATTTTTTTTTTTTATTACAAAAATATTTGTGTCATGGACAGTTTTTGATAAGTTAAGAGTTAAACTTAGTGTTGATGTTAATATGGAGTAATAGATAAACTGCATGTGCTATATTAAGTGCCAGATCAGTGAGGAAATGCAGATTAAGTTAGTATTTCTTTGCTTCACAGAGTGGTTGTAAATATGTAATGTATTTTACTGCTGTTTGTTGGAGGTAATGAAACTGTCTTGCTGTGTCGGCTTGTCAGCATGTGCTGTATTTGAAGACAGTGTGTGCTGTATTTCAAGACAGTGTGTGCTATATTTGAAGACATTGCGTGCTATTTTTTTATGCTGGCAACTACATGTTTTATGTCCAGGTGACACCGCAGACTTGATCTTTGTGTTCTTCGATCCCATTGGTCAAGCTTTGTGCAAACGGACGCTGAACCTGGTTGAGACCCTGAATGACAGGCATGCAGACAGGATGAAGTTCTACCTGAGTAAAGCTGATGAGGCGGGTCATGAAAGTGACAGACAGGTACCGGGGGCCTCGCCTGCTTTAATACCATAAAATAACGTACGAGAAGCGATTAAATGTAGATTATGTGGCGGACAAATGATGTTAAATACGTGGTATGAATAGAAATATAGCATTGTCTCCCTCGAGAATGCAAGTCCAAAGAGCATCCAAATAAAACTGTACTACTAGCTCTTGCAGTAGTCCAGTTCCCAACAGTATGAGAACCACTCTTCCTGTAACCACAAACAAAGTACAACATATTTGGAGTGGCTGAAAGGTGCTGTATCGGGCTAGAGAGCAAGCGCCTGCCCATTAGATCTGTAGCAACAGAACACTTCAGTAGTTGTAACTCTTGAAGGTGCAGACTTGAAAGCCATCTAATGCTCTCATGAAAATCTAAGCATGAGGGCATCAGATTGGAAGAGGAAGTGGACTGGAAAGGGTGAAAGTAACATGCTACTTAGCAGACATCACCTGTTGATTGTCATTTCTTTTTTTTAATCATTTGTGACATCATTTATGATGAATTCAGTAGGGTCTTGTGGCCCGAATATCAAGTGCCTTCTGTGACATGAGCATCTATACTCCAATTCAACCATTGCAAATTCATATGTTAGAGTACATACGTATGCTGAAGCGCATATGTGGTAAAGTGCACGTGCATAAGATTCTTGCTGACGTGAAACAAAAAGTGGTATGTTTTAGTTTATAACAAGCACTAAATAAATGTGCAGCGTAATAACGAGCAAGGTGCAGCGTGGATAACACTTGTGTTATTATCAGCTTCCATGTTTAGGTGCTACCATGTTTTGTAAACTACGTGTCAAACAGCATCCAGCGATGTACATACTGCCATAATGCACTTTTATTCAGGCCCTGCAGGTGGACAGGCTCAATACAAACCTTCTTATGATTCCCACATTTAGTCCAAGCAGTGCCAGGTGTTGGGTTTTTTTTAGGTTCTTTTTGAGTTCTTTTTTTTAGGTTCTTTTTGAGTTCTTTGTTTTTTTTTTTTTTTAATAACCATGTTTTATAAAAGTGGTAGAGAAAGATACTATGTTTCCTTTTGTTTTGTGAAGTTTGCTAGTCTGTGTTCAAGAACATGAGTACAATGTCTGGTTCTCCAGATGGCTTGCGGCAGACATTGCGTTGTCCATCTTGACTATGGAAGACATTGTACTGTCCAGCTGGCTTGCAGCAGACATTGCACTGTCCGTCTGGACTATGGAAGACATTGTACTGTCCAGATGGCTTGTGGCAGACATTATACCTTGCAGCAGGCTTGTGGCTGATGTGGCACTGTCCAGCTGGCTTGTGGCAGATGTGGCACTGTCCAGTTAGATTGTGACAGACATGGCACTGTCCAGCTGGATTATGGAAGACATTGTACTCTGCAGCAGGCTTATGGAAGACATTGTACTCTGCAGCAGGCTTATGGAAGACATTGTACTCTGCAGCTGGCTTGTAGCAGACCTTGTGCTTTGCAGCTCGGGGACAGTTTAAACTTGGGATCTTTTGATAAGTGTGTCACAGAAACTTGATAGAAGCAATAAATAAAAGAGATTGTGTGTCAGACCAGCATTTGAAGTTAACTACATCAGTCACTGGGACACTGGATGTTGGTTTGTTCCCTGGTGTAAGTCAGACTTGAGTTCTGTACATCTTATATCATGGTTAATTGGAGAATATGCAAAGATTTTTTTTTTTTTTTGGTGGTTTCTGAACTGTTTATAAGTAATGGGTTTCTTGGCTCCATTACCATAATGAATGCCAAATCTTAGCCCTTTCTGCAAGCTAGAAACTCACTGCAACAGCCTCTTTTCAGAGGCACTGCTGAAAGATAATGATCTGTATCAGCTATATTTTGCTAACCCTAGTAACTTCAGCATCTTTTTAACTTTGGCATCTTTCTGACTCCAGCATCTTTCTAACTTTAGCATCTTTCTAACTTTAGCATCTTTCTGATTCCAGCATCTTTCTGACTTTAACATATTTCTGACTCTAGCATCTTTCTAACTTTGGCATCTTTCTAACTCCAGCATCTTTCTGACTTTTATACCATCTTTCTAAATTTGGCATCTTTCTAACAGTAGTCTTTGCTTCATAGGTTTGCCAGATGTTTCTCTTAGGCTTATCTAATGTGAGTTGAAACTTGTTCCATTTCTGCAGAGGGTGATGATGCAGATTGTGCAAGAACTGTGCAAACGACCAGGTCTGAACAGAACTGGCTTTGATATGCCAACAATTTACATCCCTTCAATGAACCAGAAGGTGGGTAGGGTTGTACACAACAGCCTGACAGAGTAGTCAGAGTAACAAGAGATTTTATCTCAGAGGAAATTTGTAGTTAACTTACCCGTTATCTTTTTGAGAGGTTACAACTAGTTGTTAGTGTAGAGAGTAAGTAGTTGGGAAATACAAAGCTTTCTACAAGGCTTCAAGAGTGTTGAACCTACGCAGTATGTTAGTCAGTTGATCATTTTAAAATGTAGTTAAATGATTGGTCAGAGCTTTGAAATATAGTTAAATGGTTGTTCAGAGTTTCAGAATGTAGTTAAATGATTGGTCAGAGTTTCAGAATATAGTTAAATGATTGGTCAGAGTTTCAGAATATAGTTAAATGATTGGTTAGAGTTTCAGAATATAGTTAAATGATTAGTCAGAGTTTCAGAATATAGTTAAATGATTGGTCAGAGCTTCAGAATATAGTTAAATGATTGGTCAGAGCTTCAGAATATAATTAAATGATTGGTCAGAGCTTTGAAATATAGTTAAATGATTGATCAGAGCTTCAAAATATAGTTAATTGATTGGTCAGAGCTTTGAAATATAGTTAAATGATTGGTCATAACTTCAGCTGTTTAAAACTGCTGAAGTAATCCAAGCAGAGCTTAAGAGCAGTACCTATTTTCATAGTACTGTGAAACACTAGTTTTTTTGTGTTTTTTTTTTTTTTTTGCCCCTGAAATATCTGAAATAGAGAACCAAAGGTGTACATAACTTGATAAACTTGATGTTTCAAATCCCTGTTTTCCCTGCGTTTTTTATTTTTATTTTATATGTTTTTGATATGTTGTTGCTGATGTACCTGTAGGGCAGCCGCTGTGCCAACCAGATCGAGGAAGTGTGCAAGGAAGTTGAGAAGACAATAAACCAGACAATACAGAACACCCTCAACTCTCTGGAGAGGGATTGTGACCAGATCTCCCAGATGGTGGAGGATAAACTGAGAGAAGACAGGTATAGATAAAGAGAGAGAGAGAGAAGACAGGCATAGACAGAAAGAGAAGACACATATAGACAGAGAGAAGACAAATATAGACAGAGAGAGAAAACAGGTGTAGACAGAGAGAGAAGACAGGTATAGAGAGAAGATAGATATAGACGCACAGAGAGAAGACAGGTATAGACAGAGAGAGAAGACAAGTGTAGACAGAGAAGACAGGTATAGACACACAGAGAGAAAACAGGTATAGACACACAGAGAGAAGACAGATGTAGACAGAAAAGACAGGCAGAGAGTAGACAGAGAGAAGAATTCCATCATCACTAATTGTATACAACTGGAGATCTTGGGGGGGGGGGGGTCCAGTCTGGCAGTTGGCAAACTCCCGTAGCTGACACTCTAGCATCAGTGTTGACAAACCATATTTGGGCAAGACCCTGTTCCACCTCTCCGTTGGTACCCCTCCCCTCTCCCCCAGTAACAGGGCCTAACCTGGCTAATGGAGCAAGGGTTTACCTTAGTCCTTATAGAGCAGTGAAATTTTCCAGGCAGGTGCTGCATATCCCTTGTTTCTTTAGCTCCATTCAAGGACTGCAAGAAAGTCTGACACAATGATATGCCACCTTTACCACATAAGCTCCAAGGAGCATCAGGCTTGCAGTTCCAGGGTCATAGAAGAAGAAGAAGAAGAATTGGGAAGTATAAAGCTATCCATTTCTTGTTGAATTTCATAATTCAGTAAATTGGAGGCAAAGTTCTGCAAGGGACATGCAAATGAATGAATGAGTAAATTGATGGTTTTTTTTTTTTTAAGTTTATGCCCTGGTTGTATTTGAAGTTTCATTTATCTCTGGTGTTGTTATTTTCATATGTTAAATTTTCCTAAATCCACAGCTTACGTGGCTCGGGTAACTTACGTGCCAGACTACGAGGATTTTGTTACGGGATGCTGGGCATGGTTCTGCCAGTCCTGCTGCTTGCTACATTTCTGATCAGTTCATCTCATGCAGCTCTTAGTTCTTGGCTGGGTCAGGGGCTTGTCCTCACCCTGGATGTGTACCTGGTGAGGGTGATGTTCCTGGGTTGTTTCTTTATACTCTCATCATATCATGGTGCTTTGTCTCATCTCTCATCATATCATGGTGTTTGTCTCATCTCTCATCATATCATGGTGTTTGTCTCATCTCTCATCATATCATGGTGTTTGTCTGATCTCTCATCATATCATGATGTTTGTCTCATCTCTCATCATATCATGGTGTTTGTCTCATCTCTCATCATATCATGGTGTTTGTCTCATCTCTCATCATATCATGGTGTTTGTCTCATCTCTCATCATATCATGGTGTTTGTCTCATCTCTCATCATATCATGGTGTTTGTCTCATCTCTCATCATATCATGGTGTTTGTCTCATCTCTCATCATATCATGGTGTTTGTCTCATCTCTCATCATATCATGGTGTTTGTCTCATCTCTCATCATATCATGGTGTTTGTCTCATCTCTCATCATATCATGGTGTTTGTCTCATCTCTCATCATATCATGGTGTTTGTCTCATCTCTCATCATATCATGATGTTTGTCTGATCTCTCATCATATCATGGTGTTTGTCTGATCTCTCATCATATCATAGTGTTTTGCCTGATCTCTCATCATATCATGATCTTTATCTTCTTGTCTTGTCATGGTCTTTGTCTGTCCTCACATCATAGCATGGTTTTTCTTTGTCCTCTCCTCATGTCATGATTCATGTCTCTCCTCACATGATGGTCTTTCTTTATCATCTCATCACATTATGGTATTTGTCTATCCTCTCATCATATCATAGTTTCTCTTTATCATCTCATCACATTATGGTATTTGTCTATCCTCTCATCATATCATAGTTTCTCTTTATCATCTCATCACATTATGGTATTTGTCTATCCTGTCATCATACCATAGTTTCTCTTTATCATCTCATCACATTATGGTATTTGTCTGTCCTCTCATCATATCATATTTTCTCTTTATCCTCTTATCTTATCATAGTTTCTCTTTAACCTCTCATCATGTCATACTTTATCTTCTAATCATAGCAAGACACTTTGATGAGAATCTTTCATTTAGAAATAAATATCATTTATAGAAGAATAATTTACAAATTCAGTGGACCCTGATTGACATTTTCTTGCAGGAGTAATTAATATTCACATCATTTGTAGAGGAATTATTGATATTTTTCATGGAGGAAGAGTTCGCATAATTCATGGGAGAGTAATTCCTGTATTTTATACATGAATAATTCACATTATTGAGGCAGATATGCCATCTCTCTATGCCCCATGTTAAGTTGTCATGTGTATAGCCTGAAACTTGGTCTTGGTGGCTGATGCCCTCATTGAAGAAAACTATCTTAAAGGGCATCTCTTAGAGAATAGGAAGTTTGAATGCCTTTCCTTACTTTATAAAGTGAATCAGGTTTTATCATTTGGCTCCATCACTTTGGAAAGCTTCTCTTTTTTTTTTTTTTTGCCCGTTTCATTGGCCAAGTTGTCATATCATGACAAGAGCGGCGTAAAAGGATGATAAGATCTTAACCAGTGTTGGTTTGCTGGTCCCAGGTCACACCGGCCCTAGGGATAAGTCTAATGTAAAAATGTCTGGTTATTTGAAGTCTAGTCCTGTCACTAACAAGTGCGATATTCATTGAAATGATCATACAGTGGATGTCCACCCACAGTAACATCTAAAGAAATGGAAGAGGCAGACAGACCGGCGCAAGAGGGTAGATGAATGCAACAAAACTGATAGAAGCACAGCCTATGATTAAACAAAGAAACAGACTAAAAGCCATATATAAAAACAAATGGACAAAATAACATTCCCACAACAAAAAACAGATGATGAATGCTAACAAACTCTCAAGAAGTGATAATCAGAGAACAGGACGTTGCAGGCTGAGACACCATCCACACAGAAGCTGAAAATTGGCCCAACAGATCTATGTGCCACCAGACACCACATCACATCCTACATAGTTGCCAGCTACACAGCCCACTCAGGCAAAGCACCTGGCCAGATCCCCCACCCCCAGAAAAAAAAAGAGAAGCCCTATGGTGATGGTGAAAGCGTGGGATGATGTGCAGCATTTGCAAGGGAAATCTGTCATTGTCTGAGTGGTCGGCGAAGAATAAATTTGAAATGAATGACTTGAGGAAGATTTAGATGATTTGTATTGCATTGAAAGTAGCTTGTAGTTGAAATCACTTTCTTCTTTGATGTGGTAGCAGCTAACAAAGGAGAAACACATTTCTGCCTATAAGGAGTCGGAACATTTAGAAAATGGCCGCAGCCAGCCTTCGTGTGAAGAGATACACATTTTATGTCTTATCTCGGTGACTTTTTTTTGTGGACAGATTTCCAAGCTGAATTTTTTTGCTCATAGACCTTCCTGCTCATCGAGGTGTGACTTGTCTTATTTTGTGTAGCTTCCTGATTTCAGGGTCCGCTGAGCTCTGTGTGGAGAAGTGTTCCCAAGGAGTACACCAGCCATGTCATCGCAGCCATCCTAGGCCTGGCCCTTATCATGCTGCTTGTGGCCAAGTTTTCTTCCAGGTAAAGACCTCCCTCATGTTATCGTTCTCAAAGTTTTGCTAACTCATTCTTTTCACTTTCATCTTTTTTAATAATTTAAACCAATTTTTTTTCTTTTCAGAGACACTTTTTTTTTTTTTAAACTATGAAGATGTGGCAGTTTAAAAAAAAAAAACAATGAAAAAGGTAAAAGCAAGTTTTGTCTGGTAAAGAAAAAAAAAAAGGAATTGTGTGTTGGAAGAAGAGAAAGGCCAAAATATTTCTTGTTGTTCAGTTACTGGATAAGGAAATATATTTTGTCTCCTTGGATACCACAGTGTACCTGAAGAAGAAAGATTGTTGCCTCTTTAGATGCCACAAAGTACCTGAAGAAGAAAGGTCGTTGCCTCTAAAGATACTACAAAGTACCTGAAGAAGAAAGCAGGTTGTCCCTCTTTAGATGCCACAAAGTACCTGAAGAACAAAGCAGGTTTCCCTCTTTAGATGCCACAAAGTACCTGAAGAACAACGCAGGTTGTCCCTCTTTAGATGCCACAAAGTACCTGAAGAACAAAGCAGGTTTCCCTCTTTAGATGCCACAAAGTACCTGAAGAACAAAGCAGGTTGTCCCTTTTTAGATGCCACAAAGTACCTGCAGAGGAAAGCAGGTTGCCCCTCTTTAAATGCCACAAAGTACCTGAAGAACAAAGCAGGTTGTCCCTTTTTATATGCCATAAAGTACCTGCAGAGGAAGCAGGTTGTCCCTCTTTAGATGCCATAAAGTACCTGCAGAGGAAGCAGGTTGTGCCACTTTAGATGCCACAAAGTACCTGAAGAAGAAAGCAAGTTGTGCCTCTTTAGATGCCACAAAGTACCTGAAGAAGAAAGCAGGTTGTGCCTCTTTAGATGCCACAAAGTACCTGAAGAAGGATACCTGACATCTAATTTACCCTGTGGTTCCCTGTATTATTTACATCCTTCCCATAGTGTTAAATGTCACATAGGACTCGCATAGTAGTTGCCAAGTTTTCCTGTTTTCGGTGAGTTTTTTCAACCTCATTAAGGGATTTTATGCCTACTAAATTGACCTCTCTTAACAGTGTTCTCTTTGGAGTTTCATGTGGTCGACCTCTTTTTCTTTGGTTTATTTTGTTCCACTTGATAGCTTGTTTTGGTATTCTCTGGTATTCCCAGTGCTAGCACATTATTTCCTGTAATTCCTCTATTCTTGTTAAGTATTTTCTGTATTTCAAATATCAGCTCAGTAAGTTCTGTATTTCCTTTCACAACTGAACCATGTCTGCTTGTTTCCCTAACAGAACTGTCCCAACACTTACCAGAAAGCAAAAGAAAAAGCTAACAGAAATCAGTGACTACGTACAGACTACGGTAAAAAACAAAAAGGTATGTGTGTGATTTCATATTAAAAGGATCATTTTACTTCTTACTCTGAGAAGATTAGTGCTGTTCCTTACATTGGCAGTTGTAAGTAGATGGGACACGGTGTTTGTATGTAACATTGGCAATTGTAAGTAGATGGGACGTGGTTTTTGTATGTAACATTGGCAGTTGTAAGTAGATGGGATGCGGTGTTTGTATGTAACATTGGCAATTGTAAGTAGATGGGATGCGGTGTTTGTATGTAACATTGGCAATTGTAAGTAGATGGGACGTGGTTTTTGTATGTAACATTGGCAGTTGTAAGTAGATAGGACATAGTGTTTACCTAAACATATATAAATATAAGTGGGAAGACATAATGGCCTAGAGGAGATGTTCTCGGTAGGTATGAGGTGGTGAGGTAGTTGGGTGAAAAGTACATAGGAGGGTGGTAAGGTAGTTTAGTGAGTAAGTAGGTAGGAGAGTTCAGAGGTAGTTGGGTGAGTAAGTAGGTAGGAGGGTGGAGAGGTAGTTGGGTAAGTAGGTAGGAGGGTGGAGAGGTAGTTGGGTGAGTAAGTATGTAGGAGGGTGGAGAGGTAGTTGGGTAAGTAGGTAGGAGGGTGGAGAGGTAGTTGGGTGAGTAAGCTGATGCTGTGAAGGTGTAGAGGTGTGGGAGCGGGTTATGTCGGCTATTTTTTAACTCCCAGAGTACAGCTAAAAAGCAGAGTGTGCAATATTTCTTTACCAAACTCTACCCCCATTGGGACTGTGGTGATCCCCGCCCCGTTAGCCAGGCTATGCCTGTTATTGGAGGTATCAACGGAGAGGTGAATCGAGGTCTTGGTCATCTATGGTTTGCTGACCCTGATACAAGCATGTCAGCTATGGGTCGCTGATTGCCTAATTGGACGGCATCTTAACCCCTACGGAAGAGTGGTAAGATACAAGAAGATAAAAGTGAGGAAAAGTTGAAGAACAAAGAGCAGGTTCTTTTATATTGTCCTCCCTCTCTTGTTTTCTGTGATGTTCGGACACCATTTTTCAGTAATTTAAACCTTTTTTTTTTCCAGCAAACTCTCTACCTGGAGTATTTGCAGCAGAGTGTGGCTGATCAAGACCTTTGACCTCATAACCTTGCCATGATGACCTTGACATTTGTCAAACATCCATTGGATAAGCCATTTTGTCAAGTTGTTATTGTTGTTGACATTTATGTTACAGCACACAAGTCCAAATGTTCTGTGTTCTTTGATTTGTTCTGTAATTTTATGGTAGCTGTACAATGAATTTTTTTTTCTTCAAAAGTGGTGTTACTGTTATGTTTTTTCAAATAAACTGTATTGTTTATAAAATCCGCAAAAATTGATGTAATATTTTCACCATCACGGAGTGAAGTAATGTTTCACCATCAAGAAATGAAGTAATTTGCAAACACTGCTGGAAAACGTTACGCCTTTTTTTTTTTTTTTGTGACAGCCCAAATTTTTTTCAACTTTTTTCTTTAATTTCTTTTGTTCTTAAAAAATGAGGAGCTTTACGTGAAGTTTTTGGACATATTCAGTGCCTGCATCGTCAGCTGAGATGCAGGATCTTACATCCTTCCTGTGCTGCTAAACATCGCATAGGGCCCTCATGGTGGTTCGCCAAGATTTCCTGTCTTAGGCGAGTTTTTCAACCTCATCAAGGGATGTTATGCCCACTGAACTGGCTTCTCTTAACAATGTCCTCTTTAGAGCTTCACGCGGTCGACCTCTTTTTCTTCAGCCTGTTGTGTTCCACTTGATAGCTTGTTTGGGGATCCTCTGATTGTTCCTTTTCATCACATGACCGACATATGTCCATCCTATTTTTCTGATCACCCATGAGACAGGTTGTTGTTTGCTCATCTATCTTATCTCTGCATTTTTCTTGAATTCGTTCCACTTTGTAACGAGTATTTTCCTTAGCCGTTTGTTTTCAAAAATAGTCTGATTTCTTTAGTTGTTTTCCAGCTTTCACATGCATAAATGTTTGTTTACTGAGAGAGGTACCATTTATTACATACATAAAATATAATTGTATAAATTATTATAAAAAGAATAATTATAAATCATATAAAGTATAGTTAATTAATGTACTTAATGTGTCATTTTAGAGAGAGGAGACACAGGATACAGGTGATCAAATTTACTGTTGTGATTTCCTGGTTTGTTGACCCAGATAAAAAGAAACGTTAGCAAACAGAAAATTCTCATATTTTATTTTTTTTCATCATTGTTTGATAGGATTACATCTAGTTGAAAATATAAAATGAGCAAATTGAAATGCTCTTCTGCCTGATGAAACTTTGGGACATCTAAGTGGGCGTATCATTAACTTTACAATGTGGGACTTGTTGAAAAGTTACAGGATCTTGTTACAGGTTGTTACTGAGAAATGTAATTTGTAATATTCAATCAGTTATGTTTTTGTTTGCCACTCAGTGATAACATGTAATGGTAGATTATGAAAGATTTTTTTTCTCCATATAGTTGACCATAATGCTCAGAAATTTGGCTGCCCCTCATACGTAACAATTTTTTACAAACAGTATTATTTGTAACGGTACTTAAGTTTGGTTTTAATGGTTGATATACTGTAACATTTTGTTTAAGCCAGGTGGATGTGGATGATCAAATCTTCTCTTGGTGAATGGTATTTTTTGTATAGGGTTATAATTTGCTTATTGTTTAATAACAGGCTGTTATATCATGAAGACAGGCTGTTTACGTGGCTGTTATTTCCATTCATAAATATTCTTAGGAGGTTTAGAAAAACATAACAGGGGAGATAAATGGGAGTAGAGAGAGAGAGAGAGAGAGATGAAGTCTGAGAGATGAGATGGTGGGAGTAGCGAGAGAGAGAAATGAAGTCTGGTGGGCACTCAGATATGATGATTCTGAGCTGGTGGAAAGCATGAAATGTCAAGATCTCATAAAGAGTCCTGACATCTTACCTTTTTTGTCACGTGATGATGATGGCACAATACTTTGTGTGTCCTGCGATGATGATGACACCATACTTTGTATGTTATGTGATGATGATGGTGACACCTACTTTGTGTGTCGTGTGATGATGATGACACCATACTTTGTGTGTCATGATGATGACACTGGTGATAAAGAATATGATAGGACTTTAGTTTACCAAGCAACTTCAGATATATTTTGATACAGTAGACTTGAAATTCGGCTCACCTGGGCAAAAGCAGAAAAAAAGGCAAAAGACAGGCTTTTGTGGAAAACCTTTGCAGAAGCCCCATATGCCCTGGGAACTTAAGGTTCAGACAGAGAGAGACTTAAAATTCAGCAACATTAACAATTAAATCAATCAAGTGCCGTGCCACAGGCCATCCTTTCTCTCCACAATTCCCTGTCTTTAGACTTGATTATGAGATCCACCGGTGACTTTCTTCCTAGCCACACTGACAGCCCATCCAGTAACTTCTCTCTCTGTCTTACCTTCCTTCAGTTTTTCCACTTGCCACAATGTGTTCAGTTTTCCTCTTCTCAGAAAATGTCCTACAAATCTCTCTTGTCTGCCTCTGATTTTCGCTGTAATTTGCCTTTTAACTCCAGCCTCTCTTAAGACTTCTTCATTGGTTTTCTTAGCTGTCCATGGGACCTTCAACATCCTTCTTATGAACCACATTTCCATGGCCTCCATTTCTCGCTGTACATTTCCCGCTGTTACATACATAAAATATAATTGTATAAATTATTATAAAAAGAATAATTATAAATCATATAAAGTATAGTTAATTAATGTACTTAATGTGTCATTTTAGAGAGAGGAGACACAGGATACAGGTGATCAAATTTACTGTTGTGATTTCCTGGTTTGTTGACCCAGATAAAAAGAAACGTTAGCAAACAGAAAATTCTCATATTTTATTTTTTTTCATCATTGTTTGATGGGATTACATCTAGTTGAAAATATAAAATGAGCAAATTGAAATGCTCTTCTGCCTGATGAAACTTTGGGACATCTAAGTGGGCGTATCATTAACTTTACAATGTGGGACTTGTTGAAAAGTTACAGGATCTTGTTACAGGTTGTTACTGAGAAATGTAATTTGTAATATCAATCAGTTATGTTTTTGTTTGCCACTCAGTGATAACATGTAATGGTAGATTATGAAAGATTTTTTTCTCCATATAGTTGACCATAATGCTCAGAAATTTGGCTGCCCCTCATACGTAACAATTTTTTACAAACAGTATTATTTGTAACGGTACTTAAGTTTGGTTTTAATGGTTGATATACTGTAACATTTTGTTTAAGCCAGGTGGATGTGGATGATCAAATCTTCTCTTGGTGAATGGTATTTTTTGTATAGGGTTATAATTTGCTTATTGTTTAATAACAGGCTGTTATATCATGAAGACAGGCTGTTTACGTGGCTGTTATTTCCATTCATAAATATTCTTAGGAGGTTTAGAAAAACATAACAGGGGAGATAAATGGGAGTAGAGAGAGAGAGAGAGATGAAGTCTGAGAGATGAGATGGTGGGAGTAGCGAGAGAGAGAAATGAAGTCTGGTGGGCACTCAGATATGATGATTCTGAGCTGGTGGAAAGCATGAAATGTCAAGATCTCATAAAGAGTCCTGACATCTTACCTTTTTTGTCACGTGATGATGATGGCACAATACTTTGTGTGTCCTGCGATGATGATGACACCATACTTTGTATGTTATGTGATGATGATGGTGACACCTACTTTGTGTGTCGTGTGATGATGATGACACCATACTTTGTGTGTCATGATGATGACACTGGTGATAAAGAATATGATAGGACTTTAGTTTACCAAGCAACTTCAGATATATTTTGATACAGTAGACTTGAAATTCGGCTCACCTGGGCAAAAGCAGAAAAAAAGGCAAAAGACAGGCTTTTGTGGAAAACCTTTGCAGAAGCCCCATATGCCCTGGGAACTTAAGGTTCAGACAGAGAGAGACTTAAAATTCAGCAACATTAACAATTAAATCAATCAAGTGCCGTGCCACAGGCCATCCTTTCTCTCCACAATTCCCTGTCTTTAGACTTGATTATGAGATCCACCGGTGACTTTCTTCCTAGCCACACTGACAGCCCATCCAGTAACTTCTCTCTCTGTCTTACCTTCCTTCAGTTTTTCCACTTGCCACAATGTGTTCAGTTTTCCTCTTCTCAGAAAATGTCCTACAAATCTCTCTTGTCTGCCTCTGATTTTCGCTGTAATTTGCCTTTTAACTCCAGCCTCTCTTAAGACTTCTTCATTGGTTTTCTTAGCTGTCCATGGGACCTTCAACATCCTTCTTATGAACCACATTTCCATGGCCTCCATTTCTCGCTGTACATTTCCCGCTGTTAAACATTAAAATTTACAAAAGATAATTCCAGGGACAATGAGACTAAAATTGTTTCCAAACAATTTTTAAAACAGGCATAGTTTCGCTGCCGAGAGAGGGGAATATCTGGCAGTTTCGCTGCCGAGAGAGGAGAATATCTGGCAGTTTTCCTGCCAAGAGAGGAGAATATCTGGCAGTTTTCCTGCCAAGAGAGGAGAATATCTGGCAGTTTTCCTGCCAAGAGAGGAGAATATCTGGCAGTTTTCCTGCCAAGAGAGGAGAATATCTGGCAGTTTTCCTGCCAAGAGAGGAGAATATCTGGCAGTTTTCCTGCCAAGAGAGGAGAATATCTGGCAGTTTCCCTGCCAGGAGAGGAGAATATCTGGCAGTTTTGCTGCTGAGATAGAGAGAGAGAGAGTGTTGTGTTGTGCATTTACAAATTTGGTATGAGTGTCAATACAATGGCTTTATTAAAGATCATTACTCTCTTATGCGTGAGGATGAGCCACGTGATGATGATGTCCCTAGTGATTTTAACGTGAAGAAAATGCAGAAATCTATAGCTCGGATCTGACTTGGCACAGCCTGTATCTTTGAGTCCAGGCTTGTGTTAGAGGGGATGAGTGGATTTTGCTGCGTACGTTTGATGGTTTAGTTGCTACAGCCTGTATGAGAGGTTTCTTGCACACTACAGCTTGCCTGGAAGATTTCTTGCACACTACAGCTTTGCCTGGAAGATTTCTTGCACACTGCAGCTTGTCCAGAAGATTTTTTGCACACTACAGCTTGTCCAGAAGATTTCTTGCACACTACAGCTTGTCTGGAAGATTTCTTGCACACTACAGCTTGCCTGGAAGATTTCTTGCACACTACAGCTTGTCTAGAAGATTTCTTGCACACTACAGCTTGTCTGGAAGATTTCTTGCACACTACAGCTTGTCTGGAAGATTTCTTGCACACTACAGCTTGTCCAGAAGATTTCTTGCACACTACAGCTTGCCTGGAAGATTTCTTGCACACTACAGCTTGCCTGGAAGATTTCTTGCACACTACAGCTTGTCCAGAAGATTTCTTGCACACTACAGCTTGTCTGGAAGATTTCTTGCACACTACAGCTTGCCTGGAAGATTTCTTGCACACTACAGCTTGTCTGGAAGATTTCTTGCACACTACAGCTTGTCTGGAAGATTTCTTGCACACTACAGCTTGTCCAGAAGATTTCTTGCACACTACAGCTTGCCTGGAAGATTTCTTGCACACTACAGCTTGCCTGGAAGATTTCTTGCACACTACAGCTTGTCTGGAAGATTTCTTGCACACTACAGCTTGTCTGGAAGATTTCTTGCACACTACAGCTTGTCTGGAAGATTTCTTTCACACTATGGCCTGTCTATGAGGTTCCTTGCACACTACACTATGGCCTGTCTGCAAGGTTTGTCACACACTACAGCCTGTCTGGGAGGTTTATTGCACATTCTTGTCTTAAATGTCTGTAAGAGTTAAAAGTGATCAGGTCCTTGATTATCTAAATAAAATGTGTTTATGCTTTACAGAGATTCCTGCATTTTTTGTGGTTGCTGGCAAAATGTTATTGGGTTTTTGTTCATAACCCTGGACCTTTGACCTTTAGCCTGGCCTTTCATATGATCTCTTATATTCAGCTTGAGCTTTCATAACCCCCCCCCGACCTTTAACCTGGCCTTTATTATTAACATTCAGTCTTGTCACCTTTAACCTGGCCCACATAACCCTTGTCCAGTGTGTTAATGGTATAGAAATTATTACATGTTGCTAATGAAGGAATTTTGTTTGTTTTTTTTTTTTTTGTGAGATTATTTTATGGACATAGAATGCATTGATTTGTGGTGAAAAAGCAGGACTATAATGGTGTAGATGATTTAGAGCAACATCTGCAAGCTACCAAAGAGATGTGTTACAAGGACTAGTAGAACCGATCCACCATCTTTCAGAAAAGGAGACATACACATACGTTGCCTCAGTTTTATGGTATGTTCTTGTAGTCACTGATGTTTGTCTGTCATTTTTGTGTTGGAGCCATCAGTGAGAGAAATTCTTTTAGCAAGATGTTACAACAGTCATCATTAAACATCAGACATCCTTCTGGTTCAACATGCAGAGATAGCAGGGACCAGAGAATAGGTTAGTGTTTTATCTTGGTGAATTCTGGTTGGACATGCACAGGTGTAGCTCAGAGGAGTGAGGGCCCAGACAGACTTCACATCCTGTATGATCCGCCCTAAGTGGAAGTTGCATCCTGGGCCATCACCCAAGGAAGAAACTCTTGAAGGCCAAGAATGGGGAATAGAATCAGGCAGAGGAGAGAAGGCCAAGATTGGGGAATAGAATCAGGCAGAGGAGAGAAGGTCAAGAATGGGGAATAGAATCAGGCAGAGGAGAGAAAGCCAAGAATGGGGAATAGAATCAGACAGAGGAGAGAAGGCCAAGAGTGGGGAATAGAATCAGACAGAGGAGAGAAGGCCAAGAGTGGGGAATAGAATCAGACAGAGGAGAGAAAGCCAAGAATGGGGAATAGAATCAGACAGAGGAGAGAAAGCCAAGAATGGGGAATAGAATCAGATGTATTTGTTTCATATCTCCAGTTGATTTTGTCTATAAACACAAAATGTCTATGTTAAATAAATGTCTGTGTTAAATAAAAGTCTTTGTTGATGAGACAAATCCAGACTGGCAGCTAGCCATCATCAGCTTGTGTGAACAAAGAGAGCAGACAAGTGTATTGTAAGAAACACATTGAAATAAAACTCTATTGTTTATGTTCAGAATAACTTTGATAACTGGAAAAATATAATATATATGCTTGCTGAGTATATTTGTATGTTGTTATTTGTCTGTATGATATTAACATTGTTAATACCTTGTTAAAAAAAAAACTGTGTGTAGAAATAATGAAATGATGGATTAAAGATGAGTATATTTCTTCATACTTGCTGCTAGTGGTGGTGTTCTTGGTGTTTGTATTATTGTTGTAGTTTTTTAGTGATGATGGTGTTTGTGTTGTTGTTAGTGGTGATGGTGTTAGTGTTTTGTTGTAGTTTTTTTTAGTGGTGATGGTGTTAATGTTGTTGTTAGTGATGATGGTGTTAATGTTGTTGTTAGTGGTGATGGTGTTAGTGTGTTGTAGTTGTTAGTTTTGATGATGTTAGTTGTTATAGTGTTTTAGTTGTTAGCTTTATTGTTAGGGGTGGTGTTAGCATTGTTGTAGTTGTTAGTGGTGATGGTGTTAGTGTTGTTGTAGTTGTTAGTGGTGATGGTGTTAGTGTTGTTGTAGTTGTTAGTGGTGATGGTGTTAGTGTTGTTGTAGTTGTTAGTGGTGTTAGTGTTGTTGTAGTTGTTAGTGGTGATGGTGTTAGTGTTGTTGTAGTTGTTAGTGGTGATGGTGTTAGTGTTGTTGTAGTTGTTAGTGGTGATGGTGTTGTAGTTGTTAGTAGTAGTGGTGTTAGTGTTGTTGTTATAGTTATTAGTGATAGTGGTGTTACTGTTGTTTTTTATAGTTGTTAGTGGTGTTAGTGTGTTGTAGTTGTTAGTGGTGTTAGTGATGTTGTAATTGTTGCTGGTGATATTGTAGTTGTTGGTGGTGATGGTGTTGTAGTTGTTAGTAGTAGTGGTGTTAGTGTTGTTGTTAGTAGTACTGGTGTTAGTGTTGTTATAGTTGTTAGTGGTGATGGTGTTAGTGTTATTATAGTTCTTAGTGGTGTTAGTGTTGTTATAGTTGTTAGTGGTGGTGTTAGTGCTGTTGCTGGTGTTAGTGGTGGTGGTGGTGTAAATGTTGTTTTTGTTAGTGGTGGTGTTAGTGTTGTTGTAGTTGTTAGTGGTGATGGTGTTAGTGTTGTTGTTATAGTTATTAGTGATAGTGGTGTTACTGTTGTTTTTTTATAGTTGTTAGTGGGTTTGGTGTTAGTGCTGGTGTTATTGTTAGTAGTGGTGTTGTTAATGTTGTTGTAGTTGTTAGTTTTGATGATGTTAGTTGTTATAGTGTTTTAGTTGTTAGCTTTATTGTTAGGGGTGGTGTTAGCATTGTTATAGTTGTTAGTGGTGGTGTTAGTGTTGTTGTAGTTGTTTGTTTTGTTGTAATTGTTAGTAGTGGTGATGTTAGTGTGTTCCTGTTATTAGTAGTGGTGGTGTTAGTGTTGTTGTAGGCTGTAGTTTTAGTGGTGGTGGTGTTAGTGCTGTTGTTATAGTTGTTGGTGTTAGTTCTGTTGTTGTTGGTGTTAGTGATGTTGTTGTTATAGTTGTTGGTGTTAGTGCTGTTGTAGATGTGTTATGACATTTGATTTAAAGAATAATTTTACTTGGTCTTGTCTAATGTAAGAACTGACAAATGTGTTTGGTGTAAGAAAGGGGAAAATCCTGTAGCACAACCAATATTTCAACAAAAGTCTTATTCTGAGACAGCAGAAAAAAATAACTTAAGACAAAAAGATAAGTCACAAGAAGTGATAAATACTAGTAAAGTACTAGTATACTTGTTTCTTCAAAAGCCAAGATTTATTCTTTACCAAATATTGATGGCCGGACTGACCAGATGTGGTGAGTCGTGGCCGGACTGACCAGTTGTGATGAGTCGTGGCCGGACTGACCAGTTGTGGTGAGTCGTGGCCGGACTGACCAGGCGTGAAATGTTGACCAGAAATTGCCCGTTTCCGAAGAGGTTTGGGTGAGAGCCAGCACAGTCACCAGAGGTCTGTAGATCCTGCGTGCCCAGCTTCGGAAGAATCAACGAGAAACTGATCTTCTTGTTCACTCTCCCTGAGACACTTGAGTTGGTGTTATTCGCAGAAGATGCTGTAGATGCGTGAGGTACAGCATCATGTCGGATTGGGAATGGGTCATGGCAGGGGGGTTTTTTTCAGTCCTGATTGCAACTAAAAAGCAGTAGGGGCGTGCAATACTTCTTTAGCAGACTCCCACCATAGAGACTATGGCGATCCCTACCCCCGTTAACCAGGCTATACCAATTTACTGGGAGCACCAACGAAGAGGTGGTACAGGGTCTTGGTCAGCTAGCATGTTAGGTATAAGTCGCTGATTGCCCGAACGGACAGGGTCTTTGTCCTTGTGAGAAACTAATAAGAGCGATGGAGAAAGTAGAGAGAAGACCCAATTGATTTTGATGGCGGCCGTGTCAGTGAAGGCTTGTGTTTCTGAGACCAGTCTAAAATTCGTTTAAACCGTCTAGATCTACAGACTCTGTATTGAACAGACAGCATTGGAGTAGTAGGAGAAAAGTTGCTCTTTCACTCTTTTGTGATCAGCTCATTCCAGGGCCAACCATTCCAGGTTTGTCGTCAAATGCTAAAATTATTGCCCTAGTTTTGGTGGGTTTTGTGTTTCTCTGAGCAGAGAGTCTGGGTACAGGAACCGTGCCTGCCGCCTATGGTCAGGGTTCGTAAACAAAACTGGTCAAGACCTTACCGTGTCTCTGGGTAGAGGATGTGCCACAGCGGCCTGAAATAACGAGGTAGAATCCAGGTGGTGGGGGAGTTTATGGAAGACTGGGAAGAAAATCGCTCCATTTTTTATGTATGCCTTTTACGTGAGGAAAGTCTTCTTCTTCTTCTTCTTCTTCGTTGACAAGGAAAGTCATGCCCTTAGGAAGTGTTATCATCATAACTATCATCACTGGCCAGATAAACAAAGAGGCTTCTCCAACAGCACTGAAGCAAAAACGAAGAGGTAGTTAGAGTGTTAAGAGTGACTCTTTCGTTCATGCCCTGCACTTTCTTTCGCCAGCGACATAACAGAGACTTGTCCTGTCGTGTGCTCTCTCCCTGCACCCGCCAGATGTTATTCTTTGCAGCCGATGCTGTGAAAGTGTTGAGGAACAGCATCGTATCGGCGTGGAAGCGGGTTATGGCAGTTATTTTTCAGTCCCGGAGTACAGCTAAAAAGCAGACTCCACCACCATGGGGACTCTGGCGATCCCTGCCCCATTAGCCAGGCTGGGCCTGTTACTAGGGGTACCAGAAGAGAGGTAGGACAGGGTCTTGGCCAGCTATGCTTCGCTTACCCTGACGCTGTCATGTCAGCTTTGGGTGGCTGATTGCCTCATCAGACAGCCTCCACACCCCCACATAACAGAGACAGTTGATTACAACTTCCTCAATCTCCCCGGAACTGTGAGAGCATGATGTTCTTTTGCAGCCCACGCGGTGAAGACGTTGAGACACAGAATCGTGTCGGATTGGGAATGGGTCATGGCAGGGGGGTTTTTTTCAGTCCTGATTGCAACTAAAAAGCAGTAGGGGCGTGCAATACTTCTTTAGCAGACTCCCACCATAGAGACTATGGCGATCCCTACCCCCGTTAACCAGGCTATACCAATTTACTGGGAGCACCAACGAAGAGGTGGTACAGGGTCTTGGTCAGCTAGCATGTTAGGTATAAGTCGCTGATTGCCCGAACGGACAGGGTCTTTGTCCTTGTGAGAAACTAATAAGAGCGATGGAGAAAGTAGAGAGAAGACCCAATTGATTTTGATGGCGGCCGTGTCAGTGAAGGCTTGTGTTTCTGAGACCAGTCTAAAATTCGTTTAAACCGTCTAGATCTACAGACTCTGTATTGAACAGACAGCATTGGAGTAGTAGGAGAAAAGTTGCTCTTTCACTCTTTTGTGATCAGCTCATTCCAGGGCCAACCATTCCAGGTTTGTCGTCAAATGCTAAAATTATTGCCCTAGTTTTGGTGGGTTTTGTGTTTCTCTGAGCAGAGAGTCTGGGTACAGGAACCGTGCCTGCCGCCTATGGTCAGGGTTCGTAAACAAAACTGGTCAAGACCTTACCGTGTCTCTGGGTAGAGGATGTGCCACAGCGGCCTGAAATAACGAGGTAGAATCCAGGTGGTGGGGGAGTTTATGGAAGACTGGGAAGAAAATCGCTCCATTTTTTATGTATGCCTTTTACGTGAGGAAAGTCTTCTTCTTCTTCTTCTTCTTCGTTGACAAGGAAAGTCATGCCCTTAGGAAGTGTTATCATCATAACTATCATCACTGGCCAGATAAACAAAGAGGCTTCTCCAACAGCACTGAAGCAAAAACGAAGAGGTAGTTAGAGTGTTAAGAGTGACTCTTTCGTTCATGCCCTGCACTTTCTTTCGCCAGCGACATAACAGAGACTTGTCCTGTCGTGTGCTCTCTCCCTGCACCCGCCAGATGTTATTCTTTGCAGCCGATGCTGTGAAAGTGTTGAGGAACAGCATCGTATCGGCGTGGAAGCGGGTTATGGCAGTTATTTTTCAGTCCCGGAGTACAGCTAAAAAGCAGACTCCACCACCATGGGGACTCTGGCGATCCCTGCCCCATTAGCCAGGCTGGGCCTGTTACTAGGGGTACCAGAAGAGAGGTAGGACAGGGTCTTGGCCAGCTATGCTTCGCTTACCCTGACGCTGTCATGTCAGCTTTGGGTGGCTGATTGCCTCATCAGACAGCCTCCACACCCCCACATAACAGAGACAGTTGATTACAACTTCCTCAATCTCCCCGGAACTGTGAGAGCATGATGTTCTTTTGCAGCCCACGCGGTGAAGACGTTGAGACACAGAATCGTGTCGGATTGGGAGCGGGTTACAGTGCCTGAGTGCAGATCATAAAAAGCAGGGGGGGGGTGTACAGTACTTCTTTACCAGACTCCACCACCATAGGAACGCTGGCCATCCTGCCCCATTAGCCAGGCTGAATCTGTGCTTGTCTGGGGAGGGGCGGGGGGAATGGTTTACCAACGAAAACGGTAGAACCATTGTCAACCATGGTTCACCAGCCCTAACTCTAGCATGTCAGATATAGGTCGCTGATTGTCAAATAAGGACAACTACGTGTCCCCCCCCCCCCCCCCCAAACCATTAAGCTGGAACAGACAGTGTTAAAGCTGAAATAATGACCTTGACAGTGTTAGAGCTGAAATAATGACCTTGACAGTGTTAGAGCTGAAATAATGACCTTGACAGTGTTAGAGCTGAAATAATGACCTGACAGTGTTAGAGCTGAAATAATGACCTGACAGTGTTAGAGCTAAAATAATGACCTAGCAATATTAGAGCTAAAATAATGACCTGACCAGTGTAAGCTGAAATAAGGACATGATATTAAGTGTAAGAGATAGAATAATGTCTTGAATGTAAGAGATAAAATAATGACCAATCTCAAAGAAAATAAAACTTTTAATGTCTTAACAAAATTGGTGTTTTTTTCCATGTGAAAGAAAGTTGCTACAAAATAATAACAATAGATTTTGAGAATGATCTAACTTAAAGATCAGTAAAGGTCATGTTTTCTGTTAATCAAATGCAAAAGTTACTTGGAATTTCTTCGCGAAAGAAAGTGTTTTCATGCCCGGCAGTTTCCAAATTTTAGATTGTAATCTTTCTGTTCTAGAACATTCTCTTCAAATAAAATTACAAACAAAAGAAAAAAAAAAGGAGAAGTTAGGAACATAAAGTTCGTTATTCGCTGTCTGCAGGATACAGTGGTAGAGTTTAGAAAAGCCGCATTGCAGCAGTGAGTGACGCTGGACTTGGCAGGTGTCTGCGGCCTCTAGCAGGTCTTGTGTAAGAGCTTGTTGCAGGTAAACAGCATGTCCTCACTGTCGGGAACACATGCCTGAAACGACATGAAGCAAGTGGGTAATTCTCGGCTAAAACAAAGGAGACATGAGTCTAGAAGACGGGTAAATATATCTGTAGAACTTGGATGAGTTTTAAATTCGAATGTTTAATTCATAAAGCAAACAACATTAGCTATCATCTTGTATCAGTCCCAAAAATATCCAAATATCTCAATGGGCAACAACAACAACAACAAAAATAACTCTTTCAAACAATATTCACCCAGATTCTGCGCTATCAGTGCCAAACATGGACACTCACTAAGTACCATGACAGAAAGATTACAACAGGCGAGATGAAATCATCATCATCATGTGCCGTGCCGACTGGCGTTGGCTATTATGCTTCTCCAGAGTACACGATCCTTGATGCAGGCCATCAAATCAGTTGGTGAACTCCTCTCACACCATCCCGTCAGACTGTCCAGTATCATTTCTCTTGGTCTTCCTCTTGATCTTCTTCCTTCTATTTTTCCAGTTGTTATAATATTTTCAATGCCCCCTCTTCTCATTGCATGTCCTATGAAAGTACATTGTCTCTCTCTTATCTTTTTGACAATATTTTTTTGTCTCTCCAGCTCTTCTCATACATTCTTCATTAGTTATTTTTGCTGTCCAGGGGATTCGCAACATTCTTCTAATAAACCACATTTATGCTGCTTCCAATGATTTTTGTGCAGACCTGCCTATTGTCCATGATTCACTTCCAGATAACAAGATAGGTTCAATATAACATTTTAGGACTCGTTTTCTACATTCATTGATAAGGATGTGTTGGATAATATGTTTCTCAGTAACACACAATAATATGTTTCTCATTCTCTGAAATGCAGTCTTTGCTTGGCCTATTCTGTTCCTAATTTCTGTTTTGCATTTCCCATCTGAAGTTATTACTGCTCCAAGGTATTTGAATTTCTGCACCTGCTTTAGAACAGTTCCGTTTAATTTTATACTGCATGCTGGTGGATTCTGTTTCTTAGATATAACCATAGTCTTTGTCTTTTTTATGTTGAAATCAAGGCCTTTTTATTCATTTTCTTTGGCAACTTTATCCAAGAGATTTTGCAGGTCTTGTTGGTTCTCAGCTATCAGTACTGTGTCGTCAGCATACCGAAGGTTGTTAATATTGTATCCTCCAGTTTTTATGTCTGGTTCTGTGATGATCGTTCTTAGAATATTCTCGCTGTACAGAGAAAAAAAGGTCTGTAGATAGTACACATCCTTGTCGCACTCCTTGTTTTATAGGTTGATATTTTCCAGTTATATTTTCAACTCGAACTGCTGCTTCTTGCTGCCAGTATAGATGTTTTACAATCCTCATGTCTTTGCCGTCTATATTGATGTTTTTAAAAAAAAAAGAGATGAAATGCTTAAAAAAACTGTAAACAAGGCGAGAAAGAGATCAAGTGAGAAATGAAATAATCCCGGCAAATGTTGGAAACAGCACCTGTCAAGGACTACACCGAAAATCAGAGAGTTAAGTGGTTCAGGGATTTGATACGCATGAATCCAGAACAGCCACAGGCACGTGCATGCAGCTGGAAAACATCTGGATATAGGGCTCGAGGTCGACCATGGAAAAAGTGGATAGATGGGGGTGAAAGACACACGGAGGGAACATAACATGACAGCTACCAAGACCTCTCACCTTTCTCTGGACCGATGTCTGAACTTCCTGCACGCTAATGGTGTAAGCAGACAAGAAAGAGGGTTAAATGAAATAGAAAGAGAAAATATGAAATTCGAGCTCGATATTCTGGAGAATGGACCAATCATCAAACTGCGGTAGTTATTGGAAGCGACACAGAGCGTGATTTCATGGCGTCGCTGCTGCCTCCGATGACTTGACGAGAGTATTATCTGATACTGGAGAGGTTTCATCGAAATAAATATTTGCTATAGGAAGCATCATGAAGCACTTATCAGAGATCTGGACGAAGCTGAACAGAAGTAAACTTCTCGTTATTTTCATGACCAGACCACAGGAGTAGACTTCTCGTTATTTTCATAACCAGACCACAGAAGTAGACTTCTCGTTATTTTCATGACCAGACCACAGAAGTAGACTTCTCGTTATTTTCATGACCAGACCACAGAAGTAGACTTCTCGTTATTTTCATAACCAGACCACAGGAGTAGACTTCTCGTTATTTTCATGACCAGACCACAGGAGTAAACTTCTCATTTTCATGACCAGACCACAGAAGTAAACTTCTCGTTATTTTCATGACCAGACCACAGAAGTAAACTTCTCGTTACTTTCATGATCAGGCCACAGAAGTAGACGTCTCGTTATTTTCGTGACCAGAGCACAGAAGTAGACTTTTGACCCAAATTCACCATGAAAGAACGACTTCGATTTGTAAATGATAAGCTAAGCTCCAGCATCTCAACAGCCAGCCACCAGAAGAGTTGCTTCGAGGTAGTAAGACAGGCATGGTCCAGCCACCAGAAGGGTTGCTGCGAGGTAGTAAGACATGATCCAGCCACCAGAAGGGTTGCTTCGAGGTAGTAAAACAGGCATGGTCCAGCCACCAGAAGGGTTGCTGCGAGGTAGTAAGACATGATCCAGCCACCAGAAGGGTTGCTTCGAGGTAGTAAGACATGATCCAGCCACCAGAAGGGTTGCTTCGAGGTAGTAAGACAGGCATGGTCCAGCCACCAGAAGGGTTGCTGCGAGGTAGTAAGACATGATCCAGCCACCAGAAGGGTTGCTTCGAGGTAGTAAGACAGGCATGGTCCAGCCACCAGAAGGTTGCTTCGAGGTAGTAAGACATGATCCAGCCACCAGAAGGGTTGCTTCGAGGTAGTAAGACAGGCATGGTCCAGCCACCAGAAGGGTTGCTGCGAGGTAGTAAGACATGATCCAGCCACCAGAAGGGTTGCTTCGAGGTAGTAAGACAGGCATGGTCCAGCCACCAGAAGGGTTGCTGCGAGGTAGTAAGACATGATCCAGCCACCAGAAGGGTTGCTTCGAGGTAGTAAGACATGATCCAGCCACCAGAAGGGTTGCTGCGAGGTAGTAAGACAGGCATGATCCAGCCACCAGAAGGGTTGCTTCGAGGTAGTAAGACAGGCATGGTCCAGCCACCAGAAGGGTTGCTGCGAGGTAGTAAGACAGGCATGGTCCAGCCACCAGAAGGGTTGCTTCGAGGTAGTAAGACAGGCATGGTCCAGCCACCAGAAGGGTTGCTTCGAGGTAGTAAGACAGGCATGGTCCAGCCACCAGAAGGGTTGCTGCGAGGTAGTAAGACAGGCATGGTCCAGCCACCAGAAGGGTTGCTTCGAGGTAGTAAGACAGGCATGACGCAGCTACCAGAAGGGTTGCTTCGAGGTAGTAAGACAGGCATGATCCAGGCCAGTAAAAGGATGAAACGAGAGGTCAGCAACATTTGGTCCGTTCCTATGACGAGTGGAAGGTTATCACTTTTCTACTGCTCCTGGCAACAAACTTTGCATTCCTAATACAATCAACAAGGATATTGATGATTAATATCAAATAACATTCTCTTTTTTCAATTATTTGTCAGTGCTACAGTGTAGCCAGTTTACCCGAACCGGTTATTAAAATATTATATATATATATTATTATATATATAAAATAGCACTAAGATGGACACCACAGGGGAACAGAAGTAAGGGTAGACCAAAAGAGACATGGAGAAGAACAACAGAAAGGATGTTGAGCAATAGATGGCTCACCTGGGCAAGAGCAGAAAAAAAGGCGAAGGACAGGCATTTGTGGAAAACCCTTGCGGAAGCCCCATGTGCCCTGGGCACTTAAGGTTCAGATATATATATTATCTTCTTATGTCTTATATCCTTCCTGTGCCGTTAAACGTCACATAGGGCTCGCAAAGTAGTTCGCCAATTTTTCCTGTCTTCGGTGAGTCTTTCAACCTCATCAAAGGATTTTATGCCTGTTAATTTGGCCTCTCTTAACAATGTCCTCTTCAGAGTTTCACGCGATCTGCCTCTTTTTTCTTTGGCCTGTTGTGTTCCACTTGATAGCTTGTTTTAGGATTCTCTGATCATTTCTTCTCATCAAGTGACCAACATATGTCCATCTCCTTTTCCTGATCACCCATGAGACTGGTTGTTGTTCAGTCATCTGTCTTATCTCTGCATTATTCTTGAATTCGTTCCACTTGATGCCGAGTATTTTCCTTATGCATTTGTTTTCAAAAAAGTCTAATTTCTTTTATATATATATATATATATATATATATATATATATATATATATATATATAACATCGGCATATTTCGAAAAAAATGAGCAGAAAAGGCTGTTTATTATTTTGATTTTGACAATTGTACAGATTTCAAATCTGTCTTTCTGCACGAGTCTAAAACTCCATTTGCAAGTGTCGCTTGTTGCAAGAGAATATAGGACATCGCGAACTCACAGATATGCCAATGCTGAAAACTTTTAGAAAAAAAACAACGTATTTCTTGAACAAAGAAATGAGAATGTATGACACAGATAAAGTAGCCTTCCGCAGCTGTTTCATTAAGAAAATTAAGAATATCGTTTTTGAAAGAGCTCAGTGTGTGGCAGACAGTAGAGATAATATAATTAATTTCTCTCAACGAAATGAAAGGAAATTCCAACTTCTTGGTCGCCTTAACTCGCTTGCTTTGGAGAAAACAAGGTCCTAATTATTCAATTAAGAAATGAAGTATAGCTTTTTCTGCTTCTGTGCATAATTTTTCATTTGCGTGTGAACTTCATTAATTTTCTTTTTTTATTTTGTCATTCCTCAGAAACAAATATACTGATGCCCAAAAGTTAAGGGCCACTTGCTAAAACCCTCGCCTAAAAAAATAATATGCAACCAATATCAGAAAAATTAATATCAGAATTAACTACATTTAAAAAGCAACAAATTCGTACAGCTCTTATGCAAATGTGATAATCTGTGTCAAAGTTATAAGCTTGAGAAGCCACTGACTAATCATCAGAAATGTCACAAAATAAGTACTGTTACATTTGAACTGTCAAAATCTGCTACAATCACCATTTGCGGGCAGGCATTCGATAGATCTTTGACGCGTGGAGTCCACAAGGGCTCTTAGTACATTCTGCGGTACAGCCTGCCACTTTTGATAAAGAAACAGGGTCATTTGTGCAGCATTTGGTCCGTTCCTATGACGAGTGGAAGGTTATCACTTTTCTACTGCTCCTGGCAACAAACTTTGCATTCCTAATACAATCAACAAGGATATTGATGATTAATATCAAATAACATTCTCTTTTTTCAATTATTTGTCAGTGCTACAGTGTAGCCAGTTTACCCGAACCGGTTATTAAAATATTATATATATATATTATATATATAAAATAGCACTAAGATGGACACCACAGGGGAACAGAAGTAAGGGTAGACCAAAAGAGACATGGAGAAGAACAACAGAAAGGATGTTGAGCAATAGATGGCTCACCTGGGCAAGAGCAGAAAAAAAGGCGAAGGACAGGCATTTGTGGAAAACCCTTGCGGAAGCCCCATGTGCCCTGGGCACTTAAGGTTCAGATATATATATTATCTTCTTATGTCTTATATCCTTCCTGTGCCGTTAAACGTCACATAGGGCTCGCAAAGTAGTTCGCCAATTTTTCCTGTCTTCGGTGAGTCTTTCAACCTCATCAAAGGATTTTATGCCTGTTAATTTGGCCTCTCTTAACAATGTCCTCTTCAGAGTTTCACGCGATCTGCCTCTTTTTTCTTTGGCCTGTTGTGTTCCACTTGATAGCTTGTTTTAGGATTCTCTGATCATTTCTTCTCATCAAGTGACCAACATATGTCCATCTCCTTTTCCTGATCACCCATGAGACTGGTTGTTGTTCAGTCATCTGTCTTATCTCTGCATTATTCTTGAATTCGTTCCACTTGATGCCGAGTATTTTCCTTATGCATTTGTTTTCAAAAAAGTCTAATTTCTTTTATATATATATATTATATATATATATATAATATATATATATATATTATATATATATAACATCGGCATATTTCGAAAAAAATGAGCAGAAAAGGCTGTTTATTATTTTGATTTTGACAATTGTACAGATTTCAAATCTGTCTTTCTGCACGAGTCTAAAACTCCATTTGCAAGTGTCGCTTGTTGCAAGAGAATATAGGACATCGCGAACTCACAGATATGCCAATGCTGAAAACTTTTAGAAAAAAAACAACGTATTTCTTGAACAAAGAAATGAGAATGTATGACACAGATAAAGTAGCCTTCCGCAGCTGTTTCATTAAGAAAATTAAGAATATCGTTTTTGAAAGAGCTCAGTGTGTGGCAGACAGTAGAGATAATATAATTAATTTCTCTCAACGAAATGAAAGGAAATTCCAACTTCTTGGTCGCCTTAACTCGCTTGCTTTGGAGAAAACAAGGTCCTAATTATTCAATTAAGAAATGAAGTATAGCTTTTTCTGCTTCTGTGCATAATTTTTCATTTGCGTGTGAACTTCATTAATTTTCTTTTTTTATTTTGTCATTCCTCAGAAACAAATATACTGATGCCCAAAAGTTAAGGGCCACTTGCTAAAACCCTCGCCTAAAAAAATAATATGCAACCAATATCAGAAAAATTAATATCAGAATTAACTACATTTAAAAAGCAACAAATTCGTACAGCTCTTATGCAAATGTGATAATCTGTGTCAAAGTTATAAGCTTGAGAAGCCACTGACTAATCATCAGAAATGTCACAAAATAAGTACTGTTACATTTGAACTGTCAAAATCTGCTACAATCACCATTTGCGGGCAGGCATTCGATAGATCTTTGACGCGTGGAGTTCACAAGGGCTCTTAGTACATTCTGCGGTACAGCCTGCCACTTTTGATAAAGAAACAGGGTCATTTGTGCAGCATTAACTGCCGGAGGGTGGTTGGTTGATACTCTCCCCTCAAGGACGTCCCAGGGGTGTTAAATAAGAGCAAGATCAGGTGAACGAGGGGCCCACTCCATCCTGACAATTACCTGGTGTTGAATGATGATGAGGTCGAGCATCACCAAGCACAACCTCCAGAGCAGACTGAATATGTGGTCGTAGATATCTCATCTTGGTATCTTAGGCAGGTCAGTGTGCCATGGATGATATGAAGATGGGTCTTGCCTTGAAGCCACCCCCCCCCCCCAGACCATGACAGATCCTTCTCTATAGCGAGCCGCTTCTCGACTTGTGCCACCAGTAAAACGCTCCCCTTGCCTTCTCCAAACACGAACCCTGCCATCACTAAATGCCAAAGCGAAACGGGACTCATCTGTAAATAGGACTTGATTACACTGGCGTCTTGCTCACCTCATGTACCCAGGACACCATGCACCACGGGCTCTGTGGTGGAGCTGGAGTGAGAGGGATTCTGACTGTTGGTCTCCGTGAAGCGCGTTCGAATTGACGTAAGCGTCTGCCAACTCTTATCTCTGCATTATTCTTGAATTCGTTCCACTTGATGCCGAGTATTTTCCTTATGCATTTGTTTTCAAAAAAGTCTAATTTCTTTTATATATATATATATATATATATATATATATATATATATATATATATATAACATCGGCATATTTCGAAAAAAATGAGCAGAAAAGGCTGTTTATTATTTTGATTTTGACAATTGTACAGATTTCAAATCTGTCTTTCTGCACGAGTCTAAAACTCCATTTGCAAGTGTCGCTTGTTGCAAGAGAATATAGGACATCGCGAACTCACAGATATGCCAATGCTGAAAACTTTTAGAAAAAAAACAACGTATTTCTTGAACAAAGAAATGAGAATGTATGACACAGATAAAGTAGCCTTCCGCAGCTGTTTCATTAAGAAAATTAAGAATATCGTTTTTGAAAGAGCTCAGTGTGTGGCAGACAGTAGAGATAATATAATTAATTTCTCTCAACGAAATGAAAGGAAATTCCAACTTCTTGGTCGCCTTAACTCGCTTGCTTTGGAGAAAACAAGGTCCTAATTATTCAATTAAGAAATGAAGTATAGCTTTTTCTGCTTCTGTGCATAATTTTTCATTTGCGTGTGAACTTCATTAATTTTCTTTTTTTATTTTGTCATTCCTCAGAAACAAATATACTGATGCCCAAAAGTTAAGGGCCACTTGCTAAAACCCTCGCCTAAAAAAATAATATGCAACCAATATCAGAAAAATTAATATCAGAATTAACTACATTTAAAAAGCAACAAATTCGTACAGCTCTTATGCAAATGTGATAATCTGTGTCAAAGTTATAAGCTTGAGAAGCCACTGACTAATCATCAGAAATGTCACAAAATAAGTACTGTTACATTTGAACTGTCAAAATCTGCTACAATCACCATTTGCGGGCAGGCATTCGATAGATCTTTGACGCGTGGAGTCCACAAGGGCTCTTAGTACATTCTGCGGTACAGCCTGCCACTTTTGATAAAGAAACAGGGTCATTTGTGCAGCATTAACTGCCGGAGGGTGGTTGGTTGATACTCTCCCCTCAAGGACGTCCCAGGGGTGTTAAATAAGAGCAAGATCAGGTGAACGAGGGGCCCACTCCATCCTGACAATTACCTGGTGTTGAATGATGATGAGGTCGAGCATCACCAAGCACAACCTCCAGAGCAGACTGAATATGTGGTCGTAGATATCTCATCTTGGTATCTTAGGCAGGTCAGTGTGCCATGGATGATATGAAGATGGGTCTTGCCTTGAAGCCACCCCCCCCCCCCCAGACCATGACAGATCCTTCTCTATAGCGAGCCGCTTCTCGACTTGTGCCACCAGTAAAACGCTCCCCTTGCCTTCTCCAAACACGAACCCTGCCATCACTAAATGCCAAAGCGAAACGGGACTCATCTGTAAATAGGACTTGATTACACTGGCGTCTTGCTCACCTCATGTACCCAGGACACCATGCACCACGGGCTCTGTGGTGGAGCTGGAGTGAGAGGGATTCTGACTGTTGGTCTCCGTGAAGCGCGTTCGAATTGACGTAAGCGTCTGCCAACTCTTATCCTGCTGACGTTAATGTTTGTGGTATTCCTCCGCTGACGTCGTAGTGCTACAGGTGGCTGTCTGGTGGCGAAGGGCAGACAACAAGAGATATCTGCCATCCTTCCGGCTCGTACAACGTGGGCGACCTGAACGATTTCGGTCTTCTACTCTTCCGGTGGCCCTAAATCTCTCCAAAAGAGAGTGGCAGAATGTGACACTACCAAACGTCTTGCAAGCTGACGAACGGATTCGCCATTCTCAGCCCAGGCAATAGCCCGAAGGTGTTCTAGGGTGCCAAGACTCCTTCTCTGGGGCATGATTTTTACAGCTGACAAGTGTCTTTTTATCACCAATTTTGAAACGAATGAAAAGTGACATCTGTTCAGTAAGAGTCCCTACTGCACTAGCATCAAGAATCAGCACAATTTTTCTACCTGCTTGGGTTGACGGAATACCTGAATCATAGCTTGAATTTACGCTTAACTTAAACGTATTTGCACGTAATATTTACACCCACTTTCATACCACACGCGCATACTGGACTGTTTGTGGATGGCAATGAAATAAGTTTCAAGGAAATTCTTCTTATCAATATATGAGCTGATAATAAAATGTGTTCAAAAATAAAAGAGTGACCACTAACTTTTGTACAGTAACGTATTATAGAATTTCATTAGCTCAGAAGTAGTAAAGTTGTAGTGCAGTGCTTTCTTGTGGTGCTAATTGAACAGAAATTTCTACTTGGCAAAACTGTGTTTTCTGAGACAACCCTACGCCAGCATAGCAAGACAGGCACTGACATGGCATCCTCAAGGAAATAGAAAACGAGGAAGACCTAGACTTACTTGGAGAAGAGAAATTATGACGGTGCTCAGAGACAAGGGATACACATGGAAGGAAGCAGAGAATAATCCCAAGAACAAGGATGACTGGAGATCCTTTATCCGTGGCCTATGCTCTCAAGGGAGTGAAAGGCGATGATGATGATGATGATGATGATGATGAAAACTGTGTTGCGGAAACCAGTGCTGAAAATAGAAGATATGTGCCTGGATGGTAAAGCACAGAGAGCACACTATATCAGGTACTTCCGGTACATGAAAGGCTGTTGTATAAGTTCAGTCTAACCAAAAAGGTTTCAGAAAGTATCCTTGCTGATATTCTTCATGGAGAAACTTGATTCTTACGTCCTCTCTTGAAATTAAGTAAAGCCAACCTACCCCCACACCTCATCCGACTTCAGATCTATTTTTAAAAACTTCACCATCAGCAAACACTAACTAAAAGAGATCGTCCATCAGCAGTCCAATCAATGAATACTAAATAACGAGCCAGCCAATTAATCAACAACCACTAACAAACCCATCAACAAGTATTAAATAACCAGCCAATCAACATCCACTAACTTGCCTGTCATCCAACCAGTCAACAACTGCTAACATTTAATTAACCAACCAATTAACAGCTGTTGAATGATTAGTCAACCAATCAGTTAAAAGCAAGTTTCTAATGGATAAAGGAGTGCTGATAGTTGGGACATACCTGTATCAAGAACTCGAAGACCTTCCCAGTATCACATGACGTCAGAGAGATGTTTCCTTGATTACACTCCCAGATGGTGTTGCAGTCATCGTAGTTTGGGTAGTAGTAGGGTCTTGGCCAATTCGAATCACATGGAAAGCAAGGTTTATCTGAAAGAGTCGGTAAGAGAAATGTTGAAATTAGACAATCTATGTCCTGTTTAGTTTTGGGTCACTCCACAAGGTCATTTGAAAGAAATATTGGAAATGAGTGGCTTCAACGCATCTTTTCCGACCTCCCTGCCTTTTCAAATAAATTCGTATCATCATCATCATCATGTGCTGTGTCAGCTAGAGTACCAAGATCGTGTCGCTGAACAAAATTAGATCTTTAGTGTCTCCATTTGTCCCCACCCAGAATTTTAAAAAAAGTTTAAATCTTACTTCACGCTATCTCCAGGGAGAATCTTTTGCCACGTGGTTGGAAAAACCAGACAAGAAAGAGAAAGAGAAATTAGACAAAAATTCATGAGAAATGTCTGATTCTTGTCAACATATTCGGCTGCTCGTTGACGGGAGTGATCATTTTCCACAATTCCTGGCGCCATATTGGGTTTGTTTGTTTCTTTGTTTGTTTGTTTGTTTGTTTGTTTCTTTCTTTGTTTTCAACATTTTGATGCCGTTAAGTTTTACGACAACATTGCAGACATGTTGTCACACTATTTTTTGACAATTTTGTAATAAGTCGCTATCCTAATTAAGAACAAATATATCCATACTACAAGAACTTAATATTGAAGAAGGTTGTATAGCAAAGAGAGAAAACTTAAATATTTTGGACATATTCAGCGCCATGAGAATTTAGAGAAGACAGTCTTGGAAGGGTACATAGTAGGAAAAAGAAAGAGAGGAAGACCAAGGCGAAGATGGCTGCAAGACATCGTTGATGATCTGCAGATGGACGCATCAGCAGCAGGGCATCTTGCTTACAATCGAGAGGCCTACATGGGGGCTGTTAGGGAGTCAAGTTCCGCAAGGAACATGCAAATGACTGAGATCCTAATTAAGTATATGATGAAAGAGCACGCAGAAATAAAAGACTGTCATAACAGCTTCATCAATGGCTCCAACAACGTTTACTTACCCTGTGCAAGGACCGCAGCGACCACCAGCAAAACTGAAAGATAAACCATAATTTATGAAAGCTCATCGTGCCATTTGTACACAAATGGGTGGTGTATGTACAAAGTCTGATAGTGTGTACTTTTCCATGTTTTCAATGTAATTGTGTGCGAGTGTTTGTGTAACTGTGTACAAGAGTTTGTGTATGTGTGCGAGTGTTTGTGTAATTGTGTGCAAGAGTTTGTGCATGTGTGCGAGTGTTTGTGTAACTGTGTACAAGAGTTTGTGTATGTGTGCGAGTGTTTGTGTAATTGTGTACAAGAGTTTGTGCATGTGTGCGAGTGTTTGTGTAACTGTGTACAAGAGTTTGTGTATGTGTGCGAGTGTTTGTGTAACTGTGTACAAGAGTTTGTGCATGTGTGCGAGGGTATGCATGTAAACGAGTGTTTGTGTATTTGTGTACACGAGTCTGTGTATCTGTGTACGCGTGTAGTTTTTGTACACATCTTATGTTTTCGAACATCACAAAAACTGTTTTATACTATTATTTATTCAAACTGACCAAACAAGCGACGAAAACATAACAGACAAGTGGTCATTTTTGACCCTTGCGTTCCTGCGGTGGACACAGCTTTCGTAATTACAGCTGCTGCTGCTGCTGCTGTACATTCTTGTAACTGTGTGTTCGTTATCTGAAGCTGATGCTGAGCTGTGGCTCTGAAGAAATCGACGTAGGAGGATAGCTTTCTCAGTAAAACCTTCCTGCCACGTGGACTTCCCTGTAATATCACAACGGCTTGTTATTCGCTGAACTGCGTGTAGGTGGAGCTTGACACATGTCGAGATTTGGTCTTCCAGCCATAACAACGGGGGGCACCAACTCTGACCTGACGAGGTCGTCAGAGCTTCCGGTGTTCCGACTGAGCTCGTCAATCCCGTCGAAGTTTTGAAATTTCTGTTTAATTTTTGACATTCCAAGCTCCACCCTAGGTTCTGCTCAGTTGTTATTTAAGCAGGAATAAGAACAGAATATTAAACCGTAGTTTGTTTTTGACAATAGAAGCATACCAAATAAATAATTAAATAAGGTCAGGGGTTGGTCAGCCTAGGGGTGCACAACTCTGAGTAAAATCGGTAGCGATTGATTCATTATATAAAGGAGGTGCCAGAGAGTTTTAATCGGTCGGCATTTTGTACATTGAGCACGTAGGAAGGTGCCAAGGGAACGGAGGAGATCATGTTCTCGTTTAAGCATGAATATTCGTTGATGGATATGTGTGTGTATGTGTATGTTGGGTTAGTGATGGTTTTTATATTCTGTGATGTGGACGCATGCAAGCTGTGTTGACGATTCCTCCGATCCACCCCGAGCCACCTGATTGTGATAGATAAATGGTACACGAGTAATCATAGTTATTTCTGTTGTAATATACGAGAGGTGATTGATAAGTTCTCAGCATAAGATACAAATACGTGAAACACACAGTTGATAATAGGTGCTTTTGTAGATCAGGTTAATGTAAGATTAAACACCAAGTTTCAAGAAATTAACTGCAAGCAATTTTTGTTTTACATGCTACTGAAGTGGTAAGGGGTGGTAGAAATTGAAAAAAATTGATAAAATTTCTCATCAAGCAGTCAATCGCTGCCTCTGCATCAAAAGCTTATCATCGAAGAAGATCCTTGAGGATATGGTAGAGATTATAGGGGAGAGTGCCCTTTCTTACAGCACAGTGAAGAAATGAACAGCTCAGTTCAAACATGGAAGGGAGAATCTGGAAAATGATCCCCGTCCAGGAAGACCAAGAACGATAACCACCGATGAAACCACCGGCAGAATCCATGACATGATAATGGAAGATAGACGACTAACTGACCAGTACATTGCTACTGAGCTGGGCATCTCCCCAGGAACGTGTTCGTGCCATTATTCACAATGATCTTCAAATGACAAAGGTCTCTGCTCGATGGGTCCCGAAACTTCTTGGAGCTAATCACAAACGACAGCGTCTCAACATGTTAAGAGAAAATCTTAGCCATTTTTCTGCAGATCCTGAAAAGTTTCTTCAGCAATTTGTAACTATGGGTGAGGCTTGGGTTCATCATTTTCAACCAGAAACCAAAGAACAGTCAAAGCGGTGGAAACATCATGGATCCCCACCTCCAAAGAAAGCAAAGGTGGTTCTGTCTGCAGGCATAGTGATGGCTTCCATCTTTTGGGATGCAGAAGGTGTGCTATTGGTAGACTATCTTCAAAAGGCAGAACGGTCACCAGGGCCTATTACGCTAATCTTGTGAAGCAACTGCGGGTCAAACTAAAGGAAAAGCGCCACTGACGAGAGGAGTCATCTTTCATCAAGACAATGCTCCAGTTCACAAGTCGGCGGTGGCAATGGCTGCCATTCATGAATACAGCTTCCGGCTTCTTGAACATCTTCCTTACTCCCCAGATTTGGCCCCTTCGGACTATTACCTGTTTACCAAACTAAAAAAGGAGCTCAGTGGTCGCAAGTTTGCATCAGATGATGACGTCATTCATGCTGTAGACCACTTTCTACTGGCACAAGATGCTGACTTTTACAAAGAAGGGATCCGTATGTTCCAGGATCGCTGGACTAAGTGCATAAACTTGCAAGGGGACTATGTTGAGAAATAATCCGAAAAACGTTGTCCACAAATAATCCGTTCACCTTATGCCGAGAACTTATCAATCACTCCTCGTATGTATATGTTCTATGTAAGATTTTGATATTTTTGTTAATATGCATCGGTGGATTATATGTGCGCATAAAATTTGTATCACTGACTTTTATATATACGCATTTTGTTATATATTTCTTGCCAATTAATTCCTTTGATTACAATCAGACATTCAATCATTAAGGATGATATTTGGAGATTCCTGTATGGGACGAATGTGTTTTAATCATGTTAACACTAAAATATGTTTCAGGCGTTAATTTGATTTCAGTTATTCCACTGTTTGCATTTTTATGAAGGAATAAAAAAAAAAACATTGAAAGAAATGTTGATCTTATAGTACACATTATAAATTGATGATCTTTTGATGAAGAATCGTTTAATTGTGTTTTCCTTTCTGTATTGTAATGTGTTTATGTGTACTCTGTGCAATCATCGCTCATCTGTACTTGTAAAAATTATAAAGAAAATATAAACAAAAGAAAATTAATATTATTTAATCAACCCCTACAACTGATGCCATGACCAAGCGGAAAATATATAGCATATTTCCCTTATAAAGAGAATATACGTATAGATATAGAGAGATAGATATGTAAGATTTATCCATAGTAGGATGTTATATTAATAAACATTTAGAGTATACTGCAGACACAATGTCGAAGCAAAGGACATAGAGTCTCATTATTCAATGCTGGGCGTGCTCTAGAAATTCAAGACGACACGTCGACGTGAAGGTCAGAGTGTGCTACCAACACAGCTGACCAGAGGTCAACAAACGGTTCAGAGTGGGAAGTTCCATATACGTCACATCACGTACGTGCGGAGTCTAAGTAACATGCGAATAAGTAGTGTATACGTATATAAAACTAAGTACGTACTATACACGAAGCCAGTGCGGTGAAGCTGTGATTGCAAGATGTATGAACAAAACAAAAAAAAGTAGGAACAGCTTTATTGCTTAACGGGTACACAGTTGTGACATTTCGGTGTGAACCTTAATCATGCAAAAACACACAGGACGATGAGAAGAGCAAATATAAATTTACATCAATGCTATGTAAGAAATAGGAATGGAAAAAAAATTAGAATAAAATAAAATGAATGGAGCACTTAGCTGTGACTTTTAAGAAGCTGTGGCTTGTAAGAGGTGCACATGGTGAAGTGTAGAGAATGTTTAAGTGGAGACTTGTGATGTGTGATAGGAAGTTCGTAAATAAGGGCATGGGGACCGTGGAAACGGGAGAGAGTGATACAATGGTAATCTAGGCAGGAGAAGCTGAAATAGGTGGTTATAGTTGGGGTAGAGGGGTTGTAATCTAATGCTGTGAGGAGGTTCTGAACTTTGTGTTACAAGTGAAAAAAAGAGTGGAACTTAGTGCAGAGGGATTATTCTTGTGGAAGAGGGGAATGTTAGATGTAGCTGAACTGCGAGTTCAAACCATGTGGTTCCAGCATCTCATATTCCTGAATGTAGCGGTTCTCAAGCGCTAAGCGGCTTCTGTCATCAGCGTGACACTGATTGATGGCTGTTACCAGGAAATTAGATTTGCCTCTGTGCTCGGTTCTAAGGACTGTTATAGCCGGAGGTGGGGTGGGGGATACACTCTCCACTCCAATTAAATATCTCCAAGGCGTGCGTCTCAAATAGCCTCTGACAGTCAAGTCCAGCTCCTGGCCTTCTCGTGGCAGAACTGTTCAAAACGACAGGAGAAGAGGTGAAGGCAAATATCTGGCGCCTGAAAACCAGACGTTTTCGGGTAGATGAGAGTCATGCTTGGTAGCTCGTCTACCGCTGCTGACGAGATTCTTCAGCTGCCGTGCGTGGGGTGAAACTCCTTCCGGCCAATGAAGAAAAATGCGATTAGTGTTGCTAAGCAGCGCCGTCGTGGAAAAGGTAAATGATTAAGTGAAGTGACCAGTAGTCTCGAGGTCAGGACTACTCAAATCACGCCACCTCTGCTCTAGAGGCCGGCCACGTCCTATACACACCCATACTGTGGCAGATTGCCTAAACCGGCTTAGCCCAAGGTTTAAACTAAGTCATTGCTGGCAAGATTCTTCGGCTGCCGCGCGTGGAGTGAAATTCCTCCCGGCCAAAGAAGAAAATACGAAAATGCGATTAGGGTTGCCGGGCGGCGCCGCTATGAAAAGGTGATGGAAAGGATAAAGTGAAGTTTAATCGGTATGTCCAGTAGTCTCGAGGCGAGAGCTACTTATACCACGGTACCTCTGCTCTACAGGCGGCCGGCCACGTCCTATGTACACCCATACTAGTGAAATATGCTAAACCGGCTTAACCCAGGGTGAAACTTGATGATTAACATGGTACCTCCGCTCTAGAGGTCAGTCACGTCCTAAACACGCCCATACTGGGATAATACGCTTAAACCGGCTTAACCCATGGATGAAACCTACTAGTGGCGAGGATTCGTCCTCCTGGACAAAAGCTCTGTCCTGGTCACAAATAGGACTGGTAGCGGCCACGACCACAAAATGCCGAGGTCGGAGACAATGGACCATTGCAGTCTAGATAGGCAACCACCTCTCACCCGGCGGGGATGTATGCGTATCCTAATCACGCTGAGGTTTTCCTGTGAGAAATTCCAACTCTAGGCTGGATGGGCAACTACCTCTCACTCAGCGGGGATATAATGATATCCCAAAACACGCCGAGGTTTTCCGGTGAGAAAGTCCAACTCTAGATTAAATTGGTGCAACGAAAACCACGGTGTCACGCAATCCAGCTTCTGCGACCCACCGAGAATACAGGCTGAAGCCTTGCGATAGTCTGAACCCTTTATGGTCCTCTCGGGGATCTCATGTGGTCCTTTCAGGGACCGCGGGACCTATCGAGGATCACAGGAGTAAATTCAGTAGGATCACGGGGCGGTCTTGGTGGTGGAAGCGAACGAAGAAGACAAAGAAGAAGAGGAAGCCGCTGTGCTGGGAATCAAAGGTCTGTGAACCAGCACGTATCACAATACGTTGGAGGACGCGACAGTTTAATCGTGACACTGGGGTCAACGAATGAACCCTTAATCTAGGGGAGATGATTGTTGGGAGCATGAAGTAAAGACTAGAGCAAATACTGCGCATGCTCCGACAAATGTTGTTTTTCGTTGTGAGGAAAATTGTGTTGCGTTTTAGCACAATTATTTATGTTGGAGTTCATGAACCTGTGTTACGACAGCAAAACTTGTACCCTAAACTAGATGAATCAACCGATGAACAGTCAATTAAAGGTCATGACTCTATTCACATGACAAAACATCCCGAGTAACAAGTTCCGTGTACTCCGCCAACAGAGCATGGCCAGTAAACATCAGCAGACTTGTGTCCACGGTAGACTTGTGTCCACGGCAGACTTGTGTCCACAGCAGACTTGTGTCCACGGCAGACTTGTGTCCACGGCAGACCATTACCCGTCCGACCCGACGGGCAGTCATATAAGGTTCTGGCTTGGTATGAGAAACCAGAGCATCAACAACAATTGTGCTTGTCGCACAAAGGAGATAAACACCTTGATTTTTTAGGATATAAACAAATATAATAACAGTGCAATGTTTATGTGGCGGCCTGGTTGGCTGAGTGGTTAGCTCGGTTTACTAATCCGGTGGTACCGGGTTCAGTCCCAGCAGTGGAGTTTTTTTTTTCCTGGTACACATCGAAAAGTCCCGGTGTTCACCCAGCCTCTAAAAATGGGTACCAGAGAAATCTGGGGAAAGTAAATGTATCCAGGCTCTTTTATGTGCCGAAGGTCATGGAAAGTACGGACCTAACACCATATTCCCAATATGCCTTAGCAGCATGGAAATGGGAATTTTACCACCAGTACCACTGAAATAATCAAACAATGTAAAAATAATAGAAAATTATTGTTTGTTTTTTTTTTGTATTCCCACACAATCTCTTCCTAATATAAAAGTAGTCCAATTTCTGAATCTCGGGCATGAGTCCGAACTAGTTTTATCGACAGAGCATTAAAAGTTCACCAGTTGGAGAACAGAAATCTGGCGGCTTCAAGTCTCAATACAAGTGTTAAAAACTGCTACTCGGTACAAACGTGTCGAGGACAAAGTGTGCTAAAAAAAAGTGATATGTGTATCTAGAACTGGAGCTCTCCCTGTGAGCATATCTGTGAGTGTATTAAATGAATGAATGAATGAATGAATGAATGAATGAATGAATAATCTTTATTTAAGAGAAATCAAGATACTCGCGGCAAAATTCATTTGAGTTCGAAGAAAAAGAACCTTTGTAAAGATACATTCACATTACTTTACTAAAATTACACTATCAGTCAATCAATCATTTGCATGTCCCTTGCGGAACTTTGCCTCCCTAACAGCTCTCCTGTAGGCCTCTCGGTTGTGAGCAAGATGGTCTGCTGCTGATGCATCCATTTGCAGATCGTCAACGATGTCTTGCAGCCATCTTCGTTTTGGTCTTCCTCTTTTTCTTTTTTTCCATTATGTATCCTTCCAATACGGTCTTCTCTAAATTATCATGACGTTTAATGTGTCCAGAATATTTACGTTATCTCTTTAATCCTCTTTACTAGCCAGCCTTCTTCAATATTAAGCTCTTGTAGTATAGATATATTTGTTCTTTTTTGTGTCCACGATATTTGGAGAACTCTTCTGTAGCATTTACATTCAAAGGCATTTATGAGTTTCTCAGCTGTTTTGTTAAGTGTCCAGGTCTCATAGGCATATGTTGCGATGGGAAAGATGCATGCCCTTAAAAATCTTATTTTTGTAGTTCTGTCTGCTCCTCTCCACAGATTACACTATGTAAATTATAATTACAGTGTGTAATAATAATTACATACGTCGTTATAATTATAAAGATTTAAACATCCCGGCTTTTTAAAAAAATTTTATTATTTTTTCTGAATTTTGATTAAAAACCCGGGTTTTGTTTAAAAAAACAATTCATGAATTTATCTTTTACTTACAAACGGAAACAACGGCCGGTACAGTTCTCATGTTGATGGCAAGTCGCTGCTCTCTATTTTGTTTGTTACTTTAGTCTGGAAACACTCCGTGTGGTACAGCTTAAGCATCTACTTCTACTAGCAGTTTTGTTTCTTTACTTCATGATCAGTCAATCAAACTGATGCCACGCCCACTGTATGTATATTTTTTTTGTCCGACCACGTCAATCAAATTGGAACACGGCTATTGGTTTCTTTAAAAGTAAATGTTTCTCGGCGTGTTTCATATGGGACGGTATAACAGTGGTATTCAGCTTTTTACAAAAGAAAAATTCCTGGACACAATCTGACAACAATAGAGAGGGCTTGTTTGCAAAAATGAAAAAAAGACAACAAACAAATCGCATTGTCTATAGAATTTAGTGCCAGCCCAGCAAATCTCGAGCGGGCCGCATATGGTGACATATCTTTTATTAAATTTCTTTACCTGCGCAGAGGTAGGGGTTTGTTTTGAGAGAGAGAGAGAGAGAGAGAGAGAGAGAGAGAGAGAGAGAGCAAATGTAGAAAATGCTATCATTCTGGCTGAGCTGAGATAATGCGGCGATGAAGAAGACGAAGAGGAAAAGATGTTACATAACTATGGTTAGATAATTTAACTTATAACATTCTAAAGTTATTCTTTTCTTTCTCTGTTATTCCGCCGGCTGTGACATAAGGAAGGACATTTTTGGGGGTGTGTTCCTTTCGTACACTCACAGTCAGGTTGGTTGAGTTGTTAGGGGCTCAATCCGGTGGTACTGCGTTCAAATCCCAGGAATGAGGATTTTTTTTTGGTTTGGTCTGGTACCATCACACCAAAAGTGCCCCGGGGTTCACCTAGCCTCTAAAAACAAAAAAAAAAAAAGAGCACCAGAGAAAGCTGGGAAGGTAAACGCAACCAGACGTGATACTGACCACATCACACGTTCAAGTGTCGAAGGTCTTAGAAATACAGGACTAACATCGCACCCAGATTTTGCCTTAATGATTTGGAAACTGGGAGTTTTACCTTTACCTTTCCATTCACAGTCGTGATTTATAAAAAAAAAATGTTGGTCTCACAGTCTAACGCTAAGTGTGAAAGAAAATCGACATAAAGCACCCAAAGATGAGGTTTAACGTAGAGAAATATTAGGACATTGTTTGTCTTCTTCTTCTTCGTTCGCTTCTACCACGGAGATCGCCCCATGATCCTGCTGAATTTACTCCTGTGGTCCTCGATGTGTCCCGTGGTCACCCTGTGGTTCTCGAGAGTCCCACAAGAAATCCCCGAGAGGATCACAAGAGATTCAGAGTATCATGGGGCTTGGGCCTGAATTCTTGATGGGTCGCAGAAGCGGGATTGTGTGACACTGTGGTTTTACGTGCATCAGTTTAATCTAGAGTTGGACTTTCTCACCGGAAAACCTCGACGTGTTTTGGATATCAGTATATCCCCGCCGGGTGAGAAGTGGTTGCTCATCCAGTCAAGCGTTGGACTTTCTTACCGGAATACCTCAGCGTGATTAGGATAAGCATACATCCCCGCCGGGTGAGAGGTGGTTGCCTATCTAGACTGCACTGGTCCAGTGTCTCCGACTTCAGCATTTTGTGGTCGTGGCCGCAACCCGTCTTAGTTGTGACCAGGATGGAGCTTTTGTCCAGGAGGACGAATCCTCGCCACTAGAAAGTTTTACCATTGGGTTGAGCCGGTTTAGGCATATTATCCCAGTATGAGCGTGTTTAGGACGTGACCGACCTCTAGAGCGGAGGTACCGTGACATGAGTAATCAACAAGTTTCATTCTGGGTTAAGTCGGTTTAGGCATATTTCACCAGTATGGGTGTAATACGGACGTGGCCGGCCTCTAGAGCAGAGGTGCCGTGTTATGAATAGCTCTCGCTGCGAGACTACTGGACATACCGATTGAGCTTCACTTTATCCTTTCCATCACCTTTTCACAGCGATGCCGCACAGCAACCATACTCGCATTTTCGCATTTTCTTCATTGGTCGGGAAGAGTTTCACTCCACGCGCGGCGTCTGAAGAATCTCGACAGCAATCTGCCCCATTGTGGTTGTGTATAGGACGTGGCAGGCCTCTAGAGCAGTGGTGCCGTGATATGAGTAGTACTGACCTCGAGACTACTGGTTACTTCACTTAATCCTTTCATTCACCATTTCCACGGCGACTCTGTGCTGCAACCCTAGTCGCATTTTATTTCATTGGCCGGAAGGAGTTTCCCCCACACACGGCATCTGAAGAATCTCGCCGGCAGCGGGTTTTCGATGAGCTGCCAAAAGAGACTCTCATCTACCTGAAACGTCTGGTTTTCAGGCGCCAGATATTCGCCTTTGCCTCTTCTCCTGTCAGTTTGAGCAGTTCCGCACACAAAAAATTTGCACAAAAAAGTTCGCTAAACATAAATAATAACGAAAACAAATTTTTTAATTCTTGTTTTGTTGATGGAAGAAAGAAGATTCAAGCGATATAAAAAATAGGATAGAACAAGAAGAAGATTCAGAGAGAGAAAGAGAAGAGAGAGAGAGAGAGAGAGTAGAGAGAAGGAAAGGAAAGAGAGAGAGGGAGAGAGGGGAGGAAAGAGAGGAAGAAAAAATCAAGGCCAACTTATTTTTTAAAAATTCAATTATTTACAACACTACATAGAAACAACACTTGGTTACACTTTGATGATGATGATGACAAGTTTCTCTGTTAGCTCTAAAACAAATGTTTAAATGAATTTTTATAATTTTTAAAAATGTATTTCGTTGCATCTTCTCCTGTATTTTTTTCCTTATTACAGCTATTTTTGTACAGCCCCTGCGTACAAGTTCATCTATTTATTTCATGCAATGTGCGTGCATGTGTGTGTTTGTGTGTGTGTGTGTGTGTGTGAGCGCGGGCGTGTGTGTGTGTAAAAACATGCAAAAAATAACCTGCGATCCGCTCTCTGAGAAAATAGGTCATACTGTGGCTGCAGGCAAAAGAGACAATCTTCCACTTTAGTATCCTCGGAACTACGAGCTGGCGTTCTTTGCAGCCAATGCTGTGAGGATGTTGACGCACATCATCGTGTCGGCTTGGGAGCAGGTAATGGTGGCTAGTTTTCCAGTCTCTGAGTGCAAGGGGGGGGAGTGCAATTCTTCTTTACAAGACTCCACCACCATGGGACTCTGGCGACCCTCTGTCCCCGTTACAGGAAAGGCGAAAGGTCAGAGAGACAGTCACTTGTGGATTACAGTCAGACTCTTAAAAAAAAAAGAGAGAGAGAAATAGCAAAGATAAATACTTTAGATGAACAATGGGCAATGTTAAGAGATTCTATCCACCAAACTGTTAAGGAGATAATATCACCGAAAAAAGCCCCTAAAAATAAATGGATGACAGACAACATTTTAAGACTGATGGACAAGAGGAGGAGGAGTAAAAATAACCAAGATAAATAAAGAAATGAGACGTAAATGCAGAGAAGCAAAAGAAGTGTGGTTAAATGAACAGTGCAGACAAATAGAAGACTTCCATAATAAAGACAGCAAAAACATGCACAAACGAATTAGTGAACTCACAGGCAGGAAAACAAAATATACCACAGGATGCCTGAAATCAAATGAAGGTAAAATGTTAATGGGAAAAGAAGACATTGTGGACAGGTGGACAGAGTACATGGGTGAGCTATATGGAGGAGAAAGACCAGTATTAACACCAGATACTGAAAACTGAAATGGACCACCAATACTTGAAGATGAAATCATAGATGCCATCAAACACATGAAGAAAGGAAAAGCGACTGGGCCTGATAATATAACAATAGAAGAAATAGAGGCACTAGAGGAGACAGGAATAAAAATAATAACCAAGTTACTGAATGACATTTACAACAGTAGCTATATTCCCAATGACCTGATTAAATCCACGTTTATAGCACTACCAAAGAAACCAGGTGCAAAGGAATGTGACGACCACCGGACTATCAGCCTCTCATGTCACATAACGAAGCTACTTCTGAGAATCATTATGAGAAGAACAAGGAAAAAGATAAAAATGGAAATAGCAGATGAACAGTTTGGATTTGTTGAAGGAAAGGGAACACACAGTGCCATTTATGCTTTACGAACACTAACAGAAAGAGCTTTAGAAGTACAGAAAGATCTCTACTTATGCTTCATTGATTACACCAAAGGCATTCGACAAGGTGAAACATAATGAAATTATTAAAATGCTTGAAGACATCAATATAGACGGCAAAGACCTGAGGATTCTAAAACATCTATACTAGCAGCAAGAAGCTGCAGTTCGAGTTGAAAATTGAACTGGAAAATATCAACCTATAAAACAAGGGGTGCGACAAAGATGTGTACTATCTCCAGACCTTTTTTCTCTGTATAGCGAGAATATTCTAAGAACGATCATCACAGAGCCAGGCATAAAAATTGGAGGAAACAATATTAACAACCTTCAGTATGCTGACGACACAGTACTGATAACGGAGAACCAACAAGACCTGCAAAATCTCTTGGATAAAGTGGCCAAAGAAAGTGAACAGAAAAGCCTTACTTTGAACATCAAAAAGACAGAGACTATGGTTATATCTAAGAAACAGAATCCACCAGCACGCAGTATAAAATTAAATGGAACTATTCTAAAGCAGGTGCAGAAATTCAAATACCTTAGAGCAGTAATAACTTCAGATGGGAAATGCAGAACAGAAATTAGGAACAGAATAGGCCAAGCAAAGACTGCATTTCAGAGAATGAGAAACATATTAGTTAACACATCTTTATCAATGAATGTTAGAAAACGAGTCCTAAAATGCTATATTGAACCTATCTTGTTATATGGAAGTGAATCATGGACAATAGGCACGTCTGCACAAAAATCATTGGAAGCAGCAGAAGTGTGGTTTATTAGAAGAATGTTGCGAATCCCCTGGACTGCAGAAATAACTAATGAAGAATGTTTAGCTGGGGATACAAAAAAATCTTGTAAAAAAAAAAAGAGAGAGATAATGTACTTCATAGGACATGCAATGAAAAGAAGGGGGATTGAAAATATTATAACAACAGGAAAAACAGAAGGAAGAAGATCAAGAGAAAGATCAAGCGAAATGATACTGCACAGTCTGACGGGATGGTGTGAGAGGAGATCACCAACTGAGCTGATGGCCTGCATGAAGGATCGTGTACTCTGGAGAAGCATAATAGCCAACGCCAGTCGGCACGGCACCTGATGATGAGGATGATGATGATGATAGTAGTGTTGATCATTTCTGTCTCACAGAACAAATCACAAAGTCTGTAATGAGAAAGTTGAAAATTACGTGAAAAATGAACAAGAACTGAGATTGTTTGAATAACTCCCTGTAACTGCGAACTGTTGTTCTTCGCAGCCGACGCTGTTAGAGCTGTTGTTCTTCGCAGCCGATGCTGTTAGAGCTGTTGTTCTTCGCAGCCGATGCTGTTAGAGATGTTGAGGCACAACATCGTATCGGCGTTGGAGCGGGTTATGGCAGCTATTTTTTTTCAGTACCAGAGTACAGCTAAACAGCAGGGGGATGTGGTGTACAATGCTTCTTTAACAGACTCCACCACCACGGGGACTATGGCGATCCCTGCCCCGTTAAGAAGGCTAGTCCTGTTACTGGGGATACCAACGGGGAGGTGGGACAGAGCTATGGTCCGCTAACCCTGACGCTGGCGTATCAGCCATGGGTCGCTGATTGCCTCATGGGACAGCGGCTTCACCTCTAACACGAACTGAGATATGAAACCGAGGAAAGAGTTATTTAGAGAAAGCTGAGCTGCAGAAATCCAGACTGACAGGGTGTAAACATCCGACCTGGGCTGTTCCGGAGTTTTACTAACACGCCCTTCAGCAGCAGAACGTGTACATGACAGCGCTACTAAGTCAGTGTTCAATGCCGTCTTTCTTCTACGTAAACTAATATGATCTTCTGTATGCTCCACTCGGCGATGAAGGCACATGAATACTGAACAGGGATTGTGTTGGATTATTGCCCAGTGAAAACTAACTACTGCCGTAAAACAGTATTCACCCCCCCCCCCCCAACATTGTCGTTGTCCACAACTTTTTTTTTGGAGAGGGGGGAGGAAGGAAGGGGTGCTGCGGACCCCCGCGGACATGAGAACAGCTGTGGGCCCCTCATTAAAAATAAAAGAATGTTTTGTTTTTTTTTAAAGGTAAAATCTCCATTTCCATGTCATTTACATATTTTGAGGATTCGTTATTAGGCCTGTATTTTCCACGACCTTCGGCACAGGAAAGTCTGATGTGGTCAACATCACTCCTGACCGCTCTTACCTTCTCAGATTTCTCTGCTACCCGTCTTTAGAGGTCAGAGTTTTGTAGGATTAGACCTCGAAAAAATCTGATACTCTACGGTACGTAAGCCCCGTTGTTTCCTATTTATAGAAAATTTTTAGAGATCGGGTGGAGCCAGGGCTTTTTTAGGTGTGGTGCTACCAGAAAAGAAATGTAAACTGCTGAGACTTGAACCTGGTGCCACCGGACTAGTAGATCGAGCGCCCAACCACTCAGCCAACCATTAAAACTAAAGCAATAAATAAAACACAGCTTACTCGATGCTAAGATTTTTTTTGTACTCGAACCCAATCAATTTACTGGTCTGTGGACGCCCAAAAATACCACCGTAGATGCCATGGGGTCCATGGATTGCGGTAGTGCCATTTTAATTGCTCTGTTCAATTAGGAAATGTGACCAGGTTGATCTAACGTAGAAAAAGTGGTCAAGTTGATCTAACTGTGGAAAGGTGACCAAGTTGATATAACGTATGAAAGGTGACCAAGTTGATATAACGTATGAAAGGTGATCAAGTTGAGCTAACGTAGGAAAGATGACCAAGTTGAGATAACGTATGAAAGGTGACCAAGTTGATATAACGTATGAAAGGTGAGCTAACGTAGGAAAGATGACCAAGTTGATTTAACGTATGAAAGGTGATCAAGTTGATCTAACTGTAGAAGGGTGACCAAGTTGATCTAACGTAGGAAAGGTGACCAAGTTGATCTAACATTGGGAAGGTGACCACGTTGATCTAACGTTGGAAAGGTGACCAAGTTGATCTAACGTAAGAAAGGTGACCAAGCTGATCTAACGTAGGAAAAGTGATCAAGTTGATTGAACGTAGGAAATGTGATCAAGTTGATCTAACTTTGGGAAGGTGACCAAGTTCGTCTAACATAGGAAAGGTGACCAAGTTGATCTAACGTAGGAAAGGTGACCAAGTTGATCTAACGTAGAAACGATGACCAAATTGATCTAACGTAGGAAAGGTGATCAAGTTGATCTAACGAAGGAAATGTCATAAGTTGATCTACGAGGGTTGACTGATAAGTTCGCTGCCTAAGGTACAAATAATTGAAGCATACAGTTGATATTAGGTGCTTGTGTAGATCATGATAATGTAAGATTAAACACCAAGTTTCAAGAAATTAACTGCAAGCAATATTTTTTTACAGGATGCTGAAGTGGTAAGGCGTGGCACAAATTGAGAAAATGGATAAAATTTCTCATCAAGCAGTCAGTCGCTACCTCTGCATCAAGAGCTTATCATCGAACGAGATCCATGAGGATATGGTAGAGACTCTAGGGGAGAGTGCCCCTTCTTGCAGCACAGTGAAGAAATGGGCAGCTCCGTTCAAACATGGAAAGGAGAGTCTGGAAGATGATTCCCGTCCAGGAAGACCAAGAACGGTAACCACAGATGACCACCGCCAGAATCCATGACATGATAATGGAGGATCGACGACTAACTGAGCGGTACACTGCTACTGAGCTGAGCATCTCTCAGGAACGTGTTCGTGCCATTATTCCAAATGATCTTCAAAAAACACACATCTCTGCTCGATAGGTCCCCGAAACTTCTTAGAGCTGATCATAAACGACAGCGTCTCAACATGTCAAGAGACAATCTTGGCCATTTTTCTACAGATCCTGAAAAGTTTCTTCAGCAATTTGTAACTATGGATGAGACTTGGATTCATCATTTTCAACCAGAAACCAAAGAACAATCAAAGCAGTGAAAACATCATGGATTCCCACCTCCAAGCAAGGGTGGTTCTGTCTGCAGGCAAAGTGATGGCTTCCATCTTTTGGGATTCAGAAAGTGTGCTATTGGTAGACATCTTCAAAAGGGCAGAACGGTCACCTTGCCTTATTACACTAATCTTGTGAAGCAACTGCGGGTCAAACTGAAGGAAAATAGACAAGGGAAATTGACTAGAGGAGTCATCTTTCATCAAGACAATGCTCCAGTTCACAAGTTGGCGGTGGCAATGGCTGCCATCCATGAATGAGGCTTCTAGCTTCTTGAAGATCCTCTTTATTCTCTAGATTTGGCCCCTTTGGACTATTACCTGTTTACCAAACTCAAAAAAAGAGCTCAGTGGTCACAAATCTGCTTCAGATGGTGACGTCATTCATGCTGTAGACCACTGTTCTTCTGGCACAAAATGCTGACTTTTACAAAGCAGGGATCCGTATTCTCTAGGATCTCTGGACTAAGTGCATAAACTTGCAAGGGGACTTTTTTTTAGAAATAATCTAAAACGTTTGTCCATAAATAATCCGTTGTACCTTAGGCCGAGAACTTATCAGTCATCCCTCGTAACGTAGGAAGGGTGAGCAAGTTGATCTAACGTACCGACATGCTGGCGTGTTTGTAGGTTAATGATACTTTACCATCTGAAAGCACTTAACGTCGGGTTGTGGCTCTCATTGCAGATGGGACGTATAAGATTTCTCTAATAATTCTCGTAACTCTAAATTTACATTTTTAAACAAAATGTCACACGTGGCTTGGTGGGCTTGCTGCCGGGGTTTCATATGTCTTAACAAATATGTGCTCTCTTGACTTAACATCCTGCGATTTTTTTTTTTTTTTTGTCAGCAGAATCCAGTAGCTCCTCCTTGTCTTTGGATCCGTTAGTTAACTTTTTTTTCGCTTTTTTTGTTGTTGAGAGGGGGGGGGGGAACCTCAGCACTGACATCTGATTTATCTTGTGATTCCCTGTCTTACTTACATCATTCCCGTGCCGTTACACGCGACATAGGGCTCGCATGGTAGTTCGCCAAGTTTTACTGTTTTGGGTCAACCTTTCTACCTCATCAAGGGATTTATGCCTACTAAACTGGCCTCTCTTAACAATGTCCTCTTCAGAGTTTCACGTGGTAGACCTCTTTTTCTTCGGCCTGTTGTGTTCCACTTCGTAGCTTGTTTTGGGTTCCCTGCCTACATTTGTTATATCGCGCGATGTGGATAACGCTTCGAGAGATTCACATTGTTTCATGAATGTTTCGTTTAACATTTCATTAAATTGTTTAACTTCTTCAGTAGAGCTTTCTTCCATATTAAAGATACATCTTCATATCAATAAGAAGGAAAGGCAGAAGAAATTTATGATATCGATGATGACGACTGACGGCTTATTATAATTTATCTTCATGGTTTACTACATTTTTTAAAACCATATTGAGGCAGTGGTGTAGTGGTTACTACACTCGCCTTGCGACAAGGAGATCCCTGGTTCGATTTCGTACCAGTGTCAACTCAGCTTCGAAAAATGGATACCTAGGGTAGAAAGGTGACCAAGTTGATCTAACGTAGGAAAGGTGACCAAGTTGATCTAACGTAGGAAAGGTGACCAAGTTGATCTAACATTGGGAAGGTGACCAAGTTGATCTAACATAGAAACAATGACCAAATTGATCTAACGTAGGAAAGGTGACCAAGTTGATCTAACTGTGGAAAGGTGACCAAGGAAAACAAAGTCAGCGTGGGCAGGTGATGACATCCCGAGCTCAAATGTTGGTAGTAGCCTAGAAATGTGAAAGCACTAACAACTCCAAACAAATACGACATACGGGACATAGTGTCAACTTGCATCACTTCCTGGCAAATGTCGGTTTAGATTTCTTCCACACCCTCTCTACTCTCCTGATGCAAGCGATTGTTCTGTTAGTCTTAGAGTCTAAATGAACCAGAGACACAGTCCTGGAGTAAGTATCTAACACATAGTTCGGGAAAGTGAACGATCACTGCCGAGAAAAGTAGTTGTAACAAAAAATGTCAGTAAAATCAACGAAAACTTTCTTCAAACTTTAGGTCTAATTAGTTTTTATTTGTCGGTAAGTTGGCAACACATTGCCGTTTCATTTCGTTTCGTTGTTCGGAATGTCTTCCTTGATATCAGGACATCCCCATTACGTGCTGGGCCCTCTGTCCCAGTCATAACTGGTGACGCAGTCAGTAGAAACACGCCCAGTTCCTGCGCCAGTCCCTGTGGTAGAGACCGCTGACTTACTCTTTTTTTTGCGATTTATAATAATCAAAGAATCTTAAACCTGAGAGTCAATGCACGCGGACGAAACTGCTTAGAGACAGGTGGATTTTATTGCTGAAGGTGACGAAACTGCTTAGAGACGGGGGGAGGGGGGAGGATTTTATTGCTGAAGGTGACGAAACTGCTTAGAGACGGGGGAGGGGGGGGGTTTATTGCTGAAGGTGACGAAACTGCTTAGAGACAGGGGGATTTTATATTTTATTGCTGAAAGTGACGAAACTTCTTAGAGACAGGGGATTTTATTGCTGAAGGTGACGAAATTGCTTAGAGACAGGGGGATTTTATTGCTGAAGGATTCGCAAGAAAAAAAATCTCTACAACTTCTGGTGGGATTTGAACCTGCGACCTCCAGCACCTGAGGCGAATGTTTAACCCAGAGATCATACACATCCCTCATTCCAATATCCATTACATTCTCATTTCACTGAAATACCTTGTCAGTACTTGTTACAAGTTAATATGGTTATGCTACGTCATGTATCTGTAGTCATAAACATTCATTATCTGCGCTGTTTAAAGGTCACAGATAAAACTTGACCTGGAAGTAGATGGAGACCAAACCCTTTCAAGAGACCAGTTCTCTCTCTATCTCTCTCTCTCTACTCTACTCTCTCTTTCTCTTATATCTGACTAAGCTCATATATCTCTCTCTTCTCTCTCTCCTATCTGACTAAGCTCATATATATCTTTCTCTTTTGTCTCTCTCTGTTCCCTCTCTCTCTTTTTCTCTCTTTCTCTTTCTTTCTGGATCTTCTTCTTGCTCTGTTTTATATTTCACTAAGTTCAGATATCTCTCTCTCTCTTCTCTTTCTTCCCCTTTCTCTCTACTCTCTCTCATATTTGACTAAGCCCAGATATCTCCCCCCCCCTCAACATCTAGTCTCTACTCTCCCTTTTCCCTCTACTCTTTCTCATATTTGACTACACCCCCCTTCTCCTTGCTCAATCTCTCTGTCTTTCTCTGTCTCTCTCTGTCTCTGTCTCTCTCTATCTCAGCGAAATTAGCAATTTTATGTGTGTTTTTGTTTCTTTTCGTTAGGTGATTTGGAGGATAGAGAACTGAGGAAAAACATAACAGCAGCTTCAATTTGTTTTTTATAAATAGGAAACTACGAGGCCTCCGTAGGGTAAAGTAAGAGAACACAGTTTTTTTTAAGATTAGACGTAGAAAAAAATCGTAGACACAGCACTTTGAGAGAAAGAAAAATCACAAGAGAATTACCTGGGATTCCAACCACGGCGTCCGGTAGGACGAGCAGCCGTCTAGCCACGAGAGAGCAGAATACTAACCAACTGCGTGCACCAGACTTGGCAGGAGACCGTGTGTATGTTTGTCTAAAGTTAGTACCTGCTAGAGAGACTGAATCTAAGCTACGGAATTTCTGTGTCATGACCTCGTTTCTTTCCGGGTGTCACGATCTTTCGTGTCTACTGAACAGTTACTAATGACTACGCTATTCTCTCGTGGCTAGACGGCTGTTCGTCCTACCGGAGTCCGTGTTGGAATCCCAGGTAATTCTCTTGCGATTTTTCTTTCTCTTATATCTCACTAAAGTGTTTTGTCTACGATTTTTTTAGGTCTAATCCTACATGACAGCAGGCGCTTCTTGTGGTCATTTAGCTGTGGAGTAGTGGAGTAGATGCTCCGTGGATTAGATCGTTTGTGTTGTCTCTGTGGAGCAAATAAGTAAAATCATATCCTCCACTCTGACATCTTTCCCACGTTATGTGCAATTTCTGATTGCCAAAAATTCCTGCCATATCGCATTTTTTGACTAAAGTTACATCTAGGATACAGTTGATACAGTTAGATTTAATAGTTCTTAAATTACATTAACAGCGCTGAGCAGGGATGATGTTACTAATGCGTGATTCATCACCACCACCACCACCACCACCATCATCATCATCATCATCTTCTTCTTCTTTTGCTTCTTCTTCTTCTTCCATGTATCATGTATACAGTCCAAAACTACTTCCTGACCTATATAGCAGCCAAGTTGTTTTTCCCACAGTTCCTTTTTTTTCCTTTTGTTCAGACAGAAGGTCACATGGGGCGAGAAGTTTGGTTATAGGTAACCTGATGTCCAGACTCCACTTACTGCGCCACATTCTTCAGTATGTAATATTAATTATAATGTAAATAGCAACATTTAATAACGTTGATGCGAATATATTTTTTTGCGTACTCAACGCGCTGATGTTTTTGGACATCAGACAACGAATATGGTACAAACCGGCAAGCAACTTTTTTCTTTCAAAAATCTTCCACTAAAATTTTACGAATGTTCTCTCAATTAACACCAAATTCATCTGCCATCATCCTCATAGTCGATCAACGATATTCTTGTATCCGTTCTCTGACTTTTGCAATGAATTTCTCATTACGAGCAGAAATTTGGCGTCCATGTCTAGTTGCATTTGTAATCGTTTCCACACAAATTTTGAATCGTGAATACCATCTGAATAATCTGTCCACGAGATAAACAATTATCCCCATAAACCTGAAGCATCAATTCAACTGTCTCAATGGCACTTTTCTCGAGTTTTAAACAGAATTTAATGTTAGCTTTTTTGCTCCATGCTGAGTATGTAACAATGCACCTCTGACTAGGTCAACAAAATGGCGTCTTGTTTGTCGTCTGCTTATCTGACGGTGATGAAAAATTGCTAGATCATAGAAGAATGTTGCCTCTTTTGATTCCATGCGTTGCTTCATATATGGAATTTGTGTCTTGGCCATAATAAAAATCAGTCTCACTACTTAATTGTCGGACTTTGTATTTGATCTACCAAACGTTTAGTAACGTTGGCGTGAATATATTTGATCTGCCCAACGTAAATGTCGTTTGCCACAACCAATACCAGTCCTCCATTTCTAAATCGCCAAAGACGCACTTCAAAGTGCAGTGCCAACTCAATCCCGGGACGAAAAAAAGCAACAACTCACAAGACCTCTGGGAGTCATGACCCAGAGGGGCCCACCCCCCCCCCCTTTGAGTGTCAGGAGTTTAATAGGGCCGAACCACTTGTCTGAGGGAAGGGGGGTACTTCCTCTGATGATCTGAAGGAGTTGTGTTGTTGTTCCGCTCTCTACAGTATCTATATCTCTGGGATACGTATATGTTTTAGATTTGTGGATCTTTCAAGCTGGTATTTCATTTCTTTTCCTCTCATGGAGGAGGGACAGGCAATGGATGGAGCAGGCATTATCATTGCTTTAAGACTTAATATGGTCGAACAAAGGGCTTCACCGACAATTGTGAACGGGTGTCCTTGTCAAGAATGAAGGAGTTGGCAGTCAAACTTGGGGTGGCGGAAAAAAAAGGGAACAATTCATCAAGATCTCTAAACGAATACTCAATCAACAACAACAACAACAGCAACAACAACAACAACAACAAGGAGTGTAATCAGCTGCTGTACATTGAACGAGGTACTGAAGAAGCGACAGATGCAGTTATAGATGTATCCGGAATGTACGGATGATAGTCTTTCCTTTGTTTCCTTGAACCAGATTTTTTGTGTGTGAATTTCCCTTCCCATGAACTGTGTCTATTAACCACAGCAGAACTGTTATTTACCTGATAACGTACGTGATCACTTACTGGAAGTTTAGCGCACGCTAGCGCTTCTGTGAAGAAAAGGACGCAACTTTGCTTGAAAGAAAACGCGAAACTTCCGTGATGCAGACAATACACCGCAGTATGGCAATAAGATAATAGATGCGTGTATTTCTGTCCCCATTCCAAATGCCAGTCATTTAGATTGCACACTGTTACACCAACAGATGTCCTGTACGTGACAGCGAAACCGTGAGAAACATACGTATCTACGTCAATACGTTTACTTTTCTCAGCATCTCTTTTGTTTTATGCACTCCATATTTTTTCATACAAATCTGTTTCTGCTGTGGTTGTGCTTGACAGTATGTAGTGATAAAACAAGTAAGTTAATATTATTGGTCGGAACTATTATGTAAATGAGTTGGGGCGGGGCAAACGTATAGTAATGAGAACAAGAACTGGTGAGCTAGTCGAGGTTACCATCATTTCTCTGTCCATCTCCGGCCATGGCTTTGTTTAGTGGTTTTATCCTGGTGATTGCATTCGCAGGTACAAGTCTAAAATCTATCTATCTATCTATCTATCTATCTATCTATCTATCTATCTATCTATCTATCTATCTATCTATCTATCTATCTATCTATCTATCTATCTATCTATCTATCTATCTATCTATTTGTCTGCCTGTTTGTCCGTCCGTCCGACTGTCCTTCCGTCTGTCTGTCTGTCTATCTGTCTGTAAAATAAGCTGGACTCAAAAATAAACATATTTTTTGCACTAAACATAGAAATGCTACAAATGGTAGTTAACATTTTACAATTATTCTTAGTGATTAAGACTATTGTGGGTTTATATTCCAACAGTATCCGGGGTTATTTTATCAGTTTATATATATATTCTTAGCTGGGTTTATTCTCTCTCTCTCTCTCTCTCTCTCTCTCCCTCTCTCTAATGTTCACGATAGTAAGATCGAAGCTCAGCTATGGAAAAAAAAACAAACACACACACACACACACTGGACAACGAGACACGCATGAGTGCATTTTACATATGGCTGTTCCTTATATTAAGTGAAAGCAGATATTCCCGTATTCTTATAAATATAAGGGACTGAGTATAAACCGAAAAGATTGGATAGACTAGGTAAAATGATACAGACAGTCTGTATAATATAGGCATAGTAAGAGCCAGTTTCCCATTTTAGCACATAATAGTATGTAACATAGTGCCTTGTAAGATATGATTGTAGTATTATAGCCTTGTATATTCGGGTAGACTTATTGTTATTAATATCATTGTTATTAATATTACTATTATTATTGCTATTGATATTTTTATTATAGTCATTATAGTTATGATTAAGTAAGAAACGATGGAAAATTTAAGAACCGGAGGGAAAGGAATAGCCCCACGGCATTAGTATTGTTACGACAGAATTAATACTTTTCACTTAGAAATACTAGATTACAGGGCCGCTGATTACGGTCTAGAAGGATTTACTCAGATAAAAGTAGTACATATGGAGGCAGACAGACGGACACTGTGTGAACAGATATGGGATAATCCCCGTCAGGTATCGCAAACACCTGATACTGGATAAGAAGAGTTTACCCACGCCAAAAAATTGAATAGACGGATTTGACGCAACAGACTTACTGACAGGCGAGGCATATTAGCTAATCTTAGTACGTAATTTGCACACATGAATAGTCCAGCGGACAAATAAGATGACCAAAGGAAGTGGACTGACTCATTCCCAAGTTTAATCACTATGTAGTCAACCAGCTGACTAAAGAAAGATCTAAAGGTGTGTCCTATTGGAAACTGGCTTACGATATTTAAGTCGGACATCAGTTTTGAAAAAAAAGACAGAGAAGACGGAGGACAGAAAATAAGAATACAAGGATAGATATGAGAACAACGGCAGATAGAACAGATGGAGAAGTAGAGCCAGTAGATATTCAGGAGACAGAGGGGAAGAAGAAGAAACAGTAACGTGCATTCGTAAATTAAAAAGTGACAAAGGTGAAAGATAATATCATCGTAGTCACAACGTGTTAACAATGCTGTATGAAAGTGCCTCAGTTGTCGTGTGACAACATAGTAACAATGCTGTATGAAAGTGCCTCAGTTGTCGTGTGACAACATAGTAACAATGCTGTATGAAAGTGCCTCAGTTGTCGTGTGACAACATAGTAACAATGCTGTATGAAAGTGCCTCAGTTGTCGTGTGACAACATAGTAACAATGCTGTATGAAAGTGCCTCAGTTGTCGTGTGACAACATAGTAACAATGCTGTATGAAATTGCCTCAGTTGTCGTGTGACAACATAGTAACAATGCTGTATGAAAGTGCCTCAGTTGTCGCGGCCACAACGACTATTCGTCGTATAAAAGATACAGACGATCAGTGATTCCTGCAGGCATCACATCAATCAAGGTCTAGAATTAAAAGACAATATCAGTTCGAACTTATTCAATCATTAATATATAAATCACAACCCTATAATATTATAAATAATCAAAATCCCATTTTAGCACATGATAAGAGGCACTTTCCCATTTTACCACATACTAAGAGGCAATTTCCCATTTTAGCACGAATAATCAGAATTATCAAAACAGAAGAAACGAGAAGGGCCCACGAGAGGAATTTTTGCAAGTCCGTTTAGATCTCCCTTTCCCCTCACTAACCGCGGGGGCATTTATCTGTTTTTATGCACTACCGGCCCCCTGAATGCCTTCGGGCCCATCCTTAAAACAGAGAAGACCCTTTGGGTCTCGGAAATGTGGACTCCCCATTCCTCCCACATACACACACACACATCAAGACCTGGAAACATACACCTAAAGATAGACCACGATTACTGTAAATCGGGCATGGGCAAGTATGTGTGTTTGTCTGTGTATGTGGAGAAAGAAAGAAAGAGAGAGAGAGAGAGAGAAGGAGAGGGGAAGAAATACATATCATATTATCAAGTTATCAGTCTGGGTTATCGTAAACCCGCAGTCCTACAGTGTTGTTGACGTTTCTTCGAATGATTCAGTTTCTTTTAAAAAGAAATTACCTAGATTGGCTAACAACAACACCAACAAAAATATTGCCGTGGACTGATTGTAGCCCGCGGGCCAAGGGTTGTCCGTTTATGCTGTGCACCCTTACGAAACGGTCATGTTATAAATCTTCTGAATGTGAACAGACTGCTGCTGGTAGACACGCTCTCTATATAAACCACGAAGAGAGAACTGGCTCCACCTTGTTATGCTGACCAGTGAAGGGCAGTTTTCTTTCACTAGCTCCCAGTGACATCATAAGAAGACCAGAATAAATTATCATGTGGTTACCTTTTGCCTTTCCGTGTGGAAATCCTGCGTGAATGAAAAAAAAAAAAATCACATGTCATAAAATCAAACACTGAATTCAGTCACAATATGAAATAAGGAATTCGGATGTCGTAAATGGTAAATCCAAACAAGAGGTTCAGATGTCGTAAAGCACACAAGAGGTTCAGATGTCATAAAACGAAACAAGAAGCGCGGGTGTTGTTTAAAAAAAAAGACACAGATGTCGTAAAAGCAAACAACGGATTTAAATCTCATAAAACCTAACAAGGGATTCAGATTTCAGAAAACCACATAACAGGCTCAGATGTTATAAAACCGAATCAGATGCCATAATAATAATAATAATAATGGATTCAGATTAATATATTTTTATAAAAAAATACGTACGGTTGGGGTGTGAAGTGTTAGATCCTTTACATTTCTAGGTCTCAGTATTGTGAGGTAGAGAGACCAGCGCCTACCTTCGTCGTCTTGCCTTCCAAGAGAAATCTCGGTCACCTGTTTCTTGAGATTAATAAAGCACACCTTCGTCGTCTTGTTTTCCAAGAGAAACTTCGGTCACCTGTTTCTTGAGATTAATAAAGCACATCTCTGTGTCAGGCAGTCAGAGAGAAAAAAAAATCCTCTCCCGTTGGAAATCGAATAGGAGACCTTTTGATCGGCAAGCCACTGTACTAACCACTAGACCAGAGGGTTTACGCAGTTCTCAGTTCGACACGGCTTTGGGGGGGGGGGGGGGGGGCTCTAGGAAGCTGAGAAAAAGACGAAAGACGGTCACGCGTGTTACTGACCTATATCACCCTACGTTGTGTCAAGTCAATGAAAATCTAGACTTCATATCTCATGTGGTTCTCAAACTTGGTTTCATATCTCATGCAGTTCTCACGAAGTTTTTCATATCTCATGAAGTTCTCAAACTATTTTCATATCTCATGTAGTTCTCAAACATTTTTCGTACCTCACGTAGTTCTCAAACTTTTTTCATATCTCATATCTCATGTAGTTCTTAAACTTTTTTCATACCTCACGTAGTTCTCAAACCTTTTTCATACCGCATGTAGTTCTCAAATTTTTTTCATAACTCATATAGTTCTCAAACTTTTTTCATACCGCATGTAGTTCTCAAACTTTTTTTCATATCTCACGTAGTTCTCAAACTGTTTTCATACCGAATGTAGTTCTCAAACTTTTTTTCATATCTCACGTAGTTCTCAAACTTTTTTTCATACCTCACGTAGTTCTCAAACTTTTTTTCATACCTCACGTAGTCCTCAAACTTTTTTTCATATCTCACGTAGTTCTCAAACTTTTTTTCATACCTCACGTAGTTCTCAAACTTTTTTTCATATCTAACGTAGTTCTCAAACTTTTTTTCATATCTCATGTAGTTCTCAAATTTTTTTCATATCTCATGTAGTTCTCAAATTTTTTTTGTTCATATCTCAGACCCCCTTAAAGTCAACGCTAACGCAACTCGCTCTCCTTTCACCCCTCCCCCTTTTTTTTAAAGGACATCCCACATATTGGTACTAAATTTAAAAAAACACACCAGTATATCTAATATACTACTTAGTGTAGACTTTCCAAAATCTACTGGAAGCAGCGGAAATGGTGAAAATACTCTGGACAGCCAAGAACACAAAGGAGGAGGTTCTAAGTGAGACTAAGCAAAATAGAGAAATATGGCAGAATTCAGAGCACGACAGTCCAGATTTGTAGGCCATGTTTTGAGAAGAGGCAAACTATAACAAGCTAGTGAGAATGGGGAAAAATGGAGGGAAAAAAGAGCCTCGGGAACACAAGGAAACAGGATACTTGACGGACCAAAAGAAAGACAAGGAGCACAGTCCACCACATGTCTAATAGAAAGAACAAAGGATAAATAGAGTTGGAAATCCATGACGACCAACTCCTGATTGACATTGACGAGAGAGAGAGAGAGAGAGAGAGAGAGAGAGAGAGAGAGAGAGAGAGAGAGAGTTTTCATACACACGACCATTAAACCCTCGACGAACCCCAATCTTGGAACCACTGAACCACATGTGACTCTGTGGTTACAGACGTAAAAGGTAAAGGTAAAATTCCCGTTTCCACGCCATTAAGGCACATTGGGGAATATGTGCTAGGCCCGTATTTTCCATGGTGGTGAAAGTGTGGTCAGTATCACGCCTGGCCGCTTTACCTTCCCAGATTTCTCTGGTACCCATTTTTAGAGGCTGGCTCAACCCCGGGCCCTCTTTGATGTGTAACAGAAATAAATCCCACCGCTGGGACTGAATCCGGTACAACTGTATTAGTAAATCGAGCGCCCAGCCTCTCAGCTAACCAGACCGGTACAACTGTATTAGTAAATCGAGCGCCCAGCCTCTCAGCTAACCAGACCGCAGTATTGTACAGGTGTACTTTACCTAATCTGTGTTCTCTTTCCTGTTTGTTCATTATGTGTGTGTGTGTGAATGGTTTAACTTGTATAACTTGTACTTCTTTCCTCTCTTTCTTTATACGTATGTACTTGGTTTAACTCGTACCTCTTTTCTCTTTGTTCTTTATGTGTATGTACTTGGTTTAACTAGTACCTCTTTTCTCTTTGTTCTTTATGCGTATGCACTTGGTTTAACTCGTACCTCTTTTCTCTTTGTTCTTTATGCGTATGCACTTGGTTTAACTCGTACCTCTTTTCTCTTTGTTCTTTATGTGTATCCACTTGGTTTAACTTGTATCTCTTTTCTCTTTGTTCTTTATGTGTATGCACTTGGTTTAACTCGTACCTCTTTTCCACAGTTGGAGCCTACAGCGAACCGGTTAAACAGGATTGTCCCGTGCCTTTTGGAGAATCTTACCAAAGCCCTGACGACGCAAGATGTGACATATTTTATAAATGTGACCATGGCAGTTGGGTTCCGTTTGACTGCCCCAGTGGGCTTGTGTATAATCAAAACAGAGAATACTGCGATTATCCTTACAACTATGTATGCCGTAAGTACATTTCATGTCTTTCCAGCAAGTTTATTTATTACTGTGTTGTTTTTAGTCTCTCTATCTGTCCATCCATCCATCCATCCATCCATCCGTCTGGCTATCTATCTGCCTGCCTACCTGCCTGTCTGGTGACCTGGCTACCTGTTTAGTCCGAAGGAAGATTTATATTCAATATTCCCCAATCTACGATGATTCGACTGACGATATTTCTACTTTACTATGCTGTGACAGCGATGAACATTCAGTAAACTATAAATTCCGAGTTACATTCATTCATTCATTCATTTGCATGTCCCTTGCGGAACTTTGCCTCCCAAACAGCACTCCTGTAGGCCTCTCGGTTGTGAGCAAGATGGCCTGCCGCTGCTGCATCCATTTCCAGATCGTCAACGATGTCTTGCAGCCATCTTCGTGTTGGTCTTTCTCTTTTTCTTTTTCCCATTATGTATCCTTCCAATACGGTCTTCTCTAAATTATCATGACGTTTAATGTGTCCAAAATATTTAAATATCCGAGTTACATAGTTTCAAATATATATCCATACTACAAGAACTTAATATTGAAGAAGGCTGGCTAGTAAAGAAGATTAAAGAGAGAAAACGTAAATATTTTGGACATATTAAACGTCATGATAATCTAGAGAAAACCGTCTTGGAAGGGTACATAATGGGAAAAAGAAAGAGAGGAAGACCAAGGCGAAGATGGCTGCAAGACATCGTTGATGATCTGCAAATGGATGCATCAGCAGCAGGCCATCTTTTTCACAACCGAAAGGCCTACAGGAGTGCTGTTAGGGAGGCAAAGTTCCGCAAGGGACATGTGTAGCATAGCCTTGTAAGTAATGATTATAGTTATTATTATTATTATTATTATTATTATTAGTGACATGATCAGGGATATAGTTAAGAATGTATTGGGGGGCAGAGAAGGGATAGTTAGAAGGACGAAGAACGGATACTCGGTACTTCAAAGACCTGATCAAAGGTAAACCGAATCGACATAGGTACGCCCGTAGATCGTAACATTGCGACTTCACGCACACCTGCAGTAGCCGAGGGGGAACAATTGACCAGTAGATCAAACGACTGAACAGAGAACGGACTAGGTCCCGAAGCAGATAACATGAAAGAGATGGTAGACTTGTTTAAATAAGGGTAACAATTGGACAGACGGAATGAAAGCGACTAACGCGTTGACGCTAGTTGCAACCGGTTTTGGGCTGCAAGGGATGACCCAATGACCCGATGACCCAATGACCGATGCAGCAATTGGAGGCGTGGTCTATGGAACGGAATTTACGAATATAAAAGGATGCAGATTCAGGTAGAAAGAGGTTCTGATAGAGGAGGATAGCAGAGGAGGATTCAGGAGGCAGGGGGAGGTGCAGGCAGCTGCAGGTAGACAGATTAGGACTCAGCTGCAGGTAGAGAGAGAAGGATTCAGCAAGAGAGATGTAGAGATAGAGACATAGCGTTAGACTGAACCAGTGTATTAAGAGGTTGTGCAGTAATTATTACATTGAAACTTCGAGCACCGAGTTTTTGTTCTATAGTAAGAAAAATGATATTGTGAGACTTTGAGATTATGTGCTTCAAAGAAGAATATAACGAAATGTGTATAATCTTGCATATTATTGCAAGTGATGTTATCAATTTTATGGCTTAGATATATATTTGTCAAAATAAAAGTTATCCAGTGAACTTCCATCGGACTTCTCTGATTTAGAGAACGATGTAATGTTGTGAAATCTCGAAGTATGATGTGACGAGGAAAGAACAACTGCTTGAATAATAAGATAGGACCAAGAACATCTTCTTGAACAATAATAGAAAATCAAATAAAAGATAAAATATTGTTATACATGCAGATGAATGAATAAATGAATGAATGATAGCTTCAAACATGTCATGTGTTAGAACCAATCAGATAACGCCATTTGAGCAAATTTTATACTGACCAATCAAATTCTGCCTAATATTAATTTTGGGCTGTGACATCCGTCGAAAGTGTAAATATGTGTAAATATTTCAAATCTGACCCCCCCCCCCCTTCCCCAAAATCCAGCTGATCAAGTGGCTAACATGTTATCATAGTATAAACTTGCGTTTATTTATTTACTTTTCAGTTACTCTCAATTACGTAGTTACAGTTAATTGTTTATTTACTTGTTTGTTTACAATATTTATGTATTTATTTATCTACAATAATTGTTTATTTATTTACAGTAATTGTTTATTTATTTACGATATTTATGTAACTTTTTATGTAAAATAATTGTTTATTTACTTATTTATTTACAATCATTGTTTATTTACTTCTTTATTTACAATCATTGTTTATTATCTTATTTATTTACAATCATTATTTATTTACTTGTTTATTTACAGTAGTTGTTTATTTACTTATTTATTTACAATAATTGTTTATTTACTTATTCATTTACAATAATTGTTTATTTGCTTATTTATTTACAATCATTGTTTATTTACTTATTTATTTTCAAATCTCTGTTTATTTACTTATTTATTTACCGTAATTGTTTATTTATTTATTTACAGTAATTGCTTATTTAATTATTTATTTATATTTACATTAACTGTTTATTTACTTATTAATTTACATTCACGTTTTATTTACTTATTACTTTACAGTAACTGTTTACTCATTGTTTATGAAATCATATTGATATTAGAATATTTTCGACTAACCAGTCAAGTAGCATCTGTATTCACATTTTCCTGAAATGTACCTATAGATCAGATTCTGTGCCACTCTGTCTTTCAGCCTTGTTCGTTTATAATTACTGTATAAAGCAGTAAAATTGGTTACTGGGTGTGTCAAGTATGTTCATGCCTGACTCCGGCGCACGTTTAAGCAATCGGTGATGTTGTGAACATTGTTCATTTGGTTATGTGACTGCGTTATTATTAAACTTGGTCAAACGAGGGGGGATTGTGACAGGACTTTTGGAGGGAGAGCAGCTGTATGAAAGCTAGAGAGCGGACGTGTGGGAAGTCTTTATCTGTTTACATGAGGTGCTGAGAAAGTGACTAAATAATGGAATAAATGCGTGAGATCTTTGAGTTGGATTTATGCTTGGACCTGTCTAGTCGGTCGGTGTGACTACCACTCGATTTCGAAAGAAACTTGAATTTTACTACCATATCTTTATATCCAATATGGCGTCTTTATCCCCCATGCTTAAAACACTAGTTTAACTTTGGATTCAGAAGAGTTCTAACTGGTTAAATGAAAAGTTGCATCGTGTTTTCAACGAAAGAAAGTCCGAAGCCCTATAGGGCTTTGTGGATGGGAGAGCACAAACCACAAAGACCCATTTATGGATCTCTGGAGTGGAAGCAGTTACGGCTCATTGCTGCAGATAAAGTTCGGCTCCATTCCTTCCTATTCCTAATCTTCTCTCTCCAGCTGGTGACACCAATTTCCTGTATATCCTTTTCTATGCTGTCTTTCCATCTCTGTCCTGGTCTACCTCTCGGTCTTGTTTCCTTTTTCTCTTGCACATCCATCATTTTCGTTTGTTTGTTTCTCTTCCATTCTTTCTACATGATATTTCAGTAACTATCTTGCTATTGTTCTCGCTCCCACATCTATTTCTTTTCTGTTAAATGTGTACGTAAAAAAGCTATCTGCTTTAATGCCACATCTTTTATCCATGGTCACAGCATATTGTCCCGTCCCGTGTGGCTCTACAGGGACTTGCGATGCTGCGAACTCTAGGTGTATCTGCAACGCTGGGTACACTGGAAGCTCTTGCGAAGATGGTAAGTACAATAAAAATTGTTTTATGGTTTCTTAGCGCTTTTAGGTTTGGAAATTATTCCTTCGTTACGTTACTTTGGGAGGTATTCCTTCGTTACGTTACTTTGGGAAATTTCCCTTCGTTACACTGAGCCGTCCTGAGCTAATTTCGCGATCATGAAAAAGTAGTTCACTGATTAGTTGATTTCTTAAACTTTTGTCTGGCATTTTTGTTGTTGTTGTTGTTGTTGTTAGCATCCCACATGATTTGGTTTACCTTAATCTCTTTTATGTCTGTAACAGTTCTCAAAAGCTGTATCAGCCCTCAAAAAGCCGTAACAGTTCTCAAAAGCTGTATCAGCCCTCAAAAAGCCGTAACAGTTCTCAAAAGCTGTATCAGTCCTCAAAAAGCCGTAACAGTTCTCAAAAGCTGTATCAGCCCTCAAAAAGCCGTAACAGTTCTCAAAAGCTGTATCAGCCCTCAAAAAGCCGTAACAGTTCTCAAAAGCTGTATCAGTCCTCAAAAAAGCCGTAGCAGTCCTCAAAAGCAATCTACTCTCTTTTTTTGTCAACGTTAGTTAATGAAAGCACATGCCTTTGTTTTAGCCGTTCCTTTTTTTGACTAGACAGATACTCTCGTAGTTCATACGCTCCTCTCCGCAGCCTACAAACCTACAGTTTCTGGTGATCCTTAATCAGTTCTTAAATCAATTATTTCGACATCCACAAGCAGTTTTTTGAGAAGTTATTGCTCATTGCATTAACGATTTTATCAGCCATTTCGAAATCGTTACATCAATTTCCCAAAAGTTAATATAAGAAACAAACAAAAAATGTAAATAGTTGTTAGGATAATTTGTATCAGTTATTCAAGGATAAACCTATATTTAGCCTTTATAGACTACTCAAAGGCATTTAATTGTGTACAACATCAGAAATTTTGGGAAATAATTGAAGCAATGGGACTTCCAACACATTTGATACAATTAACATCACTGCTGTGTCTAGATCAACAAGCAGCAGCACGAATAAATAATGAAACAACAACTTGGTTTGAATAAAACAAGGGGTCCGTCATGGATGCATAAACCTTACTTATTTAAGTTGTATACTGAAAATATAATGATGAATGTTAGAGAAGATGTAGACAAAGAATATTACGATGCCGTAACAAATGGAGGTTATGAAATACCAGAGATTAGATATGCTGATGACACAGTGTTACTGTCCACAACACAAAAAGGAATGGAAAAACTAATTATGTCAGTCCGTAAGAACAGCGAAGAATATATCTTAATGCAAAGAAAACTAAATTGATGGCAACTGACAAAACGAACAAGGCAGCTGAAATATGTATCAATGAGGAAAAACTGGAAGAAGTGGAGAGTTTTGAATATGTTGGATCACTACAAATAGTAATGGAGATACAATGAGGGAAATTAAAAGGAGGACATCTATTGCTCTTCAGAAAGTAAAACAACTAAAGAATCTGTGGAGAGGAACAGAAATAAGATTTTTAAGGGCATCCATCTTTCCCATCGCAACATATGCCTGTGAGACCTGGACACTTAACAAAACAGCTGAGAAACGCATAAATGCCCTTGAATGTAAATGCTACAGAAGAGTTCTTCAAATATCATGGACACAATAAAGAACAAATATATCTATACTACAAGAACGTAATATTGAAGAAGGCTGGCTAGTAAAGAGGATTAAAAAGAGAAAACTTAAATATTTTGGACACATTAAACGTCATGATAATCTAGAGAAGACCGTCTTGGAAGGGTACATAATGGGAAAAAGAAAGAGAGGAAGACCAAGGCGAAGATGGCTGCAAGACATCGTTGATGATCTGCAAATGGATGCATCAGCAGCAGGCCATCTTGCTCACAACCGAGAGGCCTACAGGAGTGCTGTTAGGGAGGCAAAGTTCCGCAAGGGACATGCAAATGAATGAATAAATGAATATTCAAGGAACTGTTAAGTAATCTCTACCTGAAACTTTTATTTCATTAGCCTTTTGTACTTGTATTTAATTATTGAATATGATAATTGTTTCATCAATTCATCAATCATTGTGTTAAATATCTTTATGTCCATTCTTGTCCTGCAGTCGTTGGATCAGTTGTCCAACAGTCCTTCAGTAATAGGCGTGGCCGTTCAGTGGAAACTAGGCTGATGTCCAAATCAAACGACGCCTCTGAATGTATTCTATGAAATAACAAATGCCACATTTCAGATTTATTCTTTGCTGAACGTGTGTACATGTCTGCAAAAGAACCACGTGTAGATAAAGCGAATAATTAAACATTCAGTATTATGATCCACAGTTCTTCAGCAAACGAGTATACATGTATGATATCAATTTGGTTTGTGGGACACAGTTGACGTAAAGATCTCGCAGATGTTGATTTTGTGAAGCACATTTGACGTTAAGATCTCTTACATATGGATTTTGTGAAGCACATTTGACGTTAAGATCTCTTAAGTATGGATTTTGTGAAGCACGGTTGACGTAAAGATCTCGCAGATGTTGATTTTGTGAAGCACATTTGACGTTAAGATCCCGCTAATGTTGAATAAACTAAAAATGTCAAAGATCAACCTTGGATCACCGTTAACAACCTGAGATTCCGATATAGAAGTCGAAACTATCAGCGTTCTCACAGTCGACATGAAATATCGCACAGAAACATTGATACGATTCGCCAAGGTTCCGCTCTGACAAACTAAAGCACACGTGTTATATGTATCTGTTTCTAGATGGTTCGGAGACCTTTCCCACCAAACACAGGTCTCCTGCTCTTTTAAACGTGGTGTCCATCCTCAGTGACAAGTAGTGACTGACTACCTTTCAATAATACGAGTATGTCTCAGTCTCTTCTGTTTCAGCGAAGAGTTAACAGTCAAACGTATGAAAGTGATCTGAGTGCGAAGATGCGGGATTCTGAAATCAGATAAGTGATTTGTGAAGAAACAAAAATAAGATCCCTGCCTTGGCACAATAGAAGGATGGAAGGATAGCGAGTCGCAGTGAGAAGCTTCACTACGGTGAGTGCACATTGGATCACTTCCTTTGTTGTCAGGCTGATGTGAGTACCCTTTTACAACAGAACACTGAGAGGAAGAGGGATAGGATCGTGAACTGTCCAGGAGTCAGAGTGGCCACTTCTGCTATTGTGCCGGAAGCAGTATAAAAAAGCACAGTCTCAAACGGTATTATGTACTGTACACATATCTCGAACCACGTAATTGTACCCGCAGACTTCGAACTATGTATTTGTACCAACATATTTAGACCCACGTTTTTATAAACACTATCTCGAACCATGTATTTGTGCCTACATACATTGAACCATATATTTGCACCAACATATTTAGACCCACGTTTTTGTAAACACTATCTCGAACCATGTATTCGTGCCTACATACCTTGAACCATATATTTGTACCGACATATTTAAACCCACGTATTTGTAAACATTCCACTAACAACAATTATTGAGGAAAGACGCTGGCGATGGTTGGGACATGTGCTCCGAATGACTGACAACTCACTACCAAAAATAGCACTAGGATGGACACCACACGGGAACAGAAGTAAGGGTAGACCAAAAGAGACATGGAGAAGAACAACAGAAAGGATGTTGAGCAATAGAGGGCTCTCCTGGGCAAGAGCAGAAATAAAGGCGAAGGACAGACATTTGTGGAAAACCCTTGCGGAAGCCCCATGTGCCCTGGGCACTTAAGGTTCAGAGAGAGAGAGAGAGAGAGAGAGAGAGAGAGAGAGAGAGATTTGTAAACATTATCTCGAACCATGTTTTTGTGTCTACATACCTTGAACCATATATACCTCGAACCATGCATTTATACCCACATACCTCGAGCCATGTATTCTATCCATATACCTCGAACCATGTGTTGTATCTACATAGCTCGAATCATGTATTTGTACCAACATATCTCTAATCATGTACTTATATCAACATACCTCGGATCATGTATTCGTACTCATATACAAGCATATCGAACCACGTATTTCTACCCACACACACATATAGAACTGTTTGTATTCACATTTTCTTGAACCACGTATTTTAAAGTGCATCCCCGTCCGTTTGTCCAGGCTTGTAACTGTTCACACCTGTTGCAGATATTGATGAGTGTGCAGAGGGCACCAGCCAGTGCGCTCAGGTGTGCACTAACAATGTGGGATCCTACCAGTGCGCCTGCAACTCTGGATACGTGTTAAACTCTGACGGATTTACATGCAACGGTTAGTTCTTTACACTCTGCAGTTAGTTCTTTACGCTCTGCAGTTAGTTCTTTAAGTAGGTTTTTTTTTTCCTCTCTGTCATGCTTTTCCTGACTTTCCATCCAACCTATTTTCCCTTGAAGTTTTTTTTTTAAGATTTTCAAGTTTTCTAACTTGTATTCGTGTACCATGTCATACGAATTTTGTTTGTCTTTACTTTGTAATTGTAACTAGTTTTATATGCTCTCCGACTGCTTGGAGAATTTCTCCATGTGTTCAAGCTATCCAGGGTATGGGAGAATTTCTTCATGTGTTTAATCTATCCAGGGTATGGGAGAATTTCTTCATGTGTTTAAGCTATCCAGGGTATGGGAGAATTTCTTCATATGTTTAAGCTATCCAGGGTATGGGAGAATTTCTTCATATGTTTAATCTATCCAGGATATCCTGCAGTCATTCCCCAAAATCAAATGTATTGTTCGTAGTTTATTCTGTTGATGGTCTAAGTCTCACAAACGTAAAGTAAGCCTATTTCTCTTTGCTTCTGATTTCTAAGGAGATTTTCTGCTTCATTAATTAACAAAAAATTTTATAGGTCTACAAATAGTTCTTTAAATATCATGGACACAAAAAAGAACAAATATATCCACACTACAAGAACTTAATATTGAACAAGGTTGGCTAGTAAAGAGGATTAAAAAGAGAAAACTTAAATATTTTTAACATATTAAACGTCATGAGCATTTAGAGAAGACCGTATTGGAAGGATACATAATAGGAAAAAAAGGAGAGGAAAACCAAGGCTAAGAAGGTTGCAAGATATCGTTGATAATCTGCAAATGGATGCATCACCAGCAAGGCATCTGGCTTACAACCGAGAGGCCTACAGGAGAGCTGTTAGGGAGGCAAAGTTTCGCAAGGAACATGTAAATGACTGGCGAACTGATGTAATTGTTGTTGCGATTTACTGCGTGTATAAGTTTGATTCTAAAGAAAGCTGTTTGTAGACATGACCGCTGGGAACTAAAATGTTATGAATATTCGTAATGAGCAAACCTTTTCATCCCATCTTCATATTATGACAGTATTTTGTGATGCACATTTGTGGGATCTAGTCAGTCTCCTATAAAACTCATTAGTCTGGTCTGATCAATTTATTCTCGAATGTTATGGATCCCCCCTCCCCCACAAATGTGATTCTAATTCAAAATTTCAAAAGGGGTTGCCATCAAATTCGAGTTTGATTAGTGTCTTTAATTCTTGCGGAGTTCTTGAGTAGCGAAGTGGCTAATGAACTGATCGCTCGTGCAAAGATTGGTTGTTTCAGCCCGGCTCACAGCTGTAGAAGTGGGCTCCTGATTTCTTATGGAATTGTGGGAAAGAAAGAACACGATGCTAACCTTGCAGTAATCTAGTCTGCTGAGAGAATCACAGCTGTAGAAGTGGGCTCCTGATTTCTTATGGAACTGTGGGAAAGAAAGAGCACGATGCTAACCTTGCAGTAATCTAGTCTGCTGAAAGAATCACAGCTGTAGAAGTGGGCTCCTGATTTCTTATGGAACTGTGGGAAAGAAAGAGCACGATGCTAACCTTGCAGTAATCTAGTCTGCTGAAAGAATCACAGCTGTAGAAGTGGGCTCCTGATTTCTTATGGAACTGTGGGAAAGAAAGAGCACGATGCTAACCTTGCAGTAATCTAGTCTGCTGAGAGAATCACAGCTGTAGAAGTGGGCTCCTGATTTCTTATGGAACTGTGGGAAAGAAAGAGCACGATGCTAACCTTGCAGTAATCTAGTCTGCTGAGAGAATCACAGCTGTAGAAGTGGGCTCCTGATTTCTTATGGAACTGTGGGAAAGAAAGAGCACGATGCTAACCTTGCAGTAATCTAGTCTGCTGAAAGAATCACAGCTGTAGAAGTGGGCTCCTGATTTCTTATGGAACTGTGGGAAAGAAAGAGCACGATGCTAACCTTGCAGTAATCTAGTCTGCTGAGAGAATCACAGCTGTAGAAGTGGGCTCCTGATTTCTTATGGAACTGTGGGAAAGAAAGAGTACGATGCTAACCTTGCAGTAATCTAATCTGCTGAAAGAATCACAGCTGTAGAAGTGGGCTCCTGATTTCTTATGGAACTGTGGGAAAGAAAGAGCACGATGCTAACCTTGCAGTAATTTAATCTGCTGAAAGGTGGAGAAAAGTATGTGCGCCATCATCATAGCGTCTTGGTGTGTATATGGGATGAAGAGTTGGCCTTCCTGGGTTTAACTCAAGAAGCATCTTCTCTTAAGTTCCAAAAAAGATTAAAATCCGTAATTAGTTAGGACCATTATCACAGGACAAATACAAAAAAAATTCTTCGATCTTTTTTTCTCAGTATATCCTTCTTCCTCCTTTTTTTTTTTTTGTCGATGACTCTCGTGTCATTTGATTGTATTGCGTTCTGCTGTAGTTCTCTGCGTTGCTGCATCAGTCTCGGCCTAGTACGTCCGTCCGTCCGCCCCCCCCCTCCCAGCCTTTGACTGTCCCCTTCCACCCAACAAGGTAACAGGGTTGAGTTGACCTGTGCTTTTTCTGGCCCTCAGCCCTATCTGGCTTGGGTGACCTCGCCCCCACCCCCATCCATGTTCCCGGCATAGCTCCTTAGTCGTTGAGGCACACAAGTTCTCCCACCTCCATCTATGTCCCTGGCATAGCTCCTTAGTCGTTGAGGCACACAAGTTCTCCCACCTCCATCTATGTCCCTGGCATAGCTCCTTAGTCGTTGAGGCACACAAGTTCTCCCACCTCCATCTATGTCCCTGGCATAGCTCCTTAGTCGTTGAGGCACACAAGTTCTCCCACCTCCATCTATGTCCCTGGCATAGCTCCTTAGTCGTTGAGGCATACAAGTTCTCCCACCTCCATCTATGTCCCTGGCATAGCTCCTTAGTCGTTGAGGCACACAAGTTCTCCCACCTCCATCTATGTCCCTGGCATAGCTCCTTAGTCGTTGAGGCACACAAGTTCTCCCACCTCCATCTATGTCCCTGGCATAGCTCCTTAGTCGTTGAGGCACACAAGTTCTCCCACCACAGCAAGATGACAACTCAGGAGAGAGAATATATCCTTCAGTGTACAGAGACTTTTGATACCAATATATCCTTCAGTGTACAGAGACTTTTGATATCAATATATCCTTCAGTGTACAGAGAATTTTTATCTCAATATATCCTTCAGTATACAGAGACTTTTGATATCAATATATCCTTCAGTGTACATAGATTTTTTATACCACAACCCGTATATCGTTCGGTGTACAGAATCTTATTACATCAGCAAGCTCCAAAAAACAAAGGGGGTAAGTTTATTACAACCCCACTGGCAGGGATGTAGTAGCAATAATAGCCTGTATCCATGGTAGCATCCTAGATGTGGAACAGGGTGTTGGAGGGTCATTATTTTACAGCCCTGGCACTGAATTATCTCTGCAACTCAGTCGTTTTTGCTACAATTTCTATAACGTTTAAGAATAATGTTATTATATATATATATATATATATATATATTTTTTTTTTTTTTAATGGACTTCACAAACTCCCAGCATCTGACTTTACCCTAATAGTTAACATTACATTATGTTCTCTCTGATTTGTAAATATCGTTAACTCTTTTTAAATAACACTGGGTTTTGTTTCATAAATAGACAACGTTACGCTTTCTTACCGTAGTAATTAACATCACGTTTGTACCCCTCAGTAGTTGATTGTTTAGATACTTCAACGGTTAACACTACGACTGAGTTCCTCAGTAGTTAACACTACGACTGAGTTCCTCAGTAGTTAACACTACGACTGAGTTCCTTAGTAGTTAACACTACGACTGAGTTCCTTAGTAGTCAACACTACGACTAAATTCCTTAGTAGTTAACACTACGACTAAGTTCCTTAGTAGTTAACACTACGACTGAGTTCCTTAGTAGTTAACACTACGGCTGAGTTCCTTACTAGTCAACAGTTAACACTACTACTGAGTTCCTTAGTCGTTAACACTACGACTGAGTTCCTTAGTAGTTAACACTACGACTGAGTTCCTTAGTAGTTAACACTACGACTTAGTTCCTTAGTAGTTAACACTACGACTGAGTTCCTTAGTAGTTAACACTACGACTGAGTTCCTTACTAGTCAACAGAATATTCTGCGTCCTCAGTAATTAACAACAAGTTATGTTTCCCTCAGATGTTGATGAATGTGCCCTTAATACAGACGACTGCTCTGACGTTTGCATCAATACTGACGGCAGTTTCACATGCGCCTGTCAGTCAGGATACTCGTTTGCACCTGACGGAGTCACCTGTGTTTTGTGTGAGTCAAGAATTTCTCACAGACTACGGTCGTGATCATGTTACAGGCGTTGGTGTCTTTGTTTTTTTTTCCAGTTTGATTGTTATCCAATTTAAACATGTTTTTAAGTTTTAAATGGTCATTTTGCATAAAATCCCCCCCCCCCCCCGGGTAAGCGGCATTGTTTTTTATCTTTAAAAGATGGCTAAGAAGATCATATGAATTTACAAATATTTGTACTGTTCTTCACAAAACGAGGAAGAAACAAAATAAAAGCTTTTTGAAAATTACGCGAATAAAAGCTAATGCATAACAGTGCATTCGTAATGGCTGAAAGATAGCTAGAACACGCACAGCGCAGTGCTCTGCTTTCAGTCTAGTTGAAGCCAAGGTCAAATAAACATGGACGCTCCGTTGCTGGATTGCACCATTGTTGAACTGTAATCTAGTTAGATTACTATGGGCAGAAGGAATGAAACCTGCTAAAATTCACCGTAGTGCTGGCTCACTGCGAAAGTGCAAACAGCGTGACTCAACAAAACGTTTATGAACGGACAGGAAGAATATAAACAAGAAGAATATAAACAGGAAGAATATAAGCAGGAAGAACAAGTGTAACCGACGAAGCTAGAACTGCTGGCTCCGTGACATTGCAGTGGCCGCGACGATGAAGGCAATGCGACGGCTGCAGTTTGAATGTCTCCCCCCCCCTGCCCCCAACACTGACAGCGCTGATCTGGCACCATGTGATTACAACGTCTTCGGTCTAAAGTGTTTTCCCCATAGCCTCTGACGACGAGGTTAAGGAATTAAGGAAGCAATGCAGATTTGGAGTAGGGAGCAGCCGACAAGCTTCTTCTTCCAGGGATCGAAGAAACTAGTGAATCAATGCAGTAAGCGCATCGGCCTGCTGGGGGGGGGGGGGGGAGAATATGTTAAGAAGTAATATAAGCGTTATGTTCATTTCCTCACACTTACCAGATTCTGTTGGCCTTTACCTTTAGATTCTCCCTCGCAATGATAGAATAGTGCCAGAGGTTCTCATCCTTTTAAGTCTCAGCACACTGAACATTGTCATGGCATGGCACGGGAGATTTTATATCTAAAACCGAAAATAATAACATTTTTTTTTAATTTTGGGACCTTCCATCAATGTTCGGCGGCATACCTGCATCCCCTTCCTAGCAGGTAATCTGGTACTTGTTGTTCTATGGTACTCACGCAGATTAGTTCAGTTTTACACTGTGTTTTGCGCTGGCATTAAAAACTTTTTTTTTCTTTCATTATTTCTTTCATTATTACTATCATTTAGTTCAGTGACCAAACATTTCTCTCCTGTCTCCAGCTGGCCCGACTTGCAACCCTGAATGTCAGAATGGGGGTACATGCGTAACTCCAGGAAACTGCCAGTGTCAATTTGGCTTCACAGGAGTAAGCTGCGAATCTGGTAAGTCTCAAGGCTGTTTGTTTAATGACGTTCGTGGAATATCTTCCCATCAGCAGCGATGGCCAAGAAGAACTAAGAAAAGAACGTTTCGCCTTTTTGAAAAGGCCGTGAAGGGTAAACAGGATGGAGAGAAATCAGAGTGGGAAATATTGAGGCTTACAGAACACAAAACATTTTGTTTCAGTGGATGATGACAGGAATCAGATATTGGTAGAATCGGTCATGAGAGTTTGTTGTACACTGCGTATTCATGTAAAGTCAACCTTTCTCTTCTTTTCGTACATTTTTGTCTTGTTTGTTAAAGTATGAGCAAAGCACACTTTAAAGTTTAATAAAAATCTGTAAAAAAAAAAAAAGCTATTAATTTTGAAATGGCCGGGCGTGACCTAATTGACCAGAAGTATTTATTATTCTGTTTTTAACTTGATAGAAATCTATGGTACGCATTATTTGGTTGCATCAGAAAATGTTCTTCACTTATTCTAGAAACGTTGAACCAATCAGAGTATAGTTATCTTCTTCGTGACTAAATTAACCAATCGCAGAGTTAGTAGAAAAGTTTGAATGCGCTAAATGTTTGAGCCAGCGTCAGTTTTATATCGACAGAACGACTGAGGATTTTTTGGATTTTTTGTCAAGTTAATTAGTAGTCATGAATGTCATGATTGTTCTAGGGAATGTATAGTGTTGGTTTCCCCTTGCCTTCCACCGGTTTGTTTACGATTTACTCCACTAGCCCTTGACTCTGGCCAGAGCCTACCCTACAAGGCAGCAGGGGGTTTGAAATCAGAGTTTTCCTTCTCTTAGATGAGCTATCAACCAAAACTAACGTCTGGTTTTCAGGCTTCACATACTCGCCTTTAGGCTCTTCTGTTTAAACAGTTCTGCCACGAGAAGGCCAGGAGCTGGACTCGGACTGTCAGTGGCTATTTGAGACATTTAATTGGAGTGTAGTAATTAGTAGTACTGTACTTGTTTAGTTATTAAGTAAGGCGCATTTCACGTGCGTTATTGTGTGTTTAATTATATTTATTTTACTTACTTATCAACTGAACATTACGTAGCGGGATAATGAAAATTTAGCCTCCATTCCGACGATGTCTAAACGAGCGTGTAAACTGAATCAACAATTAGAGAGGGATTTTCCCTTCACAAAGAGGCGAGAACTGACAATGACTCCCACGTTAGATGTGGCACTTGCAAAATCTGAATTTTCAATTCACTAACACTGACACCATAATCAGACTTACACAGCTAGTACTAAACCTAAATTCTTTCGAATTCAACGGCGAATACTTCGAGCAAATCAGTAGTGTTGCCATGGGAACGAAAATGGGTCCCAGTTATGCATGTCTATTTATGGGCTTTCTGGAAGTCAAATTATGGGAAACCTACACTGGCAGATTTCCAGAATTCTATAAAAGGTACATCGATGATGGCATTGGAATCACAAGTATGCCATATGAAGACCTTAAAAAATTTATTGAATTCGCCAATACACTCAATAACAACATAAAATTCACTTATGAAATCTCTGACAAGTCTGTTAACTTTTTAGACATTAAAATTTCTATTGGCACAAACAGGCTTGTCACTTCTATATTTTACAAGCCCACCGACAGCCACACCTATTTGCTTTATACCTCCTCCCATCCTGAAGCCTGTAAGAACTCTATCCCATACTCCCAACTCCTCCCTCTTCGCCGCATATGTCAGGATAATTTGGACTTTATAGATCAGTCCAACAAGTTATTAGAATTTTTCCGTCATCGCCACTACCCAGAAGAGGTCCTTCGTAAAGCCTTCAACCGTATCCAACTAGTCAGCCGCAAAGAAGTATTCAGGAAAAAGCCTGTTGCTCCATCTGACAGAGTTAAGTTAGTACTGCCTTTCCACCCGCACGGTCAGATGGTTAAGAAAATTCTTTATCGTCATCTGCCGATAATCCAACTCGACTCCGACACTCGCGACATTTTCTCTGATCCACCCCTATTGGCATACAAACGTGAGCCAAACCTTAAGGACATCCTCGTCCACAGCCACTTGAAGCAGAGCCTTACATATGTTGGCACCAGAAAATGTAACCGCCCCCGCTGCGTTACCTGCCCTGTAGTTTGGGAAACAAAAACAATCATATTTCCCAAAACTATCCTCACTCTTCATGAGGGATTCACATGCGAGTCCCGTAATGTCATATATGTCATCGTTTGCAAAAGATGCAGGATAACATATATTGGTGAGACTGGCCTCAGATTAGGGGACCGCATGCAAAAACATCTGTACAACATCGCCCAGCATGCTTCGAAACCAGTCCCAAATAATTTCAATGGCTCCAACCACAGAGGCAAATCTGACTTTCTGGTAACAGCCATTAAACAATGTCACGCAGATGACACAAGCCGCCTGGCACTTGAGAACCGCTGCATTCAAAATTATGGGACGCTGGAACCACATGGGTTAAACTAGCTGTTTAGTTACACGTAACATCATCTTCTTCAATCATTATAGTACCTCTCCACTAAATCCACCCCTTCTTACTTTTCAAACTTCATCACAGCATCACTCTGCAACTCCTCTTCCCCAATCATCTGTTTCAATTTCTCCTAGCTAGGTCAATATTGCATCACTCTCTCTCCCCTCCCCGGTTCCCCATCCACCACCCCCAGTTACAACCCACCGACCACATATCACAGGTCTCTATTTAAACAGTCTCCACGTCCTACTAAATCCATTCCTGACACACCGCCGGACAAACCACATCTTACAATTTACAGCAAGTCTTTAAAAAAAATTTTTTTTAACAGTATTCAAGTGAATCTATACTTTATCTCCTCTCTCTATTTCTTCGTCCTATATGTTTTTGTATGATTAAGGCTCACGCCGAAATGTCACAACTTTGTAATCGTTAAGTAATAAAGCTCCTCCTACTTTTTTCCTGTTTTATACATTCTGACTCCTTTATACTGAGCGTTTTAATTTTCTTTATGTAAACTTTAAAACAAAATGCTAGCTAAGGATGTAAAAAAATACTGAAGCGAGCATACAGTTTTTAAAGACTTTCTGCAGTTTGAGTTTGACCTGTGTAGATAGTAAAGGTTAGAGCAATTTTTTTTTGGGGGGGGGGTGGGGTGGGGGTGGGGGGGTGGCCCTCTTTGGTTTGCGAAAAATGTGGTCACTTGAAGTGAGTACTTTTATTCTATGCTTATAACTCAACAAAACCATTATCACAGATTGTTATTTCTTTCTTTTTATGTATTATAACGTGTGGTTCTACTTCTTGTGCTATCTCATCAGAAGACTCTAGCAGCTTCATGTGCTGACACTTTGTATATAACACAGAAGACTCTTGCAGCTTCATGTGCTGACACTTTGTATATAATACAGAAGACTCTTGCAGCTTCATGTGCTGACACTTTGTATATAACACAGAAGACTCTTGCAGCTTCATGTTCTGACACTTTATATATAACACAGAAGACTCTTGCAACTTCATGTGCTGACACTTCATATACAAGACTCTTGCAGCTTCATGCTCTGACACTTCATATACAACACAGAAGACTCTTGCAGCTTTATGTGCTGACATTTCATATATAACACAAAAGACTCTTGCAGCTTCATGTTCTGACACTTTATACATAACACAAAAGACTCTTGCAGCTTCATGTGCTCACATTTCATATATAATACAGAAGACTCTTTCTCCTCCTCTTCTTCTACTACTTCTTCTTCTCCTCCTCCTCTTGCTGTTGTTACTTCAGACATCTATATTTATTGTCCAGATAAACTGTGCTTCAGATTTTGGAGGTCAAAGAGTTTTATTTCAAGGTAGATTCTCTGGTTTAATTATTGGTAAACTGTGAGAGCCATGAAGGCAAGTCAAGGGAACCTGCCAAATTTTGATTACATTTTTACATGTGCAAATAGGGAAGATATTAGGCCAGTAAAATATACCTCATTACTCTATGCTACTAACTGCAAACAGGCTGCTGCATTCTTTCAGCTGAGCTAGTGATGTATAGGAGGTTGTGTGCTCAAAATGTGGATATTGGTCCACTTTGATAATTCATGCAGTTTGTTTTTTATCAGAGATTCAATGTTTGTTCCAAGATCATCATGGCTTGCTCACAAAGAACTGGTTCATTTAGTTGAGTCATGCTACAAACAGCAACCATAACAGAAACACTAGTCCATTTTTTGTAGAATACATTTATATGTCAAACTTGTTTTATTTCCAGTGGATGTTTGTGCACCAGTGAGCTGCACAAACGGCGGTACATGCACCATCACCAACGACGAGGCAAGCTGTATCTGCCCAGCAGGGTTCACAGGTCCGCTGTGTGAAACAGGTGCCTAGATTTCCTCATGTTAAATTCATGCTGTAGCTGTTTAGATTGTAGTCCTATGTACATGTATTTTCATAGTTGTGCTCATCTGTTAGTAGTAAAGCATAACTTTTCTGCTTTCAATTTTTTAACCATTTATTTGAGAACAGATAAGTGAATTTTTTTCTTCTCTGAATTTATTTATTCCTTTCATGCTGTTTTTTTTTTTTTAGTCCTTGAAGTAGGCTTTTTGCTACAATGTTGATTGTTTTACTTTATTTTTTTGTTTACTTCTTTTCCTATCTCATCATTTCTGGGTTTTTGTCTTAATCTCATCTTCAAACATTTTGTAAAAATGTATCGAGCAGCTGTATCCAGCTACCTCGTAACACTAGTCTTACAAGCCATCTTTTCATTATTTTTTTTTATTAATGTGACAGGATTACCTTTACCTTTTTTTAAAATTTATCGTTTTTACAGCTCATTGTGTGTAGCTTCAGTTTTCAGCCATTTTTTCCCAAATGTGTGTCTAATTTATAAGTAATTAATTCAAATTAATGTGCCTTTGTTTTTTTATTGCCATGTAAACATCTATTATAGTTATCCTCAAATTTTAGTCAATGAAGCTGCCTTTCTGATTCAGTGTTATTCTTGTATCCTCTGTCAGTAATTTCAAGAAATAATGAAATCCTAATGTTTTTAATAAAAGGTTAGAAAATAGAAAAGTGTTTAAGAGATATAATCTCCTTGAGGAAAGTGATTAAGAGATATAATCTCCTTGGGAAAAGTGCTGCTGTTCTTGAGCAAATGAATGTTTTAAAAGAAATCACAGTAGTTAAAATTTTCATTTAAACAAAAAGACTGAAGATTAATGTTTAAGAATTATTGTACTTAAAAGGTAAAATTTGTTAATTTAATTTCTTTACTTTCAGTTTGTATAAGTCTTTATTCAAAAGAAAAAAAATGTCTCCTTTGATATGGTTTCACATCCACTCTGGCAAGTTTTGTATCTCCTTTGTAACTATGATGCACTGTTTGAGAGTCACTGGTTAAAATCATTGTACTCTTTTCAGTGTGTATACTTTCACATTTTTAAATAGGTTTATGTGGTGGCAGCACATGTGCAACTTCTGGCCTGTCCTGTCAGAATGGAGGTGAATGTTCAGACAAGTCAGGCACTCCTATATGCTTGTGTCCATCAGGCTACATTGGTGCCACTTGTGAGCAAAGAAGTGAGTAAAGATTGTAATAACAGCACTCTTCATCTGTGAAGGTAGTTTTTTTTAAAATTAGTAGTCTGAATTAGTGGGCATAAAATCCCTTGATGAGGTTTGAAAAGTTTGCGGGAAACAGGAAAACTCAGCAAACTGCCATGTGAGCCCTATGTGACGTTTAATGGCATGGAAAGGATGTAAGATGCAAGATGATGTTTTTTAATTATATTATACATCAAATAATGTATAATATAATAATTGCCATTATCTTTTTATTATTATTATATTACTGTTTTTGGCAATATTACTTTTTAATATACATTTTTCTTGTTAATATCTGATAAATCTAATATCAAATCTGTTGAAGTTTTAATAATGCATGTCTCAGAAAAGTGTCACTAGCACATCTCTTCTATGACAGTTCTGAACCCGTCTGCACCCTTGCCATCATATTCATTCACATCCCACAAACATCTTTCCTCAGATATTTTAACTGGGTCACTCATATCTTTGACAATGCACTCTCATGGACATGTATTTCAAGCAGGCTCATATTCTTTCAGTCTTTCAGAAACACTCATTTCTTTGTTGAAACATTTAGTTATGGAGAGTTTTTCTTACTGCTTAAGTACTTTAATACAGTCACTTCTTTGTTCATATGTATTTTATCTCAGACAAAAACTTGTTTCATTTCTCAGATATCCTATAAAGGATACTTAGCTCTTTTGCAGGAACTGTGGGATTTTTCCAACCATCATTTTGCTGAACATCTTCACTGATTCTATCAATGTTGGATTTGCATAATCACCCATAGACAGCAAGCAATGTCTGTATCGCAAAATCCTATCTCTTTTTGTTTTAGCCGTCTTCCATCTTCAGATCTGGTAACGTTTTAAAAAGAAAACATTTTGTCTTGTCTTGTCTCCTTCCTCATATACCTCATGGTGCTGAGGTTGCAAATAGATAGGGCTTGGCAGTATGCTTCATATAATGGGATATTTGAGGTTCTTGTAATTTCCCTCCTCCATCTCTCGTGTGGGTGGCCCCTTCCTCTGTTACTTCTTAGAAAAGAAACATAAAAAAAACATAAATACACAAATTATAGTTTTTATAAGAAATGACATAGAGAGCAAAGTATTCTTTGAAGAAAGACAAAATTGTGAAGTATCATAGCTAAACGAGAAAGATGAAAAAAAATCATGAAAACTGACTTGATAATCTCCATCTTTGGGCACCTGCTGAAGTCAGCAGCAATCTAAGCACTGAAGTCAATGCTATAGACAAGACATGTCCCCATTCCTCTCTGTTCTTGATCTTTTCTTGCCAATTGTTGATTCCAAGAGAGTGTATTTCTTCTTCTAAGTTGTTTTGCTATCACTGTCTAGGTCTACCCTTATAGTCTATCCCCTTTCATCACTTTTGTATAGGCCATCTTTGTTTGTTTATCCTCTTCCATTCTCTCTAAATGCCTGAGCCACCTCATGATTAGATAATAAAAGGACAATAAGTACTAAAATAAAGACAGAGTAACATAAACTGTAGCTCACTAATTAGCAAGTGCTTCTAAATATTCTGTAGGATACATACATGAACAGTGAAACTTACTACAACTGCTGTTTTACTCATCTTATTGTTTCTGCTTCTGATGTTGTGTCATCACTATATTAGTTTAATTTTTACTGCTGATATTACTTTCATTTTTACTGCTGATATTACTTTCATTTTTACTGGTGATATCCCTAATATTCTAATTTCTAAAAAAAAGTAAAGTAAAAGTAACCCTGTCATGGCTTAGAGCCACATAGGAATATGGTGTTATTACCCATATTTTCCTTGAATTTCTATTAGTATAATTATGGAGGATGAATTATAAAACAATAAAGGTGAAAGAAAAACTCTCTCTCTCTCTGGTCCGTGCCAGTCAGGCATTGGTTGTCATTGATTTCCACAATCATCTAATGTAAGATGTGGGTTGGACTGCGCTCTGTGTCACACTTTTAGTCCATAAAGTATCTTGTTTCTCTGTCCCTTTTTCCTTCCAGTTTTCTTGTTGTCACTAGATGTTCCAGTCTGCCTCTTGTCAAAATGTGTCCTACAAATTTGGACAGTTATGTGAAAGAATAACTGCAAATTTAATAAACTCTGGCTTTTCAGTCTCCCGAAGCGGTGCCTGCGCTACATCAGGACTGACTTGTCTTAATGGTGGACAGTGCTCTGACCAGTCAGGGACTGCTCAATGCTTGTGTCCTGAAGGTTATACAGGCACTCAGTGCGAGAAGCAAGGTAAGAGAGGAGAATGACTGTGGTTGAACTGGTAATGTGATGCGGAAATGGATGAAGGTGGATGGCAGTAAGACCAGAAAGAAAAGAAAAAGAAAAAGGAAAGAACTACAGTCAGAGACAAGAATGAAAACTAATATTTTGCCAGAACACCTTCTTCTTGGACGCTGGAAAGACAAGGTAACAAAAATGGAGCACAAAAATAGAAAAGCTATCTATTGATACACATCTGGCTTTTCAAGAGATTCATCATGAAGTTAAAAGTCTGGTAATTATTCATGACAATTACATATGTTATTTTTAAAATGTGTCAAGACATATTTTCACTTTTGACGTTACCTTCACTGAATTTTCAAAGCAGTTGCTGGTGCTGATTTCTGTAGAGAATTATTACCATTTGTTAAAAATTTCTTACCACATCTTAGTCATTGAATTCATTTCTAGGTCAAAATTTTATTATAAAAGATTGCCCATTTCAAGAGCAAATTTTATTATTAATAATATCTAGGGAAAATAATTTGTTCACTTTCATTATTAGTTCATGTATTTCACTCAGCAGTTAGAATTCAAGAAAGGTGGAAAAATAATATATAAGGTTAAAAAAAATGAAACGCAACACTACTGTAGTCATAATGGACACCAAATTTCAAACGTGTGTCAAAGTTTTATTTTATGGAATTAATGTTTCAATCTTGGCATAAAGAAACTTTAAGACTTTAACAATGAAATGATGTTCATTAATTTCGTTTGGACTTTTATTCTTTGCGACTGATGTCTCCGTTTCAGTAAGGTGTATGACCTCCTCTGGCCTGTATCAGAGAAGGACATCTCCTTGACATGGATCCTATTAGCCGTTGGATCTGTTGTTGTGAGATGACTGCCTACTCTCCCCACAGTGCAAGAGACAGCTGTCGGAGATTGGTTGGCGCCATGTCTCACTTTCGGACTTGTCTGTTGAGTTCATCCCATAAGTGTTCTATTGGGTTCACGTCTGATGACATGGATAGCCACAGAATGGTCTGGATGCTGTAATCAGCAATTAACTGGATGATGAGTTGTGCCACATGAGGTCGAGCATTGTCCTGCTGAAAAATTGACCCTGGAGCAGCCAGAAGTAGAAAGACATGAGGATGAAGAATTTCAGTGACATATTATTGGACATTCAGGCGTCTTTCAATTTGCACAAGGTCACTTCTCATGAAATTGATCATCCCCCACACCAGTAAACCTCCATCACCATGTGGAGGAGCCTCATCCACTCAGTTCTGGATGTAGCACTCCTGGACTCTGAGGTAAACTCTTCTCTATCTATCATGTCGCTGGAGCAGAAAGAATGATCCATCACTAAACCAAACCCTTCTCCAATCATTTGCAACAGTCTATTGATGACGCTGGTTTGCCCACTGCAGTTGGTTCTGACGATGCCGGTCCATAAGAACAGGACCTCTGTAGGGTCTTCTAGCCCAAAAACCATGCAGCCGGTTCCTGACTGTTTGATCTGAAATTTTATGAGCTGCTGTCATTGACTGAACTGTTGAGGATGCAGATGCAAATCGATTCCTGAGGTGATGCAGCCGTATGAAGCGGTCTTCGGCATGAGTTGTGACTATGGATTTTCTACTGCGCCATCAGTCTGCAGCTGAGCCATTTTCTTGAAATAATCTCCAAAGGTGACTAATGGTGCTTCTAACCACATTAAATTGTCTGGCCACTACACTTTGTGACCGTCCAGTCTGTAAACATCCAAAGATGATGAGTCACTATTCTGTAATGAGATGAGCCATACTTGCGCACTGAATTTTCAAATGAATTGATTTGATGCTTGTAAGTCTTTTAGTTTTGTGTTTAGTAAGTTTCACAAGATTCTCATGAACCTGTCATGAGTTACTGTCAAAAATGCTGTTTTGACTAGTGTTGCTTTTCTGTGTTCATGAATCATCTGCTGAGTACAATTCAGGCCAGCGCGTGAAGTTGATGTCCAAGTGAACATTTCAGGCAATTTGCCCTTGTCTGATCAGCAAACATCAGTTTAAATCGCAACATCGTATTTGTTCCGTTTCTTTTTTTTTTAACAGTATATAAATAAAATTGAATAAGCAGCTGCATATATTGTTGGATTATAAACACCAGATGGGTAATGTATGGAAACTTCATGCAATCAGCTTTCAGATTTTTGCATGACACATGCTGATTATGAGGATGATGATGGACATGTTATTTTATTCTCATCTTGTGTGTCAGTGTCCAGCGCAGATCCATGTACCACATCTGGTCTGCAGTGCTTGAATGGTGGTCAGTGCTCAAGCTCTACAGGTACGGCCCAGTGTCTCTGCCCCAAAGGATACACTGGCACCAACTGCCTGACACCACGTATGTAATATGTGAAACCGTCATTTAATAAGTGTGTGATGCATGAAGTGAACTCAGAATTACTTAACTTGTAGTGTAATAAGTCACCAGTATTATTTGTGTGGTGTTTGTGGGTCTTGCTGGGATTTGGTATCATCATCTATAATAAAAAAAATACACAGCATATATACAGTGCGTTCAGAAAATAACTGCACTAACCCAGTATCGATTCCGATATTGTAGTGATATCTTCATGTAGCGGAAGACAGATGCGGCTAGATACCACAGACGGAATCGATACTGGGTTAGTGCACAGTTACTTGTGGAACACCCTGTATTACAACTGTCTGTGAGAAACAAAAAGGGAAGTGAACCAAAATTTGGTAAAACACTGTCAATGTTCCTAAAATCATGCTCAGCCTGGCTAACAGAACAGTGCTGGCTGTGGTTCCTGTGGTGGTAGAGCCTGATAATAAAATCGTTTTTTGGTCCTCTGTGGATATTCAAGTTAGTCACAAAAACCAACTACCTAATCAATACAATCCATCCATAATTTCATGTCCTTGGTTGATAATTAGCTAATCAGTCACCACTCGGTACACCTTGTGATGCCTTGCAGGGCAGCAACAAATTCTACCTCTCACAGTCTGCGGCCAGTCTTTGTATAGTGCAAATCAGTACAATGCTTGTGGTTTAGCATCTTCTGATAAGAACATTTTGTTTGCAGTTCCAGTGGTGTCTATTGGTTTCTATGCCCAAGATCATTTCTTTATCACTCAGTCCTTTCTGTCATAATTTTACTAGTGTTCATTATTTATGTATTATACATGTAGCAAATTATGTTCAGATCACATCTGATAATGTCATGCCAATAGGTGTAGGCAGTCATCTCTCTCCATCTTGCATGATCCTCCATGTCTTGAATCAAGTTGATTGCTGTTTTTCTGCCAGACTATGCAGTCAGGCCATCCAGGTATTTCTGTCTTCACCGCCCTCTGTCTTTTGCCATTTTATCTATCCAGTCATGATCAGTTCTTCAAGATCTTCATGGCTGCTGATGTGTCTGAGAAACTTTGGTTGTCTTTTTCTTATGTACAACACTAGTTTGAGATATGCCTTTGCCTGTTATAATACTTCATCATTTGTCCTTCTGGCTGTCCGTGGTATGCCAAGCATTCTTCTTAAGAACCACTTTTCAGTAGCCTTTATTCTTTGTTGTAATTAGTGGATACTGGATAAGACCTAGGTTTGTTGCTGGCCTAAGGGATATGTTTCATTACACTCAGGACATGCCCATAAGTGCTCTGCATTCAATATCAAGATGGCCTTTAGTGTTTTGGCTGATAAAACACACAATACTGCATTGGTTGTAAATTTCTTGTATTCTAGTGCACAAGTAGGATTTGGTTCCACTTCCTCTGATTACATGTAAGTCATTGAGGTGGGCCTGGTATGTACTGATGAGAAGGGTTTTTTTTCCCACTGATTCTATGATTTGCTGCCTGAAAGATTGATATACATCTTGTTTGCCCTAGTGGATTAGCCCTGTTTCAGACTTTTTATTGTCTGTGTTTCACCTGCATCTAGTAGAATAGGTTATGTACAGCATCTTAGAACTCACTTTCTTATTACCAGTGACAGTTCTTGATTTGCTAATATGTTCTTCATTTTTACAAAACCTGTCCATGCCACTGCTGCCCTGGTTCTTGTTTCTTCAATACACCTGCTGTCAGATGTTGTGACCTGAAGTTTGTATCTATTGATCCGTGATCTTTTTCCCCTGCGCGATAATTCTGCAGTCTAGCATTTTCTTTTTCTTTGATATCACCGTTACTTCTGTTTTATTGGTGCTTAACTCTAATACTGTGTTGAGTGTTTAAAATAAAGTCAAAGATGAAAGAAGGTCAGATAAGCCTGCATGCTAAGTGCTTTTTGAAGATAAATTTCTCCCATGATTTGTTCTGTCAGTGCTCTGTTTGTGGCCCACTTTCTTCCTTTCTAGGAGGAGAAAATATACACTGTTTCAAAAAGGTTAAATGATGCCCACATCCTTGCAGTGCTTCCTGGAAACAGGCTGTGTCACAACAGCTTGATAAACAAGAAAGGATGATGTGGTCCCTGCTATGGTGAAAGACTACCTAGAAGCCTAGCTTCACATTTAAACTGAGAGGGCATTATCCTATCTTCTTGTATACACTTTGGAAGATGAGGAATCCTATGACAATTTGCACCACCACCACCACCACCACAACCACCACAACCACCACCACCACCACCACCATTATCATCACAGAACAGAAGAGCAAATATGTTTCATCTGGTATCTTTAGAACAGTACAAGACATATCCACTTTTTATTATATGTTGCTACATGTCTGATGAAGATTTATCAAATGTGGTCTAGCTGCCTCTTTAATTTTCCTTTTTTTCCAGTGACATCTACTGGAGCATGTCAAACATCTGGCCTGGTTTGCCAAAATGGTGGACTATGTCAAGACTGGACTGGATCTGCCACATGCGTCTGTCCTCCTGGCTATACTGGCCAGAATTGTGAATCCCAGAGTGAGTCTCAAGAGTTCCAAAAATGTCAAAATTTGAAGGCACAATATTTTTAAGATAAAATGAATTAACAAATATAAAGCATAGCAGTAGTTCAAGAAATAAAACAAATATAAAGTTTAGCAGTAGTTCAAGAAATAAAACAAATATAAAGTTTAGCAGTAGTTCAAGAAATAAAACAAATATAAAGTTTAGCAGTAGTTCAAGAAATAAAACAATTATAAAGTTTAGCAGTAGTTCAAGAAATAAAACAAATATAAAGTTTAGCAGTAGTTCAAAAAATAAAACAAATATAAAGTTTAGCAGTAGTTCAAGAAATAAAACAAATATAAAGTTTAGCAGTAGTTCAAGAAATAAAACAAATATGAATTATTGACAGCATTGTTTTAACTTTAATTTTTCTTTTCATAATTTAATATCTTTTTGTTTCATAGGAACATTTAAAAATAACATGTTTGTGCTGAATACATAAATTATACTCATTGCTGCAGCAAAAAGGAAATATGCCAAGCTGTTCTGCAAATGTCTTTCTTTTAAAGGAAATTATTTTATTAAAAATTCATGAGAATAGTTTAGCAGTTCATGAGCTGGAATTTCAACTGGAGAGAGTGGGTTCTAATCTCACTTTAAATTTAGCCTTTAAAAACAAAATTGATTCTTAGCAGTTATAAAAGGGAAAGATTCAGAAAAAAAAGAAGAGAAATATACCCGACGGTGAATCACACTAGAAAACACTGACTGTGAAAATATAATATTCACATGAAAGTCAGTTTCATTTATGTGGGCCTGAAACTGATTACACACCTTCTTACATCTTACATATTTCCCTTGCCATGTCTTTCTGTTTTCAGTAAGTTTTTCAACATCAGGAGATCTTATGCCCACTAATTTAGCCTTTCTCTCAACAATGTTCTCTTAATTTCATGTGGTTGACCTCTTTTTCCTTTGTCCTGTTGTGTCTCATATGATAGCTTGTTTTTGGATTCTCTGATTGTTTCTTCTCATCACATGGCCATTATATGTCCATCTCCTTTCCTTTGATCACTGATGAAACAGGTTGTTGTGTGCTCAGCTTCCTTATCTCTGAATTCATTCCCGTGTATGCAGAGTATTTTCCTTATAGATTTGTTTTAAAATGCTTTTAATTTGTTTTCTATTTCTTTAGTTGTTTTCCAGCTTTTGCATGCATAAATAAGGGTGGACATTACACTTGAGTTGAATAATCTAAACTCTGTTTTCATGCTTATAAGTTTATAACTTTTACCTGCTTCTTATATCTTATATCCTTCCAGTGCCATTAAACATCACATAGGGCTCGCAAGGTAGTTCACCAATTTTTCCTGTTTTCGGTGAGTCTTTCAGCCTCATCAAGGGATGTTATGCCCATTCATTTGGCCTCTCTTATCAATGTCCTCTTTAGAGTTTCACATGGTCGACCTCTTTTTCTTTGGCCTGTTGTGCTCCACTTGATAGCTTGTTTTGGGATTCTCTGATTGTTTCTTCTCATCATGTGATCACCATATGTCCATCTCCTTTTCCTGATCACCATGAGACTGGTTGTTGTTCAGTCATCTGTCTTATCTCTGCATTGTTCTTGAATTCATTCCACTTGATGCCAAGTATTTTCCTTAAGCATTTGTTTTCAAAAGAGTCTAATTTCTTGTCTATTTCTTTAGTTGTTTTCACATGCATATATGAGGGTGGATATTACATTTGAATTGAATAGTCTTAACTTGGTTTTTGTGCTTATAACTTTTGAATGCTATATGTTCTCAAGATTCTTGAAGATTAATGCTGTTTTTGCAATTCTAATTCTAACTTTCTTTGTGGTGTCACCATACTGGTCTACGTAGCTGCCAAGGTATGCAGATTGATTGACTTCTTCAATATCTGTCCCTTCTACACGTATTTTTCCATTTTGATTAATAGGAAGTTTCATTATTTTTGTTTTGTCCTTGTTAATTTCAAGTCCTATTTTGCTAGCCGGTGAGGACAGGCTATCTGTTTTTTCTTGCATGGAATAGATAAGAGTTATGTCATCAGCAAAATCAAGATCTTCTATTTGGGTCCCATATACCCAGTCAATACCTGTGTTATCTATTACTCCTACAAAAATAAAACCAACTTGGCTGCATCATCCAAGTCTTATTTAACCACCAAATATTCTCTCCTTGACGGGCACACTGCATATAATGAGATTATTTAGTAAGATGATCTATTTGTACAAAAGTTTTTTTTCATAACATGTTGCAAGATTTTATTTTTTATAGTTTTTATTTTTTAAAAAAATGTTATTTAGGCAGTCTCTGCAGTGCTGTAATCTGCCTGAATGGAGGTACATGTGAAGAGCATGCTGGTGGGGTACTAAGCTGCAACTGCCTATCTGGATTTGCTGGACAGTTCTGTGAACTGGGTAAGCTTATCTTTCTATTGGACTTTTCTAGATTTCACTGGGGTATCTACATACCGATAAGAAAGTCTTTTCTTGATAAAATCATCTCACATAAGTAGACTTTCAAATGATTTTAAAGTGACAGTCATTTTTTTCTGTGGTAAGTCAGTTCAGATTTGACATTTTGTTCAATTTAATTAATTTTCTAGCCTATTGTGTGAAAATTGTTTTCTAATATTTTTGTTGTTTCACATCCTACTATAGTTTTAAGTTTCAGAATTCTCACACATGATTATTTGTTCTAACAGAAATTGACTGCAGCAAGTTTGTATGTCTAAATGGCGGAACATGCGCTGTTGTCAATAACACAGAGGGATGTAACTGTCCTGCTGGAACAAGTGGAAGCCATTGTCAAAACAGTAAGTGTTTATGCTGTTTTAATTTGACATTGTTTTTCATGTTTCAACTTCATTTCAAGAACAAAGTCTCAACAAATTTTTATCAAAATTATCCTACATTTCAATCTTTCATTATTCCTCCTTTACTAATATTTTAATTTTAAAAAAAAGAAAAGAAAATGCATTTCTCCTAGGCATTCTATTGTTTTCTCTGCATTTCTTTTGTAGTTTTCTAAAGTGAAGGATATGCTGTGGCTATTGTAAAATACATCATTAATGTATTCATCTCTGAGCTTTTTTATCTTTCATCAGTTACATACTGATATCACGTAACACTGTCAGTTTTAATTACTATGAACACTGCGTAATGTCACATATATGTCATCATTATTATCACTAATATTAAACAGATATGTGATGCTGTTATCATTATTTTCGCTACTGTTTCTGGATGTACCACATGCCTGAACTGTTTATCCTTCTCTTTTCTATCTATTTTCTGTCTGTTTCATATCCACACACATGTACACACATACATGTACAAAATGAATAGCAGTAATGATAGTCTCTCCCAAAGATCAACCCCGCAACCTCATCATAGGAGAGCGTAACAGCCAAGTAGGGATTGCTGGTTTAGGCAAAGTATGGTGTGGGTTTATCTCACAGGTTAACCACGGTAGCCATGAAGACCAACCTGGACATCCTGAAAACAGCTGGCTAAAGGGGGTCTAGTGAAGCTGCGACAGGCCTAGCAAGCTAATGGTGGATTTTCTCTTGCTACAAATTCAAGAAAGGAGATAAAACAGACTGACTTAAATGAAAAATGGACTGGTAATCCTAAAGAATGACACATATACAGCCAGCCATGAGGGTTCAACCAAAGGACTACAGGACACAGATCAAGAGGAAGACTGGCATGAACATTACTGAGGCCATTCATATGGCTGCAAAAATGTCAACTGCATCTCCCTTTGACACCTCATGGTACAAGAGGAAGGATAAAGTAAGTAATGATAGTGTACATCCTCACAGGGATATTTACTTTAAATGATATACAAGTATTATGAAATAACTGTCATAAATTATCTTACATCCTTCCTATGCCATTAAATGTCACATAGGCTTGCATGGTAGTTCACCAGGTTTTCCTGTTTTTGGTGAGCTTTTCAAACTCATCAAGGGATTTTATGCCTACTAGTTTGGCTTCTCTAAACAATGTCCTCTTTAGAGTTTCTTGTGGTTGACCTCATTTTCTTCGGCCTGTTGTGTTCCACTTGATAGCTTGTTTTGGGATTCTCTGATTGTTTCTTCTCATCACATGACCGACATATGCCCATCTCCTTTTTCTGATCACATGAGACATAAATTTTGATAGAAGGTTTTTTTACCAGTTCTGTGTGGCATGCTGGGATCCTCTTTCACAAGAGGAGATTGAGTACTTGTGAGATTGAATGAATGTATGCCTGCGCGCACACAGTCTCTCATTCTTGGACATGCCAGTCTGTACTCTCAGCTGTCTCAGTCTAAGCAGTGATATAGATATGATGGAGTCAAAATCCTCTTTGCCTATCTCTCTTAGCACATTATCAGCTCTATCTGATGGTTGTCTATCTGCGATGATGGCTAAGCCAGCCAACCTATCATCTTATTCATTTCCCTGGGATATAGATAAAGGTGACTCTACATGTCTTGTAGTGTACTAAATTAGGCAACATTACACTTTCAGGAGAAGACTGTGGGGTTAATAACTCTCCATGCCTGAATGGTGGTCAGTGTGTTGACACATCTCAAGGATTTCTCTGTGCCTGCACCTTTGGCTGGGCTGGAATCGTATGTGACACTAAACGTAAGTTTATACATGATCCTGTGTCTTTGTGGAAAAAATTTTAGTGGTTTTGTGGAGTGTATAGAAATTTTTTTTTTTTAGAATTAAGGTACACATAACAATATGTATAAAAATCAATTTTAAGCATGTATAGAAGACAAAAATAGCACTAAGATGGACACCACAGGGGAACAAAAGTAAGGGTAGACCAAAAGAGACATGGAGAAGAACAACAGAAAGGCTGTTGAGCAATAGAGGGCTCACCTGGGCAAGAGCAGAAAAAAAGGCGAAGGACAGGCATTTGTGGAAAACCCTTGCGAAAGCCCCATGTGCCCTGGGCACTTAAGGTTCAGAGAGAGAGAGATAGAAGACAACATAGAATAATGAAAATTAAACGGTGTATGTGTTTTGTATTAAATGTCATGAGAGTTAGGAGAAGACAGTCTTGGAAGTATACATAATGAGAAAAAGAAAGAGAGGAAGACCACCAAGGAGAAGATGGGAACAAGATACTACTGATGATTTGTGAACAGATGCAGCAGCAGCAGGGCATGTTGCTTATAACTGAGAGATCTTCAAAAAGAGCTGTTAAGGAGGCAAAGTTCCACAAAGGACATGCTGATGAATGAATGAATGGGTTTTGTTATGAGAAATCTTGTCCTAGGCTGTAATTACCTGCTGGTGTCCTATAAAGTACATGTAAATTTACTTCCTTGATGCAATGCTGTGAAGCACTTAAACAATGAATAGTCCATGTTTTTGTAGAATATCTTTCTTCTGGAAACAGGTACATGCACTGACAGCTTTGTCGAGTGTCAGAACGGAGGAACCTGTGCTGACACAGCTGATGGTGCCGTTTGTAATTGTCCAGCAGGATACACAGGAGATAGCTGCGAAATCGTTAGCGGTACGGTTGGAAAATAATATTTTTGTTTTGGTTATATTGACTAGTGATTTAAGATGATAGTTACTACATTGGGAATAGTGATTGAAATAGTTATGCAGAATATGACCAAAATGATATGCGACAAAGCAAATCATATGCTTGTTTATCATCATGAAACAGGTTGAGCATCAGTAACTTGTGTAAAATTTTGTCACATTTTTCAGTGCCCTTATTTTTTCACCTTGTCTGTTTTGATGCTTCTTTTTTTCTAGTTATTGTTTTGTCATGTTTATGTTTTCCAGTGCTTTCTTTGTAACAAAAGTGCTATAATGGAAAATATAACTGAAGCTTCTTCTTATTTAAACACATTAAATTGTTATATCTATTAACTTTATCATATATTTAGAAAAAAAATCTATTTACATGAGTGCCACTGTGTTACACAGTACTTTAACATAATTTATTACTCATTTTCTGTGTTGCTTATTCTGTCTCCATTACCAGATGACTGTGGTGGTTGTGAAAATGGTGGCATCTGCAAAATTCCTGAGATCTACCCTGCTGACAGTCCAGCTTCAACCAAATCCTGTGCATGTCCTCCTGGTTACACAGGAGACAGATGTCAGACTCCTTCAGGTGAGCCGAGAAGTTTTTTTCGTAAATAAATAGTAGAATAAGCAGTAGTGGCGGAGTGGCTATGAACTATTGTTTCTAGCAAATGTGGTGGATTGAAAACCCATTACCTTCTCAGCTGCAGTGGAATCTGTACTGAAGTGTACCAGAGCAATTAAGAATTTGGAGAATGTGAAATGATGGCAAGTCACACAAAACACACTGTGCAGTGCTTATTAGTGCATTTTATAGAAGAAGTAGATGCTCGACAAAAGAAGAAAAAAAACAGTCTGTATAAAAAGTTAATGAAAAATTAATATAAAAGAGTGTATATATATTTATTTTGTGTATATAGGAAAGCTTATATCAGTATTTAATTGCTGATTTATGCAGTAATTTACAGTGAAGTTGAATTTTCAGTTACTATTCTGTATTTATCTTTTGTTAAAATTGAATTTAACTCAGTTAAATTAGCAAGTTTTACTTATTTCTTTTACTTATTTCGAACTACATCATAATGTCAAAAAGAAGACATACACATAAACATCTATACATATACACAAAAATGCACTTCACACACTTGGTGCCCATGTAAGAAATTAGTTGCTACACTTATATGTTGTACTGATGAACAATAGTTATCAAAAACACAGTCAACACTTAAGCAATTATATTCTTCCAAAGCAAAGGCTTGACATATTTTAAAAAAAGCTTCTCTTATGCAGCTGCCCACCTTTGGAATGCTCTACCAACTTATGTAAAACTTACAAGTAATATTCGTTCTTGTTACTTCAAACTTTGTCAACATCTGTTTGATATGGACTATATGCCTCCCTAAGCATAGTCTAAAGTATGGCTTGACTGTTGTAATTTTTAACAGCTTTTCTATAAATTCTAGTTTTGAATGAATTTAAGAATGCAAGTTTATTTCATGCTGTTGTATAAACCAGAGTGTGGAGTGTATGGACAGGAGATAAGTTTATTATTTATTTATGTAATCTTTTAATTGTGTCTTCATAATTATTAATGCTCATTAATAAATGCTGAGTGGCTGTGACTGAGTGAAAGCTGTATGATGAAGGGCAGAATGTTAGATGGCCCTGCCTGCCAAATTCTTAACCCTTTGAAAATAAAGTATGTTCGTTCATTCATTCGTTCCCCCATTCAAGGTGGCACAGTAAACCCATTTGTAAATGTGGGTCTCTGCTGGCTGTTCCTGGAGGTGGTAAAAGAGAAGTGGTCAGATGTTATACTTACCACATCATGTTCTTCCACGCCTGAAGAATTGGCTCATTAACATGGGGAAAAAGTTCCTCTACTTTCATTCAACACGTTAATAATTTTGTCATTCTCATTCTGTACATAGTCATGGTTTTTTTCCTTTATGTGTTTAATGTATGCACAAGTGAATAAGTAATAGAGAAGTAAAGAACAAGTAATGCAGTTTTATTTCATTCAAACTTTTATATACAGACTTTACAGTTTCATGGTTATTTTTGACTACTGTACAGTGAAGGAAATATGTCGGTCACATGATGACAAGAAACAGTCAGAGAATCCCAAAACAAGCTATCAAGTGGAACACAACAGGCTGAAGAAAAAGAGGTCAACTATGTGAAGCTCTAAAGAGGACATTATAAAGAGAGACCAATTTAGTAGGCATAAAATCCCTTGATGAGTTTGAAAAGCTCGCCGAAAACAGGAAAACTTAGTGAACTACCATGCGACCCATATGTGACACTTAACACACAATAATTAGTGTATAAATATATAACTGTAACACAAAACACTGCAGTAAAACTGTGATACCAGAATGTATAAACTAGGAAAAATGTAGGAACAGCTTTATTACTTAACAACTACAAAGCTGTGACGTTTCAGCGTGAGCCTTAATGACACAAGCCGCCTGGCGCTTGAGAACCGCTGCATTCAAAATTATGGGACGCTGGAGCCACATGGGTTAAACTCGCTGTTTAGCTACACTTAACATTCTCTTTAATCATTATAGTACCTCTCCACTAAGCTCCACCCCTTCTTACTTGTCAAACCTCCTCACAGCATCACTTTGCAACCCCTCTTCCCCAGTCATCTATTTCAACTTCTCTTGGCTAGGTCAACACTGTATCACTCTCTCTCCCCTCCCCGGTTCCCCATCCACCACCCCCAGTTATAACCAACCGACCACATATCACAGGTCTCTATTTAAACAATCTCCATGTTCTACTAAATCCATTCCTGACACACAGTGCCGGACAAGTCACACCTTACAATTTACAGCTAAGTACTCTATTTAAATTTTTTTTCTTTTTAATAGTATTCATGTGAATTTATACTTTAATCTCCTCTCTCTATTTCTTCGTCCTGTATGTTTTTGTATGATTAAGGCTCACGCCGAAACTTAACAATTTTGTAGTTGTTAAGTAATAAAGCTGTTCCTACATTTTTCCTAGTTTATACATTCTGTGACACTTAACAGCATGGGAAGGATGTAAGATGTAAGATAGTCTTCTTCTTCTTCTTCTTCGTTCGCACTGTCTGTCTATATCTGCAGTCCTGTCTCTTGGATAAATTTCACTGTTTTTTGTAACTCATGTATGGAACCGTAGAGCTTATCTTCTTTAGTGGTTTCACTGGGCCAGTAATTATTTCTCAGTGTCTCGTAGTTGATGCAGTTCTGGAGGATATGTTCCACGGTTTGGGGCACCTGGGCACATGTACATAGATTAGTAGTACCAACCTTAAACTTTGTATACATATGACTTCGGAGTCGGCTGTGTCCTGTTCGGAGACGGAAGATGGTGACTTGTTCCTTTCTGTTTAGCATGTGATAGTCATCATGTGGTGGTGTTTGTGGCTTCCTGTAGGTTTTTATCATGCTTTTCTTCTGATTATAGGTGACTGGTATGTCTGGTTGCTCCATTTCAGTGCCCTCTTTGCCAGATGGTCAGCTTTCTCATTGCCTGGTATCCCACAGTGGGAGGGAATCCACTGCAAAGTGACTCCATGTTGTAAGCCAATTTTTGACAAGGCATCCTTAAGGTCTGGTAGTTTGTTGCACTGAAGAGCCTCCAGTACTGATCTTGCATCTGTGAGAATTACTACAGGACATGTATCAATTCTGGAGTCTGATAGTTTTTCAACTGCAGCAATAATTGCCCTAACTTCTGCATCAAAGTTGTTGCAGTATTTACCAGTGGGTATGGAAATCTTGTCAATGGTGTTGTTTGGATATTCAATATATGCTCCTGCCCCACCATTTTTTATGGCATTATGTGCAGATCCATCTGTATACACACGTATCCAGGTGTCACATGGATATTTGTCATCTAGAACACTAAGTGTGGCTATTGATCTTACAAGACTGCTCTGCATCTCACCATTCTGCACACCTTTCACTTCAGTCTGAATAGTTATTTGTGTATAATCTGCTTCTTTCCATGGTGTATGCTCTGGTACAGATGATAATGGAGTGACTACAGTTGGAAGGTCAGGTATCAGCTTACGCATACGCTTGGCCTGATGAATGAAGCTGCTTCTTTTAAGCCGTCCTAATGCCAAGTTATTGAATCTCTCCTTCAGGGGATGGCTTACAGAGCTAAGGAATTTTTCTCCCATGGTCATGACCTTTGTGTCTCTACGTTCCTTTAGCGGCTGAACACCAACTATTTTCTGCATTTCTACTATTGGTGTGGACCTCATGGCACCTGTGATAATCCGTAGTGACTGATTTTGAACTTTGTCTAGATTATGCAGCGTAGTGTTTGATGCTGTGCACCAAGATGTTGAGCCATATTCTAAATGTGGTAGAATACTTTGCTGATATACATTCTTGAGGATTCTTTCACTAGCTCCCCATGTAGTCCCACTCAATTTTCTTAATATGGCTAGTTTTCTTCTGGCTTTTGCTTCTGCACTGTTGATGTGTTGCTTCCAAGTCAGTTTTGAGTCAAGAGTCACTCCTAAGTAAGTGGGTTGGTTGTCCATCCTTAAGGGTATTTCATTTACAAAGATCTTACCTGCTTTCTGTTTAGATGAGAGGGTGAACAGAGTGGTACTTGATTTCTCTGTGTTGATACTTACACACCATTTGTTTGTCCATGATGTCAAGATGTCTGCTGCTCTTTGGAGTCTCTGTGTAGCAACTGTCGCATATTCATCTGTACACCACATGACCAGATCATCTGCATACAGTGCTGCTTTGATTCCATAGGGAAGTTCCTTGACCAGGTCATTAATGAATACAAGGAATAGTGTAGGCGAAAGGACTCCTCCTTGTGGTACACCGTGTCGCAGAAGTACTTTCTGGCTTTTGTGTCCATCCATTACTACTCTAGCTCTTCTATTGTGTAAATAGGACTTTATCCAGTTGTACAGTCTTCCATTCACATTGCAGTTTCTTAGTTTCCACAACAGACCTTTTTTCCATACTTTATCAAAGGCTTTCTTCAGGTCTATCCACGCTGCTAGTACAAGGTTTTTCTCTTGGAATGCATCCTCAATCTCTTGAGAGAGATAGGTCACTTGATCTTCCGTACTGTAGTACTGCCTAAATCCTGCTTGTTGTGGAACGAGAAGGTTTTCACTTTCTAGGTACCATTTTAGCCTCAGGTCAATGATGCGTTCCATCGTTTTGCATAGGCAGCTAGTGAGACTGATTGGCCTGTAGCTGGAGGCAGTATCACTGTTTTTCCCTGGTTTTAGCAGTGGTACCATGCTTGCTTCCTCCAGATTTGAGGTAACTTACCTGTGCTCCAGCACATATTGAAAATATCCAACAGCTTTCCCATTGCTGCCATTCCCAGGTTCTTGATCATTTCATTGGACACTCCATCTGGTCCTGGTGATTTCCTTGGTTTCAGTTTACTAACTGCTAGGTCTAACTCACTGTGTGTGATTGGTGCATCCATGACCTCCACTTTTCTGACTTGTTCCTCCTCTTTCTGTGGCTCGATGCGCACTGTACGCTCCTTCTCTGGATGGATATCAATGTTGCAGTCCTGTGCAAACATGCGAGCAAAGTGATTGCTACCTGCTTACCTGTAAGAGTTTTCCCATCCTCTATTAGTGTAATCTTTGTACTTCTTCCAGTACTCTCATCATTTAACTGTTTGATTAGTTTCCACAGTTTCCTTCCATCCTTTTCAAAGTTTAGGGACTCTGTTTTCTCTCTCCAACTTTCCCGTCTGGCTTGCAGCTTTGCTCTCTGAAATTTGGCCTTAGAATGTTGGTAATTATTGTGGTGTTCTTGGCATGGTCTATTTTCTGCTTGCTTTCGAGCTGCTTCCACGTCATCATGGAGTTTTCCCAGCTCACTAGACCAGTATGGTTTATAGTCCCTGCGAGCTCCTCTGGGAATGGTTTCACGAGCGCCTGAAGGATACAAGCATTGAACTCCTTCACTATGCTGTTAATATCCTTACCTTCTATGGACAGCTGTCCCACCAGGATACCTGTACGATGTCTGTACATTGTCCAGTTTGCTTTTTTATAGTTCCATCTGGGGAGAGGGTTACTGGTGTTAAGGAGTTCATTTTCTATTGTCAGGAAGACTGGTCGATGGTCGCTACCTCCAAGTTGTTTTCCAACTTCACGTGTAATGTTCCACTTCAGATCTGGAGAGTGGAATGCCAGATCTGGTGTTGATTTTGTATGCCAAGCCCTTGAGTAAAATGTTGGGGCATCCATTGGCTGGTTGATCAGGAGAAGTCCATTATCATCCTGCCAGCTCTCAACTTCCTCTCCTCTCTTGTCTATGTGGTCATAGCCCCAACTCTGGGAATGACTGTTAAAATCACCACAGACCATCAGTCTCTCTTTGTGTGGGATTGTTCCTAAAGCAAGTGGACGGTCATTAGGACAGTAATAGTTAAGGAGGTGGAAATCTGTATTACTACTTTTTAGATGGATCATCTGGTATTCGGCTCCTTCCATGTACACTCCCACCTGACATGCGCTGATGTTATTCTTAACAAGTGTGAGTACTCCTCCTTTTCTTCTGTCCTGTCGGTCTGATCTAAAACACTGGTAGCCTCTGATTTTAAAGGCGGCATCTTTGGTTAGGTGTGTCTCCTGTATGCAGCATATACTTACCTGCTCTGCAAAAAGTATGTTCTCTAGTTCAACCTTTTTGCTATAGCCATCTCTAACACTGCTGACACCCTCAGCATTCCACTGCATTATTTTAAGTTCTTGCTTTTTGGCTGTTTTCTTCTGTTGTATTTTTTGGCCAGTAGCTCTACTCTCATGTCTCCTGACTCCACAAGACGAACTGAGAGGACCTCCAGTAGCATTGGGTGGACCCTTTCGAGGCAGGGGGCCCGGCACTGCACCTGCCTGGTTAGTCTTCACAGGGCGAGCACCATGTTTGAAAACTGTAGATATAGACATTTCATTAGCGATAATGCGTGTTACCCTGATTTTTGCGATGCGCCTTTTGGCTGGGTAACTCCGACTTCAGCACCTTTCCTTGCTAGGGCAGACTGTGGTCTTGCTCGGACTGCCATGAAGACAGTGTGGCTGGCCTGGCCAAAACTTTGTTTTCCAGCCTCTGGTGGCTGTACTTAAACCCCTTCTCCATGTCAGATGGTTTGAGACAGTTCCACAAAGACACTCTGACTCTGAGATGAGGAATCTGATGAGTGCTTCAACGATATCCATTCCCCGCCACCTATAGTCTACTGGCTCTGTTTTGTTCACATCATTCTGATAGCCATTGTTGTAAAGACCCATAGGCTTGTCACGTCCTGGATTCATTGGTTTCACACCAGACTTCCCTCATCCCCGCCAGAGATCCCCATGTCCCCATCCGTCCACCAACCTGACATTACATTTTGCAAAAATAACAATTACAATTACAATTAGTGTTGATTGCTACAAGTTTCTGGGCTACATAGGTAGGTCAGAGTTTTTAAGCAAACAGATCTATGTTCCCTGTCTCACAAACACTGTGTTAAGATAAGTGTGCTCTTAACACAGTTGTTCCCAGGGGATGTAAGATAGTGAAGCTTGCCTCAGAAAAATTTTGAATATTTAATGACCACAAAAAATAAATAATAAAGACCTACTTATTCAGTGTGAACTAGAAGGTATGCATGTCATAATGGCAAAAAATGCTGGAACTGGATTGGTCATGTGTTGCAAAGGGAACCCAGAAAAATTGCTAAAACAGCCATGTGATGGACAGCTGAGGAGAAAAAAAAAAAAAAAAAGAAAGAGAGGCCTATCAAAGACTACCTGGTGGAGAAATGTAAAAGCAAAAATGAGCAGCATGCAGCATAGCTGAGGCACAATACAAAGGCTGGCTGCAGACCATGAGAAATGGAGAGGATCTGATGCCCTGCAAGACACCACAGGGCATACTGGGTGGTAATTTCTTAGCCAAGACATGGCTGGATAGTGAAGCTTAAGAGGTTTCATCATACTAGGCTGGGGTTTCATAAAATGATACCTACAATCTCCTCCTTGCTGTATTTTATGTTTATTGCCAACTTCATCAGATTATATGTCCTACCTTTATCTTACTGCCTACATTACCAAATTAAATTGCCCATTTCTCTCATCTAGGATGACTAGAGTATATGAAGAACTAAGCTCGAAAACAGCCAACTTGCTCCGAGATTTCAGTGATATAACCATGAACTTTTCTTGCTTCTGGTTTTTTTTATTATTTGTTTTATTATGCCATAATATTGCCATCTTTTGATGTTTTTTGCTGTGTCATCTCTAAATCACTTTGATACTCATTCTTACATCTTACATCCTTCCCATGCTGTTAAACGTCACATAGGGCTTGCATCCCCCGTGTGGTACCCGGGATCTGCAAAGAATAGGACCACTATACCCTACCATGCATGATTGTAAAAGGCGACTAAGGAGGGTTCGGCATATCTGGTAAAAAAACTATCAGACTGCTACAGAAACAGAAGCAAAGGAAAAAACAAATGCAGGTGGAAGGAGAAATACTTATCAGGAAACTAAGCCAATGAAGGTTGTGGATGAAAGCCAGCCACTGGAAGTCCCCAGCCTGGAACCTAAACACAAGATGCAAATAGGCAGCTGGAATGTAAGAACACTTAACCAGACTGGAAAACTAGCACAAACCATCAAGGAAATGCACAGATACAAACTAGGCATACTAGGAGTACAAGAAGCAAGATGGACAGGACAAGGCAGAAGGAAATTAACAACACAGCACACAGAAAATACAATATTACAGGTAAAGAAGATCATCATGAAGAAGGAGTAGCATTGATTATAACAAAAGAAGCATCAAGAGCATTGCTGAAATGGACCCCTATAAATGAGAGATTATTATATGCACGCTTCAACTCAAGATTCATGAAGCTGTCTATTATAGTTTGTTATGCACCAACAGAAGCAACTGAAGAGGAATTAAAAGAAGATTTTTACAATAGCCTCCAAGCCACAGTAGAAACAATACCCAAGCATGATCTTGAGTGACTTCAATGCAAAAGTAGGTGAGGGAAATGAAGATAGAAGAAGAATCATAGGAAGAGAAGGAATCGGAAAAATAAATGAAAATGGAGAAAGACTGTGCAGTTTCTGTGAAGAAAACATGATGACCATCGGAGGGACAATTTTCCAACATAAAAACATCTGTAAAGTGACTTGGAGGTCCCCAGATAAAACCACAGAAAACCAAATCAATCACATACTAATAAACAACAAATGGAAATGGTCACTACAATATGTGCGAGCAAGGAAAGGAGCAGATGTAGGAAGTGATCACAACCTTCTGGTAGCAAAAATAAAACTAAAATTAAGTAAAGCCAAAATCGGAGAACACAGAAAGACACAATTTGATACAACAAAACTGAAAGACCAGCAAACAAGGAATGAATTCTCAGTAGTACTTAAGAACCGCTTCAGTGTCCTAAAAGATGAAGCAGAAATGTCCATACTAGAGTTCAATAAAACACTACAGGAAACAGCAAAAGAGGTGCTGGGATATCAGAAACGGAGAAAAGAGGAATGGATAAGCAAGACCACATGAGAAAAGATAGAGCAAAGAAAGGAAATCAAGAAAAAATTACTGAAGGAATCATGCCGTCAAAATAAACGTCAATACTATGACAACTTAGCAGAAACAGCAGAGAAAGTAGCATATGCAAATGACATGAAAACCATATACAATATCACTAAGCAGATGACAAGTAACTTCAGCACATGAGAGTGCAATAAAGACACATAAAGGACAACTGATCAATGGAGAAAGAGAAAAATTGAAAGATGGAGGGAACACTTTAACACCCTACTAAACAGAACACAAGCAGCACAAACAATAGACATACCTGAAGCAAAAATGGAGATAAACATCAATACAGGACCAGTAACAATAAATGAAGTAAAGGAGGCAGTAAAGAAGATAAAATTAGACAGGGTACCAGGTGAAGATGAAGTGACTGCTGAGATGTTGAAAGCAGAAGAAACAGAAATACCAAAACAACTCTGCTGGATACTACAACAAATTTGGGATCTAGAAAAATCTCCAGAGGAGTGGAAAACTGGCCTCATAGTAAAACTACCAAAGAAAGGTGACCTCAGAGATTGCGGGAACTGGAGAGGCATTACCCTGCTGCCACTCACCAGTAAAGTATTTTGCAGAATAATCATCAACAGAATTGTACCAACGCTTGAGGGAAAACTTCGGAAAGAGCAGGCAGGATTTAGGAAAGGAACGTCATGCATAGACCACATATTTGTACTTAGACAAATATTAGAACAAGCAAATGAGTGGCATAGCACAACATATGCATTATTCATAGATTTTGAGAAAGCCTTTAACAGTGTCAACAGAGATGCACTGCGGAAAATCCTAAGATGGCATGGCCTGGTTAATGAAGGAGGCAACATCAGACAAATGCAGAGGATTACAATGGACCCTTGACACAGTGCTGGAGGACCTTGACTTTGCGGACGACATTTGTCTACTATCAAGCAGCCACAAAGATATGCAAGATAAAATAAACACAGCAAACTCAGAATGCAAACAACGTAGGACTAAAGATCAGCGTAGGAAAGACAAAGTTAATGAAGCAAAATGTGAATAACAGAAATGTACTCAGAGTAGATAACAAATTAGTGGAGAAGGTCAATGAATTTGTATACCTTGGCAGTAGAGTAGTAGAAAATGGAGACAGCACAGAGGACTTCAACAGCAGACTTACTAGAGCAAACCAGGCTTTTGACGTGCTGCAGACTATATGGAAATCTAAAAAACTAAGCATGAATATGAAAATCAGGATATTTGAGAGTAATGTTCTAAGTGTACTACTCTATGGAAGTGAATGCTGGAAAATCACCAAAACCATGGAAAACAAGTTGAATTCTTTCCAGACTAAATGTTTACAAAGAATTAGAAAAATATTTTGGCCAAATACCATAAGAAATAACATCTTGTTGGCAGAAATGCAGATGAAGCCACTGACAGCAATTATTGAGGAAAGACACTGGCGATGGTTGGGACATGTGCTCCGAATGACTGACAACTCACTACCAAAAATAGCACTAAGATGGACACCACAGGGGAACAGAAGTAAGGGTAGACCAAAAGAGACATGGAGAAGAACAACAGAAAGGATGTTGAGCAATAGAGGGCTCACCTGGGCAAGAGCAGAAAAAAAGGCAAAGGACAGGCATTTGTGGAAAACCCTTGTGGAAGCCCCATGTGCCCTTGGCACTTAAGGTTCAGAGAGAGAGAGGGCTCATGTGGTAGTTCACCAAGTTTTCCTGTTTTTGGCGAGCTTTTCAACCTCATCAAGGGATTTTATGCCTACTAATTTGCCCTCTCTTAACAGTGTCCTCTTTAGAGTTTCACGTGGTCGACCTCTTTTTTTTCAGCCTGTTGTGTTCCATTTGATAGCTTGTTTTGGGATTCTCTGATTGTTTCTTCTCATCATGTGACCGACATATGCCCATCTCCTTTTTCCGATCACCCATGAGACAGGCTGTTGTTTGCTCATATGTCTTATCTCTGCATTGTTCCACTTTATACCGAGTATTTTCCTTAGGCATTTGTTTTCAAAAGAGTCTAATTTCTTGCCTATTTCTTTAGTTGTTTTCCAGCTTTCACATGCATAAATGAGGGTGGATATTACATTGAATAATCTTAGCTTGTCTTTTGTGTTTTTGAGTGCCATATGTTCTCAAGATTCTTGATTCTCATTAAGCAGCATTTATTCCTTGTCTTTACTGAGATATTCTAAAAGTAAAGCTTTCATGGCATTAAAGTATTATAAACTTATATATTTATCTCTACATTCATGGTTTAGAAAAAATACTCACACAAGAATGAAGTTCAGACTCTGAACTCAAAGGGTGTCCGGAGGCCTACAGAACCAGACCAAAACTTGGTCTAGGTCTGACTCGGAATGCTATACAGAAGCCATCAGGACTTGGATAAATTGTGGACTACAACCTGGTGGTAGGATACCAGATTTAGCATGACCCTGAACTTGAACACTAAAGAAGAAAATGATATTTTTACATGTTGTTTACAATGCCTACTTCCACGTCTCATTATCAGGCTGCACTCCTCCTTGTTCACCTTACCTTGGGAAAGGTGGTCAGCGATATGAGGTCCTTTTATATCCTGATGTCACATCATACAATCATGTGTATGTGTGTCGTGAGGGTCTTCTGCAGAGAGTGGAGGCATGTCCAGACACCAGGTAATTTAAAGAGATAATAGGTGGCCAGTTGATACCAGACATTCTGTATGTTTGTAATGGGCATAGGTGGAGCCATATAATATGCTAGAATTATAAAAATGAATGGACCATAGCTGGTCAAGACCTTATCCCATCATATTGTAGTGCTCTTAGAAACATTCTGTGCTCCTTTTGCCAGGTTAATGAAGTAGAAACCATTTTCTTTACAATCTGGAATCTGCCTTGAAAACTACATTTTTGTCATCGCTAGAAATTCAAACAATGGCTTAACACATTTGATCTTCTCTTTTTCAATGCCTCTCCAGTTTTGGTGAGAAAATACGGGTTTGCTGTACAGGGAGATTATAAAGAGGTGCAACGATGAAAGGAAAACTGTTCTTTCCCTTTGCCACAGAGATTGGTCACAATTTACAAATCCAGATTACCTATGTTTAGTGATGATTACTTGTGCCGGCTCTCTCTCTCCAGATCCCGACATGTCTTTTGCAAAGTGATCATAGAAAAAAGGAATACGCTTTTAAAAGTAAACTTGAAAGATAAAATAGAGGTAATAAAAAGATTTCTGAAATGAAAAAGATAATGGGGAAAAATAAAACAATATGGCAATAGGAAGTCATAAAAAAACAGTAACAGAGATAGTCATCAAAAAATAAACACAGACAGAAATAGTAATAATAAACATTAGCAAAGTAAATAATAACAACAACAACAACAAATAATAAATAGAGGAAGAATAGTTACAGAAAAAATGAAACAACTATAGAAGCAGACTTAGAAATATTAAACACTAACTGACATATTCTGAGACAATAATATAAAAATGATAAGATTGGAGAAACAGAGTGGCAGTAGGAAAGTATGAAAACTGAAGTGAAATGGCGTATTATTTAATATTATTTATCTGTTTTTTTTTTCTTCATCCAGGTACAACATATACACTTCTGGGTGCTTGACTCCAGAACAGTACACCGCTGCCCTTCAGGGGTCAAATGACCTGTTCTACCCACCAAACTAAATGTACCCTCTCAACAAAAGTTTTACCATAAATGCCAGGAGAAAATGGACTGAACCAACCAACATATTATAACCTACTTGTTTTGTGACTCTATCACAGAAATGAATGAAGTCACTATAATGAAACCTTTTATGTGTGAATAAAACAAAGATCTGCAGTGATTTATTGAACTTGTAACTCTAGCATAGAAATGAAGTTACTATAATGAAACCTTTTATGTGTGAATAAAACAGAGACCTGCAGTGATTTATTGAACTTGTAACTCTAGCATAGAAATGAAGTTACTGTAATGAAACCTTTTATGTGTGAATAAAACAGAGATCTGCAGTGATTTATTAAACTTGTAACTCTAGCATAGAAATGAAGTTACTATAATGAAACCTTTTATGTGTGAATAAAACAGAGATCTGCAGTGATTTATTGAACTTGTAACTCTAGCATAGAAATGAAGTCACTGTAATGAAACCTTTTATGTGTGAATAAAACAGAGATCTGCAGTGATTTATTGAACTTGTAACTCTAGCATAGAAATGAAGTCACTGTAATGAAACCTTTTATGTGTGAATAAAACAGAGATCTGCAGTGATTTATTGAACTTGAATTCCTTTATATACATGTGTAGTTTGAGTTTGGTGAAACCTGGGACAGTTTACCACATCTTTTTTGTTGGGTTTTCAGTCAAAGCCCCAAGAAAAAAAAAAACATTTATTATAACCTTCCCAGGGGTGGGTGGGGGGGGGGGGAATGGCACAAAGTGATGATGATTTGTCTTAAAACTTAATTTTACATATGTTAACATTAAAAACATATTTTAAAAAAGCAAGAAACATTACATTTGAAAATATAACCAACGTATTTTTCACTTTGTGTTTGTAGCAGATTTTATGGAGAATATTTTGTTCTGGGAACACACTACACGTTTTTTTTTAAATCAGTTCATTGTCGTTGTGGCTGTTGGTGTTAAAAAATGTAGTCACTGAGTGGGTGAGTGGGTGAGTGGGCTGGGGTGGACTGAGTGGGTGGGTGGGCTGGGGTGGACTGAGTGGGTGGGTGTGCTGAGTGGGTGGGTGGGCTGGGGTGGACTGAGTGGGTGGGTGGACTGAGTGGGTGGGTGGGCTGGTGTGGACTGAGTGGGGTGGGTGGGCTGGGGTGAGTGAGTGTGGGTGGGTGGGCTGGGGTGGAGTGAGTGAGTGGTGGGCTGGGGTGGAGTGAGTGTGGGTGGGTGGGCTGGGGTGAGTGTGTGGGTGGGCTGGGGTGGAGTGAGTGAGTGGGTGGGCTGGGGTGAGTGAGTGTGTGGGTGGGCTGGGGTGGAGTGAGTGAGTGTGGGTGGGCTGGGGTGGACTGAGTGGGTGGGTGGGCTGGTGTGAGTGTGGGTTGGGTGGGTGGGCTGGAGTGAGTGAGTGAGTGGGTGGGCTGGGGTGAGTGGGGTGGGTAGGTGGGCTGGGGTGAGTGAGTGTGGGTGGGCTGGGGTGAGTGAATGAGTTGGTAGGGTGTGCTGAGTGGGTGGGTGGGCTAGGATGAGTGAGTGAGTGGAGTGAGGGAGGGAGCGAGCCAGCAATGGAACCTGTAACTCAAGAAAACATTCAACATCTGGGCTGATCACTGATAAAAATAAGTTGGTTACTTTGGCTAGCTTGTCGCAGCGTGAAGTGCTTCTCTAGGGAAAGCCCACTTTAAACTAAACATTAAATTAACTACAAACACGCTCTACTTTTCATAGATATTTTTAAAAGTTAGATTTCTTTCTTTATAGACTGAGCATTTCAAAGTATTTTGAAAATGTTTAATTATTTAGAAAGTGACATCATACATATTTTGTGATTGATGGCAACATTGAGGAATAGGTAAAGGAAATAGTTAAACCTGCTGGGATTTCAATATTTTAAGTCTTTTTTCGTGTGTAGTAGGTCACATAACATTGCTGGTTTAGGGTTGCACTAAAAAAACAAACAAACTGGGAACCATTGATCTTGGTCAAGGAGAAATGTTTACTCAGTTTTCAACAGTTCTGTAGTATTCTACCACATCCTGACATTCCTTGCTCAGAAGGTACTTTCCTACTTACATGTCTACAACACCCCCCCCCCCCCCCCCATCTCGCCTGCCATATCACCCCTTAGCTTCCTGACCCTTTCAAGTAACGCACTGATATTCCGTATTGCAAATTCCCCGCCAAACAGGAAATCCCGTGACCTCGTTTTATTTGATGACTCGTCACCAAACTTCTGAGTGAGCTTGTTGTCTGTGTAGTGGAGCACGATAACTTTGAAAACATTAGAACCAAACCAGTGACAAAGTTTGTCACGAGGGCATCCGAGACGAATTTCTGTAAGACAATGCAAAACTATTTCTCTCGGCTCCACCCCTCCCCAACCATTGGCCTGTTGATGAGCCAATCTATTTTTTTTTTCAACCACTACGACCCTCCTGGAAACAGGGTAAGTCCTCCAGACTAAGCCCGGAGTGATGCACCTGTTAGGCCCGCCTCTCTCCGCCTGATACTAAGAGCTTACACATCCCCAAGTGGCAACAACGAAACATGGACACTTAACAAATCACTAGGAAAGAGACTAACAGTATTTAAAATGAAATATTACAGAAGGGGGATTTAGAATATCATGAACAGAAAGAAAATCAAATGAAGAGATACTAGTGGGATTAGGTGTGGCAGAAAACTGGCTTGTAAATACCATCAAAATTAGAAAGCTGAGATACTTCAGCCACATCAAGAGAGACAATGGTTTGGGGAGGTTGATAGCAGAAGACACAGTGCCCGGTAAAAGAGAAAGGTCATCGCTGCAGGTGAACTCAGGACATCACGGAGTCTGAATATGTCTTTGCGAGACGCTGGTCAGCTTGCTCAAGACCGCACTGCATTCATGGAGGCAGTCAGCAGGGGCAAGTGTTCTGTAAAGGACACGTCACGTGCAGAAGAAGAAGAAGAAGATAAAGAAGAGAAGAGCCCTCAAAGAGGTATATCTTCATTGACCTGTCTATTCCGAGCTGATCCATGCGCCCATTCCTACATCTACTACATCATGTAGATGGCAGAGCCACTGGGGAGTGTGTGGGGTGGCTGGTGATTTAGCCGAGGCATTGCCACGTGACCGGATGAATTCATCATCATCATCATCATCATGTGCCGTGCCGACTGGCTTGGCCATCATGCTTCTCCAGAGTATCTGATCCTTCATGCAGGCCATCAGTTCAGTTGGTGATCTCCTCTCACACCATCCCATCAGACTGTCCAGTATCATTTCTCTTGGTCTTCCTCTTGATTTTCTTCCTTCTATTTTTCCTGTTGTTATAATATTTTCAATGCCCCCTCTTCTCATTGCATGTCCTATGAAAGTACATTGTCTCTCTCTTATCTTTTTGACAAGGTTTTTTTGTCTCTCCAGCTCTTCTCATACATTCCTCATTAGTTATTTTTGCTGTCCAGGGGATTCGCAACATTCTTCTAATAAACCACATTTCTGCTGCTTCCAATGATTTTTGTGCAGACTTGCCTATTGTCCATGATTCACTTCCATATAACAAGATAGGTTCAATATAGCATTTTAGGACTCGTTTTCTAACATTCATTGATAAGGATGTGTTGGTTAATATGTTTCTCATTCTCTGAAATGCAGTCTTTGCTTGGCCTATTCTGTTCCTAATTTCTGTTCTGCATTTCCCATCTGAAGTTACTGCTCCAATGTATTTGTATTCTGCACCTGCTTTAGAACAGTTCCGTTTAATTTTATACTGCATGCTGGTTGATTCTGTTTCTTAGATATAACCATAGTCTCTGTCTTTTTGATGTTCAAAGTAAGGCCTTTCTGTTCACTTTCTTTGGCGACTTTATCCAAGAGATTTTGCAGGTCTTGTTGGTTCTCAGCTATCAGTACTGTGTTGTCAGCATACCGAAGGTTGTTAATATTGTATCCTCCAATTTTTATGCCTGGTTCTGTGATGATTGTTCTTAGAATATTCTCGCTATACAGAGAAAAAAGGTCTGGAGATAGTACACATCCTTGTCGCACCCCTTGTTTTATAGGTTGATATTTTCCAATTCTATTTTCAACTCGAATTGCTGCTTCTTGCTGCCAGTATAGATGTTTTACAATCCTCAGGTCTTTGCCGTCTATATTGATGTCTTCAAGCATTTTAATAATTTCATTATGTTTCACCTTGTCAAATGCCTTGGTGTAATCAATGAAGCATAAGTAGAGATCTTTCTGTACTTCTAAAGCTCTTTCTGTTAGTGTTCGTAAAGCATAAATGGCATTGTGTGTTCCCTTTCCTTCAACAAATCCAAACTGTTCATCTGCTATTTCCATTTTTATCTTTTTCCTTGTTCTTCTCATAATGATTCTCAGAAGTAGCTTCGTTATGTGACATGAGAGGCTGATAGTCCGGTGGTCGTCACATTCCTTTGCACCTGGTTTCTTTGGTAGTGCTATAAACGTGGATTTAATCAGGTCACTGGGAATATAACCACTGTTGTAAATGTCATTCAGTAACTTGGTTATTATTTTTATTCCTGTCTCCTCTAGTGCCTCTATTTCTTCTATTGTTATATTATCAGGCCCAGTCGCTTTTCCTTTCTTCATGTGTTTGATGGCATCTATGATTTCATCTTCAAGTATTGATGGTCCCTCACAGTTTTCAGTATCTGGTGTTAATTCTGGTCTTTCTCCTCCATATAGCTCACCGATATACTCTGTCCACCTGTCCACAATGTCTTCTTTTCCCATTAACATTTTACCTTCTTTCGATTTCAGGCATCCTGTGGTATATTTTGTTTTCCTGCCTGTGAGTTCATTAATTCGTTTGTGCATGTTTTTGCTGTCTTTAATATGAGAGTCCTCTATCTGTCTGCATTGCTCATTTAACCACACTTCTTTTGCTTCTCTGCATTTGCGTCTTATTTCTTTATTTATCTTGTTATATTTTTTCTCGTTATTTTTACTCCTCCTCCTCTTGTCCATCATCCTAAGATGTCGTCTGTCATCCATTTATTTTTAGGGGCTTCTTTTTTGGTGGTATTATCTCCTTAACAGTTTGGTGGATAGAATCTCTTAACATTTCCCATTGTTCATCTATACTATTTATCTTTGCTATTGCATTGTATCTATTTGTTATAATAACTTTGTATTGTTCTCGCAGTTCTTGGTCATTTTTAAGAAGTTCTATATTCAGTTTGATGTTTCTCACTTTTCTGTCTGCTTTCTTTAGTTTTATTCTAACTTTTCCACAGAGTGGATCATGGTCACTATTGCAGTCAGCTCCTGGCATGGTTTTTGTTGTCAGTAATGCATTGCGGAATCGTTTGTTGATTAATATGTAGTCTATCTGGTTAAAAGTCTTTTTGTCTGGACTGCACCACGTTGCCAGTCTTCGAAGATGTTGTTTAAACCAGGTGTTTCCTACAACCATGCTGTGTATTCTTGCCCATTCAATTAATTTATAACCTCTGTCATTCCTCTCCCCCAGTCCATAGTCACCAACGATGTCTGAAGTTCTTCCTTTACCAACTTTGGCATTAAAATCTCCCATGACTATGGTAACTTCATGTGACTTTGTGTGTTTTAGTGCTGTCTCTATGTCATTATAAAATAACTGTACATCTTCTTCAGAGCTTTCAGATGTTGGAGCGTACACTTGTATAATATTTATGTTTATTGGTTGTCCTTTCAGTTGGGCTAGCAGGACTCGGTCCGAGATGTTCAAATATCCTACAATTGTCCTTGCCGTTTGTTCATCAAATATAATTCCTACTCCTCGTTCATGTTTCTCACTTCCTGAATATATTATTGTATATTTATCTGAGTTTATCTTCCCTGCACCTGTCCATCTAACTTCACTCATTCCTAATATGCTGATCTTCATCCTTTCCATTTCCATCTTTACATTTTCTAATTTTCCAGCCTGGAATAAAGTTCTAACATTCCATGTTGCTATTTTGAACTTGTTAGTTTTGCCACCAGTAGCTTGATGACGATCTGGCCTCATGTGTGGCTCGTGAGCTGCCCTACCGGACGAGGCTGTTCCAGAGGAACATCCATTAACGTCGTTCATGATGAATCGATTATTCTGTTTAAGCATAACTATTCTTGGGAATTACAACAGTAGTTTCCCGTTGCCTTCTGTCGGTTTGTGTACGGACTCTCCGCTAGCCTTTGGACTCCCTGTCCTATCCGCAAAGCAGTGGGAGCAAGAGGTTTTAAGGCGCCTCTGACCCGCCTGGTATTCCCTTCACTGAGCACCTGAGGCACTTTATAGGAGTAGTAGAGCCACCTACTACCCCACCTCGCTCTCTGAGTCTACCGCCAGTTGGTCCGCGCCTGCTTATTTGGATAACTCCTTATTCACAGGGATCCTCCATATCTGGAGGACTTTCACCATCCGCCACCTGTGACGCGCTGGGTTGGGGATGGTCGCCCCAGCTTTACCCAGTGAATTACGGATGAATTACTCTTTTTTTAATGGGGAGAGAGCCTAGTGAATGAACATAAAACGAGCGTTAGGATTTTGTGGGTGGGGGTGTCCTTATGTGTATGTAACAACAATAAGTAATATTAACAAACACTACATAATAATATAGTGAAAATGAAGAGAAAACTTAAATATTTTGGACATATTAAACGTCATGAGAATTTAGAGAAGACAGTCTTGGAAGGGTACATAATGGGAAATTGAACGAGAGGAAGACGAAGGCGATGATGGCTGCAAGACATCGTTGATGATCTGCGAAAGGATGCATCAGCAGCAGGCCATCTTGCTTACAACCGAGAGGCCTACAGGAGACCTGTTAGGGAGGCAAAGGTTCCGCAAGGGACATGCAAATGACTGTCTGGCATAATAATGTCGGTATTACAAAACAAGAAAACACTGGGAGTAATAACAGACATTTCCCCTCACTCGCCCTGGGCTCGTTGTAAGAACCACACAAACATCCTTCACTACAGCCTGCCCTAGCTAACTTGGCCTCATGGTTTCTCCGTTTAGTCTTTCTGTCTGATATTTCATTCTGTGCATGTTTCATATTTTTAAGCTCTGTTGTGAAACTAAAATGGGAGTTGTACTATTGCCTCTTTCAGGACATCGTTAGATAATAATTTTCCACAGTAGAGAAGACGGGCTAAAGAAACTGGCAGTTCATAATAATTTCACCCACGTTTTATTGTATGCATCTTTGGGAGAGGACCCCGAACGTCCAAAACGCGAAATGGGAGATAAAAACTATAGACCAAACCTGGTGGAGTGGAGAAATTTGAAAAGAGTGTAATGTGGATTCTGGGAGTGACCAGGCTTAGTGATGATTTCACGGTTCAGAAATTTTCAATGAAATCGGGGTTGGGGGACACTCCCAAGCCGTAACAATTCTAATATCTAAAACATGTTACTTTCTTAATTTATAATTTCATGTCATGTTTCGGTGATCATGTTTTCCATCTTGCCTGGTCCTTGGTGTTGGCAGTCAAATTAAATGCTCTCTTTTCTCGTGCTTTTGGGTCAGCTCTTCGAGATTTTTTTTTCACTATCGGCCTTCCTTGGCTTCTTTTTCTCTTGGGTTTTCCCTGTGTTTGCCGGGTTCTCTAACGTCTGCCTTCACATGACATGTTCAGTGGTTACCAGGTTCTCTAACTTACGTCTTTTCTTGACAAGCCAAGTGGTTATCAGGTTCTCTAACCTCTTGTCTTCTCATGACATATCCAGTGTTTACCAAGTTCTCTCACTTCTGTCTTCTCATGACATATCTAATGTTTACCAAGTTCTCTAACTTCTGTCCTTTCATGATACGACGAAGGAATTTTGAGCGTCTTTCTCTTATAATGTTAACTAGTTTTGCATTATTTCTTTACCAGTTGTGTGATATCCACTTTTCCGTGGACATCTGGATGATTCAGATTAATCTGGTGTGTTTCATATTGCAAACAGATCTTTCATTTTCCGAGTAGAGATAGTGAGAGGTATATGGTGCAGTTTACAAGTAAAGAAAAAGAAAAGAAGAAAATATAAGAAGGAATGGTTGAAGAGGGAATGAGATGAGCACGTAGAAGCAAACAATAACAAATATTTTGGGTATCGAGAAGGTCCAGGAGACGGTGAGAAAAAACAAAAGAGAGCCCCAAGGACATTAGAACCATATGAGCGAAAACGTGTGTCGCTAGGAATGGTGTGCGAGAGGCACGGTAGCTGAAAAAAAATGTTGAGAACCACTGATCTACTTGATTGAGAACTGTCTCCAGAGATGAGAAGCTCCAATAACCCTAACACAGGAGAATGAAGTACCTATTTCACAAAGGCGCTGATTATGATAATAAAGGATCTGCAGTCAACTGATTTGTTCATTATCGACTGTGATAATCCCACGCTCAAAGTCGCAGTGGGAAACGGATAAAGAAAAGATAATGTGAAGAAACGAAAAGAATGGAAGGCATCTTCGATTGTTATCAATATTGTGGCCATCATCATCATCATCATCATCATCATCGTCGTCGTCGTCGTCGTCGTCATCATCATCATCATCATCATGTATAAAATTGCTCAGTTCAGTCATTTGCACGTCCCTTGCAGAACTTTGCCTCCCTAACAGTTCTTCTGTAGGCCTCTCGGTTATAAGCAAGATGCCATGCTGCTGATGCGTCCATTCGCAGATCATCAACGATGTCTTGCAGCCATCTTCGCCTTGGTGTTCCTCTCTTTCTTTTTCCCATTATGCACCCATCCAAGACGGTCTTCTCTAGATTATCATGACGTTTAATGTGTCCAAAATATTTAAATTTCTCTCTTTAATCCTCTTTACTAGCCAGCCTTCTTCAATATTAAGTTCTTGTAGTATTGAAAGCATATAAATACCGTACAAATCTGGGCGTCATATTGTCAGCCTGAATTTTATCCTTTCTATTTTTCTTTGTTTTTTTTTTTTTTAATAACTCGCATTTTCCCCTGTCCTATATATACTACAGATGGACGTCTGTTGGTCACGTGATGAGAAGAAATGATCAGAGAATCCCAAAACAAGCTATCAAGTGGAACACAACAGGCCAAAGAAAAAGAGGCAGACCGCATGAAACTCTGAAGAGGACATTGTTAAGAGAGGCCAAATTAACAGGCATAAAATTCCTTGATGAGGTTGAAAGACTCGCTGAAGACAGGAAAAATTGGAGAACTACTTTGCGAGCCCTATGTGACGTTTAACGGCACGGGAAGGATATAAGATATAAGATATATACTTCCAGACTAAATGTTTACGAAGAATTAGAATAATATTTTGGCCAAACACTATACGAAATAACATCTTATTGGCAGAAATGCAGATTAAGCCACTGAGAGCAATAACTGAGGAAAGACGCTGGCGATGGTTGGGACATGTGCTCCGAATGACTGACAACTCACTACCAAAAATAGCACTAAGATGGACACCACAGGGGAACAGAAGTAAGGGTAGGCCAAAAGAGACATGGAGAAGAACAACAGAAAGGATATTGAGCAATAGAGGGCTCACCTGGGCAAGAGCAGAAAAAAAGGTAAAGGACAGGCATTTGTGGAAAACCCTTGTGGAAGCCCCATGTGCCCTGGGCATTTAAGATTCAGAGAGAGAGAGAGAGAGAGAGAGAGAGAGAGAGAGAGAGAGGGAGAGAGGGAGGGAGAGACTGAACATAAATATGTGAGTGTTTAAAATAATTAGACTTGTACATCACTCTAAAGAAAGCAAATATTGTAGGTGTAAACAGCAAAGAAAGGGAAGAGCAAGAGAAATACTTTTGCACTACCTTACAAAACTCGTCTCGGATGCCTTACGTATTACACACTTTGTCATTGATTTGTCTCTAATATTTTTAATTTTATTGTGTTTCACTACAAGGTGCAAGCTCACACAAGGTTTTGCTCGTGAACACAAAACTGAGCAGTCACACCATTATTAGAGTAATCGCCCTTTCGGTTTGTTTTTTTTTGTGTGCACACAATAATTAGTGTATAAGTATACAACTAATAATAAGTATACAAAAATAATGAAAATTCCTCTCAATCAAAATGGAAAAATACACATAGAAGGGACAGATATTGAAGAAGTCAATCAATTTGCATACCTTGGCAGCTACATAGACCAGGATGGTGACACTAGAAAGGAAGTTAGGATCAGAATTGCAAAAGCAGCATCAATCTTCAAGAATCTTGAGAACATATGGAATTCAAAAGTTATAAGCACAAAAACCAAGTTAAGACTATTCAATTCAAATGTAATATCCACCCTCATTTATGCATGCGAAAGCTGAAAAACAACTAAAGAAATAGAAAATAAATTAGACTCTTTAGAAAACAAATGACTAAGGAAAATACTATGCATCAAGTGGAATGAATTCAAGAACAATGCAGAGATAACACATATGACTGAACAACAACCAGTCTCATGGGTGATCAGGAAAAGGAGATGGACATATGTTGGTCACTTGATGAGAAGAAATGATCAGAGAATCCCAAAACAAGCTATCAAGTGGAACACAACAGGCCAAAGAAAAAGAGGCAGACCGCGTGAAACTCTGAAGAGGACATTATTAAGAGAGGCCAACTTAACAGGCATAAAGTCCTTTGATGAGGTTGAAAGACTCGCCGAAGACAGGAAAAATTGGCGAACTACTTTGAGAGCCCTATGTGACGTTTAACGGCACGGGAAGGATATAAGATATAAGATAAGATACAACTATACACGAAGCACTGCAGTAAAGATGTGATACCAGAATGTATAAACTAGGGAAAAAAGTAGCAGCATCTTTATTACTTAGCGACTATAAAATTGTGACGTTTCGGCGTGAGTCTTAATCATACAGAAACACATAGGACGAAGAAATAGAGAGAGGAGATAAAGTATAGATTCACATGAATACTATTTTCTAAAATTAAATAGAGTACTTAGCTGTAAATTGTGAGATGTAGCTTGTCCGGTGGTGTGTGTCAGGAATGGATTTAGTAGAACGTGGAGACTATTTAAATGGAGACCTGCGTATGTGGTCGGTGGGTTGTAACTGGGAGTAGTTGATGGGGAACCGTGGAGAGAAGAGAGGGTGATACAATGTTGACCTAGCCAGGAGAAGGTGAAATAGATGATTATGGAAGAGGGGTTGCAAAGTGATGCTGTGATGAAGTTTTGAACTATGTGTGACAAGTAAGAAGGGGGTGGAGCTTAGTGGAGAGGTATTATGATGACTGAAGGGATGTTAAGTGTAGCTGAACAGCGAGTTTAACCCATGTGACACCAGCGTCCCATAATTTTGAATGCAGCGGTTCTCAAGCGCCAGCTGGCTTGTCATCTGCGTGACATTGTTTGATGGTTGTTACCAGAAAGTCAGATTTGCCTCTGTGTTTGGGGCCATTGAAATGATTTGGGACTGGTTTCGAAGCATGCTGGGCGATGTCGTACAGATGTTTTTGCATGCGGTCCCCTAATCTGAGGCCAGTCTCACCAATATACGTTATCCTGCCTCTTTTGCAAACGATGACATATATCACATTACAGGACTCGCATGTGAATCCCTCATGAAGAATGAGGATAATTTTGGGAAAGGTGATCGTTTTCGTTTCCCAGATTACTGGGCAGGTAACGCAACAAGGGCGGTTACATTTTCTGGTGCCAACATATGTAAGGCTCTGCTTCAAGTGGCTGTGGACGAGGATGTCCTTAAGGTTTGGCTCACGTTTGTATGCCAATAGGGGTGGATCAGAGAAAATGTCGCGAGTGTCCGGGTCGAGTTGGATTATCGGCAGATGACGATAAAGAATTTTCTTAACCATCTGACCGACCATGCGGGTGGAAAAGAAGTACTAACTTAACTCTGTCAAATGGAGTAACAGGCTTTTTCCTGAATACTTCTTTGCGGCTCACTAGTTAGATATAGTTGAAGGCTTCACGAAGGACCTTTGTCTGGATAGTGGCGATGACGAAAAAATTCTAATAACTTGTTGGACTCATCTATAAAGTCCAAATTATCCTGACATATGCGGCGAAGACGGAGGGGTTGGGAGTATGGGATGGAGTTTTTACAAGCTTCATGATTGGAGGAGTTGTAAAGTAAATAGGTGTGGCTGTTGGTGGGCTTGTAAAATACAGAGGTGACAAGCCTGTTTGTGCCATTAGAAATTTTAATGTCTAAAACGTTGACATACTTGTCAGAAATTTCATAAGTGAATTTTATGTTATTATTGAGTGGGTTAGCTCTTCCAGTGGCATACTTGTGACTCCAGTGTCATCATCGATGTACCTTTTATAGAAGTCTGGAAGTCTGCAGTGTAGGTTTCCCATAATTTGACTTCCAGAAAGCCCATAAATAGACATGCATAACTGGGACCTATTTTCGTTCCCATGGCAACACCACTGATTTGCTCGAAGTATTCACCTTTGAATTCAAAAGAATTTAGGTTTAGTACTAGCTGTGTAAGTCTGATTATGGTACCAGCGTCCCCATGGACTCTTAGCACTCCGCTATTTTCTCGACAAAGACCCTCACTCCACCACTAACACTGACACCAGATGGCACAAGGCGCCTGAGAACCGCTGCATTCAAAATTATGGGACGCTGGTGCCACATGGGTTAAACTCGCTGTTCAGCTAAACTTAACATTCTCTTCAATCATCATAATACCTCCCCACTAAGCTCCACCCCTTCTTATTTGTCACACATAGTTCAAAGCCTCATCACAGCATCACTTTGCAACCCCTCTTCCATAATCATCTATTTCACCTTCTCCTGGCTAGGTCAACATTGTATCACCCTCTCTTCCCTCCACGGTTCCCCATCAACTACTCCCAGTTACAACCCACCGACCACATACACAGGTCTCCATTTAAATAGTCTCCACGTTCTACTAAATCCATCCCTGACACACACCACCGGACAAGCTACATCTCACAATTTACAGCTAAGTACCCTATTTAATTTTAGAAAATAGTATTCATGTGAATCTATACTTTATGTCCTCTCTCTATTTCTTCGTCTTGTATGTTTTTGTATGATTAAGGTTCACGCCGAAACGTCACAACTGTGTAGTCGTTAAGTAATAAAACTGCTCCTACTTTTTTCCATAGTTTATACTTTCTTTGTTGTTGTTGTTTTAAAAATAGTTATTAACTCAACAAGCCCATTGAAGAGCGCTGATATATATCTTGCATCAGACTTTATAGAATAATCTTCATAGCTTTATGATTATTGCTAATTCATTTGCATCCGAACTATTGCTATAGGCTATTAACTTTGAGCATATATTTTGTGATTCTAACCATGTTTTAGCAATTGAGATAATTGAACATTCAATGTAATTCCACCATGAATACAAACCACAAGCAAAAAATGCTGTATATAATCAAGTCAGTACCAGAGTATGTGCCAGTCCTTCTCGGACAAACTCAGTTGTATGCAGGCTCATAAAGCATAATTGTGTGAAGACTCACAATGTCAAGATCTTTGCAAAGTCACTAGAGCCTGATTGACTTGGAAAGCCCTGGGGTCGCGAAAGACTTCCCCATAGCACACCGCTATAGGGAGCCATGATGCTTAGGTAGTAAGGTAAGTGATGGCGAATCACAGTCACAACAAAACATCATCATGTTTCTAGGGATGACTTCTAGTGTCTCGGCACTAGCTCATAATCTGTCCTTCTGTTGCTTCTCGATTCCTAATATTCATTAACCCGTTCAATGTTGGGCTGGAGGGATATCATAGTTGGGAGTGCTTTAGTTGGAAAAATTCATTTTTGAAATTTTCAATTAATGATAACTTGTCTTTGACGTGAAAGTGTCGTGCTCGTGTGCTAGATAGCAGATATGTTAGCGTCAGGATTGGCGAATCAAAGCTGATCAAGACCCTCCCCACCTCTCCGTTGGTACGCCCAGTAAAAAGCCTAGTCTGTCTAACAGGCATTGACATAATCCACATGGTGATTGAGTCTGCTAAAGAAGTATTGCACACCCCTCTGCTTTTTAGCTGCGTTCAGGGACTGAAATAGCTGCTTTGACCCGCACCTAAGTAGACACAGTGCCATGTCTCAACATCTTCACCGCACCGGTTGCACAGAACGCAAGCTCGCAGTTCCATGGAGACTGAAGAAGAAGATGCGTGCGTTAGCTAAGACTTGCGAATTATTACTATAAAATGCTGTATAAAATATTACACTGAGTCAAAAGATGTGTTCGTTGTAACCTACTTAAAAGTCACTTTACAAAAGATGGCTCCAAAAGTATTAATTTTGGACTGATAGTTGGAAATAATTTGTTTTCTTCTGATTCCCAGCGGAATAGTTCACTTTTTTTTTTTATAAAAAGGAAACAACGAGCCTTTCGTGCGGTAAAGTAAGAGAACCCAGTTTTGTAGGATTAGATGTCGAAAAAAAAATCGTAGACAAAGCACTTTAGTGAGACGTGAGAGAAAGATAAATCACGAGAGAATTACCTGGGATTCGAACCACGGACTCCGGTAGGACGAGCAGCCGTCTAGCTACGAGAGAACAGCGCACTAACCAACTGCGCTAACTCTCACCTCCAAAAAAGAAAAAAAGGCGTGAACTACATCCGCATTGAGAAAACACGCCGATAAGCTTCGTTTCTCGCCAATGTTTGCGACAGTCTAGCAATTTTTTATAAATATAAAAAGTGATAAAATCTTTATCATCACCATCACCATGTCTTTGCGAATTTTATAATTTAGTAGAGCCGGCCGTATCTACTTAACGCGCTCTGTTTCTTTTTATAGAGAGCGGAACACAACGGGCCGAAGAAAAAGAGGTCGAACACGTGAAACTCTAAAGAGGACATCATTGTTAAGAGGGACCAGTTCAGTTGGCATAACATCCCTTGATGAGATTGAAAAAAAAAAAAACTCGCCGAAGATAGGAAATCTTGGCGAGGTACCATGCGGGCCCTGTGTGACGTATAGCGGCACAGGAAGGATACAAGATCTAAGTAATCAATCAATCAATCAATCAAGTGCCGTGGCGTGTAACATAGGCCATAATTTCTCTCCACAACTCCCTGTCTTTAGACTTGATTATGAGATCCGCTGGTGACTTTCTTCCTAACCACACTGACAGTTCATCCAGCAATTTCTCTCTCTGTCTTCCTCTGTCTCTTTTCCCTCAATTTTTTCCAGTTGCCACAGTGTGTTCCAATTTTCCTCTTCTCAGAAAGTGTCCTACAAATCTTGCTTGTCTTCCTCTGATCTTTGCTGTAATTTGCCTTTTAAATCCGGGTTGGTTTTCTTAGCTGTCCATGGTACCTTCAGCATCCTTCTTATAAACTATATTTCCATGACCTCCATTTCTCGCTGTACTCTCTTATTCATGATGTAAGTAAGGATACACTTTTGTAGTCAGTAATTTTGTTTCGCTACTCTGTAATTAAATACTTCATGTTTTCAATGATACACCTAACTGGGCGCATGCGCAGAGGCGGTATGGCTAAGTCGGAAATAGATTTCTGTAATCGGCTATCTCTTCCGACTTCCTAGTGAAAGTCCTCCCCTTACGGGCTACTGAAAACCGACAAGAAGTTCTTAGCAGAGGCACAGAGCTAACATGGCTCGAGAATACGACCATCTTTTCAAATTATTGATAATTGGTGACAGCGGTAAGACAGTTTTGGTTTTACATAGACTTACCATAGCACATATAACACTTGAAAGCTGAGTTCTTTCCTTTCTGTCAATTATTGTTGCAAAATGGGATTACGTGTAGACAATTGGGCACTCGGTGTTATATTTGTTTCTGAATTACAGAGAGTATTGTTGAAATTATCCATGATATATGTTAGCAAAAGGAATGGGATAGTTACACAATGGTTTCCTCATGTTTTCAGCTGCTAAAGTATGTCTAAAACATACATTGTAAATCCTAAATTACAATGAACCGGCCATCGTAATTTAGTGTTGTCTGCTCATATTAACCATTCCATTTTAAAAGTTATTATCCAAGTCCCATCGGGTACAAGATTTATGTGTTTATTATGTAACTGTTTTCTGTATCAAAAAGATATTGAAAAAAAGGGTGAAGACGAGGATAAAGATGGAAAGAATGAATGCAACATTTCAAAGGGTAATGTTCTCCCAAGTAAACATACAGATGATAAATGTTGGTTCCAATAGTTTTGAAACAGGTAAATAGCAACTGTTATTGAAAGCTGCTGAGAATAATGTTGCTTTGATTGGCATTATCTATCTCTATTGCCCAGCCAACTGGCATTGGTGATCATGCTTTTCCACAACTCCCTGTGCTGAGTATAAGCTGTGCTGGCATTCTCTGTCTGTGCCATCTTCTTAGTCCATCCAGCATTTTCTTTTGCTGTCTGCCTTGGTCTCTTTTGCCTTCAATCTTTCCCGTTGTCACAGTGTATTCTAGCTTGCCTTGCCTTAGAACGTGTCCTCTGAATTTGGATTGTTTTTTTTGTTTTTTTTCTGACTTTTGTTATTATTTGTCTCACCTCTCCTGCCTCTCTCAGAACCTCCTCGCTTGATTTCTTTGCTGTCTATGATATTAGTAGCTTTCTTCTAAGGAACCACATTTCATTGGCTTCAAGATTGCATTGTACTTCATTAGTGACTGGCCATGCCTCACATCTGTAAAATAAAATAGTAGCAATATGGCAATGGAGCACTCTTTTCCTTCCATACATTGACGTAGCACCCAAATGACAATGTGTAGCTTTGCATGTGAATGTAGTTGCTTAATGAAGTGATCATTTATTATGTGCTGTGCAGGATAGCATTTATAATTCAGCTTCTCCATCTTATATGATCCCTAGTTTTTTTTATATGCTTGGACAGTTCACTGAGATATTTTTCTCTAGGCCATCCTTTCCATCATTCTTTTTTTTTTCTGTTGAATTTTACAGTTATTACCATTTTCATGACATGTCCAAGACACTTTATACATATTTTTCTTTGAATTTTAACTAATTTTTCTTGGTCTGATTCTTCTGTATGGTTCTGTTCATTTGTTTTTCTGTCTAGGGTATTTGTTGCATCTTTATCTGGAATCACATCTGTATTTCTTCTGACTTGTCCAGGTTTCACATACAGCAATTTTGACTCTAACTTCTTATATCTTATATCCTTCCCGTGCCATTAAACGTCACGTAGGACTCACAAAGTAGTTCGCCAATTTTTCCTGTCTTTGGCGAGTCTTTCAACCTCATCAAGGGATTTTATGCCTGTTAATTTGGCCTCTCTTAACAATGTCCTCTTCAGAGTTTCATGCGGTCTGCCTCTTTTTCTTTGGCCTGTTGTGTTCCACTTGATAGCTTGTTTTGGGATTCTCTGATCATTTCTTCTCATCATGTGACCAACATATGTCCATCTCCTTTTCCTGATCACCCATGAGACTGGTTGTTGTTCAGTCATCTGTGTTATCTCTGCATTGTTCTTGAATTCATTCCACTTGATGCCAAGTATTTTCCTTAGACATGTGTTTTCAAAAGAGTCTAATTTCTTGTCTATTTCTTTAGTTGTTTTAGTTGTAATACATTTTTACTTAATTTTAAAGGCATCACCTTATTTGTTTGTATCTTCATGTCATAGTAGGCAGTTTTTGCCTTTTCTGTGTATGATTTGAAATTCCAATGACTGTATACATTTGTGTCATGTAGTATAGGGGGTGAAGATACCTGTTGAGGCAATCAGTGACCCATAGCTGATATGCCAGCATCAGGGTTAGCTACTCATAGCTGACCAAGATCCTGTCCCACCTCTGCATGGTACCCCCAGTAACAGGTCTAGCAGGGATCACCATAGTTCCCATGGTGGTGGAGTCTGCTAAATAAGCATTGCACACCCCTTGCTTTTTAACTGTACTCCGGGACTGAAAAATTAGCTAACATAACCCGCTCCCACGCCAATATGATGCTGTGCCTCAGCACCTCTATGGCATCAGCTACAAAGAACAACAGCTCACAGTTACAGGGAGTTCGTACAATTACAAGTACAAGAAGTCACGTAGTATCATATCTGACCAGTGGTAAGTGAAATGAAGAACATGTGAAGAAACTTGTGACACAGAGAGACACGATATAAATGCTTGGAAAGCTCTTGTGGTACATATGTGAGAAATATGTACCGGAATCAAAGAGCAACAGTGAGAGTGAGCAAAGACGTGGATGATTCATCATCATCATCATTAGATGCTGTGCCAACTGGCGTTGGCTATTATGTTTTTCCAGAGCACACGATCCTTCATGCAGGCCATTATCTCAGTTGGTGATCTCCTCTTCTCTCACCATCTCTAAAGGACTGTCCAGTATCATTGCTCTTGGGTGATTATCAGTAGTTAAATGGTACAAGTCTGTATCCTGTCACTTGATCTCCTTTTACTGTACTATGAATTAACTTTTGAAAGGAAAGGAAAATAGATGGCTGCAGTATCAACAACCTGGACTTTTCTGCAGATGCCGTACTGATAGGATGAAATGAAAGCAGTCTGCAAAAACTAGTGAAAAATGTTGTCAGAGAGAGAGAGAGAGATCAATAAAAAAAGAGGATTGATCCTAAACAGCAATAAGACAAGACTTCTTAGTAGACTCCACTACTATACAGAAAATGTCAGACCATACATTGCTGTCTAGGCTGAAGTTAGCAACAACCTACTTTCAGATAATGCTGATGAGAAGTAAGAGAGGGTCTTGACCAGCTCTGTTCATTAGCCTTGAACTGCACCAGATTTATACTGCAGCCATCCTTGCTGTATATTTTACTATGTATGTCAGATTTGAGTCGCAATTTTTGACTGAAAGAAAGGTAAAGGTAAAATGCCCGTTTCCCATGCCACTTAGGGGTATTGGTGATATGGTGTTAGGGCCATGTTTCCAAGATCATCGGCACATGAAAGGTGTGATGTAGTCAGTATCATGCCTGGCCACCTTTACCTTCCCAGAATTCTCTGGTACCCATTTTTAGAAACTCACCTCTTTTTTTTTTTGTTTGTTTGGTGTGGTGGTACGAGAAAAAAAAAAAATCACCACTACTGGGACTTCGGTGACGGAAAGTTACGTATCAAAGTTTCTGTTGTATTGAAATGGCTCCTTGTAACATCAGCAGAATTTGTAGAGCAGCTGTAAAAAAAAAAAAAAACTGCATTGGATCAGTTGTTTGCTAGGAGTATTAATGAATTTTTTGTGGTATTGTCTTTCTTTGCAGGTGTTGGTAAGAGTAGTTTGCTCTTGAGATTTGCCGACAATGTATTTTCAGGTTAGTAAGTAATAATGAAATTAATTCATGTTTTGTTTTTAAATTCTGGATCGAGGGAGTTGTGTTGTGTCTGGGTTTTTAACATTTTTTTTTTCTTATATTTTATGTACTAGGCAAAGTCTTCAGTGTTGTGCTGGAGTGTTTTTAGAGTAATTATTTTATATATGTTTAGAGAGAACACAGGTTGATCAAGTGCTGACTCGGAAAACATTGACCACTTTCATCGCTAAATACATGTCAAGATGTCTTTATTTGCTGCTAAAGATGTGTCAGGATGTTCTAGTCTTTGGATGCTGCAGAAGACATGTCATAATCTTCTAGTCTTTGCTCACTGCTAAAGATGTGTCAGGATGTTCTAGTCTTTGCATGCTGCTGAAGACGTGTCAATAGTTTTCCCATCTTAGTGCTGTGGATGTGTAATTTCATGAGTAGTTTCTGGCTATATATAAGTATACACAAAGCCACTGCAGTAAATCTGTAATAACAAAATGTTAAAACTATTTAAAACATAAGTAGAAAGAGCTTTATTAATTAATGAGTGCACATTTGTAACATTTTGGTTTACATCAGTCATGGGTTGGTTGGTTGTTTATCTACCTATAACTGCGAGCTGTTGTTCTTTGCAGCCAATGCTGTAGAGGTGTGGAGGCACAGCATCATATCGGCATGGGAGCGGGTTATGGCAGCTGTTTTTTCAGTCCCGGAGTGCAGCTAAAAAGCAAGGGGTGTGCAATGCTTCTTTAGCAGACTCCACCACCATGGGGACTGCGGCGGTCCCTGCCCCGTTAGCCAGGCTAGGCTTGTTACTGGGGTACCACGGGGAGGTAGGAAAGGGTATTGGTCAGCTGTGGTTCACTAACCCTGATGCTAGCATATCAGCTGTGGGTCACTGATTGCACACAGGACAAAGAAATAGAGAAAGAAGATAAAATATAAATTCACATGAATAATATACAACAGAAAAAGAGTTGCAAAAAAAAAAGTAGAAAAGAAAAGGGGAGCACTTAGCTGTGGCTTGTGTGAAGCTACAACAGAGAGTGCATGTGGTAGAGTATTGTGAATGTTTAAATGAAGATTTGTGAGGAGTGATAGGTTGTTAATACCATGTAGAATTTAGTGAAAGCAGAAAAGAGAGAGAGAGAGATATAGTGGTAATCAGTTTGTGTGTATATATATATATATGTATATATATATTTTTTTTTTTTTTTAAATATACACAAAGCTACTGCAGTAAAGCTGTGATGTGTATTTAAGTATTTTATGCCAGTGGTAGAAAGAGCATGTTATGGCGTTCATATGTTGTAACTAGTTTTTGCTGTTCACTAGCACCATGTTCCAGTGATATAATGTAGCTTATTTTTGACACTGCATGAATTCGTCGTCGCTGCTAAAGTCGTCAAGATGTTCTAATCTTTGCTCACTGCTAAAGACATGTGAAGATGTTCTAATCTTTGCTCACTGCTAAAGACATGTGAAGATGTTCCAATCTTTGCTCACTGCTAAAGACATGTGAAGATGTTCTAATCTTTGCTCACTGCTAAAGACATGTGAAGATGTTCTCATCTTTGCTCACTGCTAAAGACATGTCAGTATGCTTCTAGTCTTTGCTCCTTGCTAAAGACATGGTAATAGTTCTTGTTCTCAGTGCTGTATATAACGTTAAAAAAAAATAGTTAAAAATATGTGAAAAAGCATACATCAACAGACTGCAATCTAGTTGATCTTTGTAGTAATTAAGTAGTAAGTAGAAATATAGTAGTGACTGTATTGTTAATTTTCTTTTTTCTTTCTTTTCCCCTGTGTAATGTTTCTTGAGATTTTACAAATTTTATCAAATATCAAAACCTGCACTGATCTTGTCATACATCAAAACCTCCACTATCCTGTCATACATCAAAACCTACATTAATCTTGTCATGTATCAAAACCCACAATATAATCTTGTCACATATCAAAGCCTACAAAGATTTTCCCCAGTTCTGATGTCATATTCTTTTCTCATTCTCTTGTACGCTTGACCCCATCCATGATAATTCAGTTGTACCATTTTGTGATCATTTTCTTTACCAGTGTGTGCTTTAGTTACAGTGTGTAAGATTTCATGGAAGGAGCTAAGATGGCTTATGAAATGGCCACATCAGGACTGACATGTAGGCTTCTCAGGCTAAAGATATTGAGTTCTAGTTATGGCAAGACCACTGCTTTCACGTATCAGGGTTCTTGAAGTCTGTGGAGTACATGCTGAGATTCTCCCCCTCTTTAACTGTTTGCATCATTGATGCTACAAGGTTACCATCCTCTAACTGTGTGATCAGTGATACTGCAAAGTTACCATCCTCTAACTGTGTGATCAGTGATACTGCAAAGTTACCATCCTGACTGTGTGATCAGTGATACTGCAAAGTTACCATCCTGACTGTTTGATCAGTGATACTGCAAAGTTACCATCCTGACTGTTTGATCAGTGATACTGCAAAGTTACCATCCTGACTGTGTGATCAGTGATACTGCAAAGTTACCATCCTGACTGTTTGATCAGTGATACTGCAAAGTTACCATCCTGACTGCTTGATCAGTGATACTGCAAAGTTACCATCCTCTAACTGTGTGATCAGTGATACTGCAAAGTTACCATCCTGACTGTTTGATCAGTGGCACTAAAAGGCTACCATCCTGACTGTTTGATCAGTGGTACTAAAAGGCTACCATCCTGACTGTTTCATCAGTGGTACTAAAAGGCTATCATCCTAACTGTTTGATCAGTGGTACTAAAAGACTACCATCCTGACTGTCTGATCAGTGGCACTAAAAGACTACCATCCTGACTGTTTGATCAGTGGTACTAAAAGACTACCATCCTGACTGTCTGATCAGTGGCACTAAAAGACTACCATCCTGACTGTTTGATCAGTGGTACTAAAAGACTACCATCCTGACTGTTTGATCAGTGGTACTAAAAGGCTACTATTCTGACTGTTTGATCAGTGGTACTAAAAGGCTACTATTCTGACTGTTTGATCAGTGGTACTACAAGTTTACCATCCTGACTGTTTGATCAGTGATACTACAAAATTACTGTCTCTTGACTATAAGATCAGTGATGCTACAAGATTACCATCCTGATTTGATCAGTGATGCTATAAAATTACCATTCCTGGAATATTTGTGTCACTGATACTACAGAATTGCCACACTGTAACTGTTTGATCAGTGACACTAACAAAATAATCATCGACCAACTTTTTTGCATCATAAAAACTACAGAATTACCATTCTTTGACCGTTTGCATTGTTGATACTTTGATATAATTCTTTGCTGACTTTTTGTTTTTGTTTTTGTATACTTGTGTGTTTTAGTTTCTTTATCTAAGGCTGCTTCTTGCAGCAAAGACTTGGCTGCCCAGATAGTTTAAGACAGCACTGCTACAAGATTCTGTTCTTCTGCATGAATAATAATGGACACCCAGTTATCAATATTCTGATGCTTTCTGTCTTAGGGACATACATAACAACTATAGGTGTTGACTTCAAAATCAGAACGATTGATATAAACGGCGAGAGGGTGAAGCTTCAGATATGGGATACTGCTGGCCAGGAACGCTTTAGAACAATTACATCCACGTGAGTGTCACTTGTATGTTGTGTGGGCATTTTTTTGTTGAGTATTTGCAAAGAGGTTGACCACATGAAACTCTAAAGAGGACATTGTTAAGAGAGGCCAAATTTAGTAAGCATAAAATCCCTTGATGAGGTTGAAAAGCTTGCCGAAAACAGGAAAACTCGGCAAACTATCATGCAAGCCCTATGTGACATTTAACGGCACGGGAAGGATGTAAGATATAAGACTAGCATCATCGTCATTGCCTTTCACTCCCTTGAGAGCATAGGCTATGGATAAAGGCTCTCCAGTCATCCCTGTCCTTGGAATTATGTTCTGCATCCAGTTGTCTTATTTCTGTGTATGTCTGTACTAGCAGTTGCATGAGATTGGTGTCATTTTACGTCCATGAGTCATTGAATGTTAGAAAACGAGTCCTAAAATGCTATATTGAACCTATCTTGTTATATGGAAGTGAATCATGGACAATAGGCAAGTCTGCACAAAAATCATTGGAAGCAGCAGAAATGTGGTTTATTAGAAGAATGTTGCGAATCCCCTGGACAGCAAAAATAACTAATGAAGAATGTAGGAGAAGAGTTGGAGAGACAAAAAACCTTGTCAAAAAGATAAGAGAGAGACAATGTACTTTCATAGGACATGCAATGAGAAGAGGGGACATTGAAAATATTATAACAACAGGAAAAATAGAAGGAAGAAAATCAAGAGGAAGACCAAGAGAAATGATACTGGACAGTCTGACGGGATGGTGTGAGAGGAGATCACCAACTGAGCTGATGGCCTGCATGAAGGATCGCGTACTCTGGAGAAGCATAATAGCCAACGCCAGTCGGCACGGCACATGATGATGATGATGAGTCATTTCATTAGTTACATCAGACACAGAATTTGTGTCTGTGTAGTAGATACATCAGACAGAATTTGTATCCATGTGGCAGTTACGTTGGATAGAGAATTTGTATCCTTGTAGCAGTTACATCAGACAGAGTATTTGTTTCCATGTAGGAGTTACATCAACTTTAGAAACTGTTTTTCCATGTAGCAGTTACATCAACTTTAGAAACTGTTTCCATGTAGCAGTTACATCAACTTTAGAAACTGTGTTTCCATGTAGCAGTTACATCAACTTTAGAAACTGTGTTTCCATGTTGCAGTTACATCAACTTTAGAAACTGTTTTTCCATGTAGCAGTTACATCAACTTAGAAACTGGGTATGGAAATCTTGTCAGTGGTGTTGTTTGGATATTCAATATGTGCTCCTGCCTCTCCATTCTTTATGGCATTATGTGCAGATCCATCTGTATACACATGTATCCAGGTGTCACATGGATATTTGTCATCTAGAACACTAAGTGTGGCTGTTGATCTTACAAGACTGCTCTGCATCTCACCATTCTGCACACCTTTCACTTCAGTCTGAATAGTTATTTGTGTATAATCTGCTTCTTTCCATGGTGTATGCTCTGGTACAGATGATAATGGAGCGACTACAGTTGGAAGGTCAGGTATCAGCTTACGCATACGCTTGGCCTGGTGAATGAAGCTGCTTCTTTTAAGCCGACTTAATGCCAAGTTATTGAATCTCTCCTTCAGGGGATGGCTTACAGAGCTAAGGAATTTCTCTCTCGTGGTCATGACCTTTGTGTCTCTGCATTCCTTTAGCGGTTGAACACCAACTATTTTCTGCATTTCTACTATTGGTGTGGACCTCATGGCACCTGTGATAATCCGTAGTGACTGATTTTGAACCTTGTCTAGATTATGCAGCGTAGTGTTTGATGCTGTGCACCAAGATGTTGAGCCATATTCTAAATGTGGTAGAATACTTTGCTGATATACATTCTTGAGGATTCTTTCACTAGCTCCCCATGTGGTTCCACTTAATTTTTTTAATATGGCTAGTTTTCTTCTGGCTTTTGCTTCTGCACTGTTGATGTGTTGCTTCCAAGTCAGTTTTGAGTCAAGAGTCACTCCTAAGTAAGTGGGTTGGTTGTCCATCCTTAAAGATATTTCATTTACAAGGATCTTACCTGCTTTCTGTTTAGATGAGAGAGTGAACAGAGTGGTACTTGATTTCTCTGTGTTGATACTTACACACCATTTGTTTGTCCATGATGTCAAGATGTCTGCTGCTCTTTGGAGTCTCTGTGTAGCAACTGTTGCATATTCATCTGTACACCACATGACCAGATCATCTGCATACAGTGCCGCTTTGATTCCATAGGGAAGTTCCTTGACCAGGTCATTAATGAATACAAGGAACAGTGCAGGCGAAAGGACTCCTCCTTGTGGTACACCGTGTCGCAGAAGTACTTTCTGGCTTTTGTGTCCATCCATTACTACTCTAGCTCTTCTATTGTGTAAATAGGACTTTATCCAGTTGTATAGTCTTCCATTCACATTGCAGTTTCTTAGTTTCCACAGCAGACCTTTTTTCCATACTTTATCAAAGGCTTTCTTTAGGTCTATCCACGCTGCTAGTACAAGGTTTTTCTCTTGGAATGCATCCTCAGTCTCTTGAGAGAGATAGGTCACTTGATCTTCCGTACTGTAGTACTGCCTAAATCCTGCTTGTTGTTGAACGAGAAGGTTTTCACTTTCTAGGTATGGGGTTACTCTCAATAGGTTATGAGGTATACACACCACACCTGTAGAAAAGCAATTGTACCCAAAGACATGCAGGTATAGAATTCTGGTTATTGAAGCAAAAGATGGTTTATACAAAGGTTCAGAATCAGACTCCGGCGTCATTACATTCAGGACATATCTCCCCCCCCCCACCCCCCCCCACCCACCATGTATGCTCTGGTGCATGGCCACCACATCTATCCAAGAGTGTGTTTGATCCTTTTCCTCTTAATTTCTCCCCCCCCCCCACAATGATTCCATTTTGCCTTCTCCACCCCTATCTATTTAATTCCTTATTTAGATGCTGCTGCATCAGCATATATCCGAAACTAACTTCATGTAATAAGTATTCGTTCGTTTGTTATTGTTGTCCAAGTTTGCACCAGACATGGCAGGAGACCATGTGTATGTTTGTCTAGTTGGTACCTGCTAGAGAGAATGAATCTAAGCTATGGAATTTCTGTGTCACGACCTCGTTTCTTTCCGGGTGTCACGATCCCTTATGTCTGCTGAGCGGTTACTAAAGACTATGTCAACAAAACACCTTTTTTTGGGGTGCTAGTTGGCTAAGTCGATAGTACGCTGTTCTCTCGTGGCTAGACGGCTGCTCGTCCTACCAGAGTCCGTGTTCGAATCCCAGGTAATTCTCTTGTGATTTTTTCTTTCTCTCACGTCTCACTAAAGTGCTTTGTCTACGATTTTTTTCGAGGTCTAATCATACAAAGTTTGTTCTCTTACTTTACTGCTGCATCAGCAACTTGTATGAAAACCGTAAAGAAGAAGATGATAAACTTGATGCAAATTCTTTTGTATGAAAAATTTTGCTATGTTTGTACTTATTGTGAAAATTCTAGATTATGTTTTTTTTTTTTTACCATATGAACTTCATTGTCTTTCATGCTGGAATTTTTCGTGGGATATTATTTGTGTGATTGCAAACCAGAGAGAATTACTGGTATGTTTACTTTTCAGGTATTACAGAGGCACTCATGGAGTTGTGGTTGTCTATGATGTGACTAGTGGAGAGTCTTTTGCGAATGTGCAGAGGTGGCTGCATGAAATAGATCAAAACTGTGACGTCGTAAACAGAATTTTAGGTATCCTACCTGGCAACCTTTATATTATTAGAGTTTGTTTTTTTTGTTTTTTTTTTCTCCTGTTTGGTAACTAGAAATATGTTTTATGTATTTTTCAGTTTATTGATAACTATATTTTTATGCAGATAGCTCTCGACATGAAATTCTGTAACTGTGTAAGAAATTTCTGACAAGGGCAAAACTTGAAAAACTCCAGTCAAGGCATGTGTAAGTGAGCGTGTCTCAGAAATGTGAGATGCTGCCCAAGGTTAGCATATCAGTGATTCAGTTACAGGTAGGAGATAAATCTTTTGGCCAGACTTTTAGTCATTAGAGTTGAAAGGACATCTCAAGACAGTTCACGAACTGTTGGAGGGTCCAAAAATTGAAAATTTTGAACAGGGAGTAACATTTCATTCATTTGCATGTCCCTTGCGGAACTTTGCCTCCCTAATAGCACTCCTGTAGGCATCTCGGTTGTGAGCAGGATGGCCTGCTGCTGATGCATCCAGATGAGGAGTAATGTCCATGACTTTCAGAATTTCATTTGAGTCTGACAAGAAAAGTGTTGCAGTTTCCCCTGTTTACGTGTTCAAGATAGAAACATATGTACCAAGTGTGTCTGTTGTTGCTATAAATTGTTACTTGTGGATTTGTTGGGGTGGAGGGGGCCATGAGTGGGCGTGGAGGAGGGATCCGACATGTTTAAAAACTGATTTATGTAAAGGGTTTAGAAACATGAATGTCCAGATTCTATTTCTCTCCTGCTCTCTCTCTCTCTCTCTCTCTCTCTCTCTGTGCATGCATTTTGTTTGTTTTTTGTTCACTTACATTGAATTACATTATGGTCACATATAAATATATAAATGTGACTTGATATATATATATCTCTCTGTCTCTCTCTCTCTCTGAACCTTAAGTACCCAAGGCACATGGGGTTCCGCAAGAGTTTTCCACAAACTCCTGTCCTTTGCCTTTTTTTTCGTTCTTGCCCAAGTGAGCCCTTTCTTGCTCAGCATCCTCTCTGTTGTTCATATCTATGTCTCCTTTGGTCTGCCCTTACTTCTTTTCCACTGTGGTGTCCATCTTAGTGCTATTTTTGGTAGTGAGCCATCAGTCACCCAGAGCACATGTCCCAACCATCACTAGTGTCTTTCCTCAATAATTGCTGTCTTTGGGACTTGAAATCCTGTTTGCCCTTTATTCATTGACAGCTATGTGTATTTTGTGTAGTCTAGTATACCTCAGTGTTTCCACCCATAAGTAGAGTTAATTATAATAATTCTAAGAAGACACATAGCACCACAAAGATCACATATCTTGTAGAAGAAATTGAACTGCTTTTTCATATGTTAAGAGGATGAGTGAAATGAAAACCTTACATTATTAAGAAAATTTTCCATAATTTATTGAAGTTTGAAGTAAAAATATAGAACTGCACCATTTTTGTACATAATCTCCATTATATCTTACATCCTTCCCTTGCTGCTAAACATCATATAGATATAGCATGGTAGTTCGCCAAGATTTCTGTCTTTGACGAGTTTTTCAATCTCATCAAGGGATGTTATGCCCGCTGAACTGGCCTCTCTTAACAATGTCCTCTTTAGAGTTTCACGTGGTCGACCTCTTTTTCTTCGGCCTGTTGTGTTCCACTTGATAGCTTGTTTGGGAATCTCCATTACATTTGATGTAAATTCTCCAGTGCTTACAGAATGCTGAGAAGGTTTTTATAGGCATCAGCATGTTTTTCTTTTTTTTTTTTTCAAGATCTGGAGTCAGGTGCCACACCACCCCCTCTTTCGTACATTTTCGTGAATGATGTGGTGTGATGAACCATGAAGTTCTGTTAAATATATGCTGTAATGAAATTTTGGATTTGTCAGATTTTGCATTAAATTTACGTTTGGTTTTCTCATTTTGTCACAATCTTGTTTACCCAGTTGGCAACAAAGACGATGACCCGGACAGAAAAGTTGTCCTGACCCAGGATGCTCAGAGGTTTGCAGAACGCATGCAGATTCAGTTGTTTGAAACTAGCGCCAAAGATAATAAAAATGTGGAGGAGGTAATGTCTGCTTATTTATTCTTTGCTTTAAATCAGACACTATAAGAAGAAAGCATATTGTCATAAGAGAAAATTAGTCTGTTTCAAGTAGACTTAGAAAAATGTCTAGTTTTTATATTGGGCATGCAAAGCAGATTTTTTTTTTTTTATTTCTACGTTTCTCTTGATATCGTTCACTTAAATAATAAAAAACAAGTGGATTGGGTTATTTTAATTTTGTTTTGCAAGTTTTATTGTATTCACTTCTAGTATATATTCTTCCCTGATACAACTTATTTAGCATGCTTCGCAGTTTTGTTTTGAATAAGTTCTTATGTTTTGTTACAGTATATTTTTTAAAAATGTGATATATTGGCATTTTCAATGTTTTAGTGTGATATCTGGCATGAAACAAATACCTCAGAATAATTTAATTTAAAAATATCTAGGCTCAGTTGTTGCATGCTCAGTAAAACAGTTTTCAGCACGAATCTTAACTTAATTTCAAGGTGTTTTTTAGAAGTCACACTTTAATCTCAGCATAACCGTCGTCTTTTAACAAAAAATTGCACGTTCCTTTCACAGATTAATGTTTTCACATGAAAATTTCTAATAAAGGAATTTTACTTATCACCATGAAAAAAAAAACCATAAAATTTATCAAGTTAAAACTATAAAAAAATACAACACAGTAGCAGATACAATTTTCTCAACACTAACTCTGTCGCTTAAATAATAATTGGCTAAGAAAGTGAGTTTTCTTCGGGAACTCCATTTTGTGAGAATTTGTTTGAGGGGAACTATTTTTTCATGTTCATCCTACTTATGAATGAATTTCATTAAATAACTTGGTTGCTAGTGTAAAATAACTTGACTTTCCTATTCTGTGTGGCAGTAATTAATTAATGTTGTTGAGTAAATTTGAGTAATAAGGTCTGTACACTTCGATGAATTTCAGTGACCAGTTTTGTCAGACTGTCTGCTATATTGGTAATTGATTCAGCTGTCAATGTATCTGATACTTATCTTGGTATTTCTGTCTGTTGTCCACCAAAAAAAACAACAATTAGTTTATCTGTTTATGGTAGGCAAACTCTGCTTTGACTTTCATAACAGATCTTTTGATCTCCCATAATGTGTTATTGGCTGTCTGCTCGTGCTGCATCATCATCAGTCCTCTGTACTCCCAGTGGAGCATAAAGCATCAACAAAGGTTCTACAGCCAATGCTGTCTTGAACAAGTCAGGATACCACAAACCTTATCTTTCCCATTTTCTTTAGTTTTTTCCTGTATTGTGCATCCTGATGTCCTGTCTCTCTTTCTTTTCTCTCGGGGTGTTCAAGTTAGGGCGATAAAAGGGTATCTTGTTTTTTTCTGTTTGTAGTATGTGGCCCAGCCATTTTCATCTTTATCTTTTGACCTCTTTATTAATGTTCTCAGTGTCCGTTCATTTGGTTATTTCCTGATTTGTCACATGTTCTTCCTAGTGTATTCTTAAAATTTTTCTAAGGCATCTTCCTTCAAATCCTCTCAGTCCTTTTCGATTCTGTGATTGGTTCTTCATGTTTCAGCTGCATATAATAGAATGGAGTATACTTTGGATTTATAGATTCTGAGCTTGAGGTTCATTGGAGAGTGGGAGACTTCCATATGTTTGCTAATTTGTTAAAGGCCTGAGATGCCTGTCCAGTTCTTGTGGATATTTCCATCTCGTTGCTGTCTACTGAAATGAGGCTTCTTCTGCTGCAGGTGTTCTTTAGTAAGTATGTCTCTCCAACATAAAACATATACTCTATGAATGATTTGTGAGATTCAGATGGAGAATGAAGTGTAGATTATTTTCTAACAGGATTAGCCAATAAATAGAAAAAATGAGTTTTATTTGGGATATTTCATTTTAAAAAAAAATCATCCAAAAGCTTCTCTTTCGTATCTTACGTGTAAGATTTGGAAAAGGGGGGGGGGATAGTTTAGTGACTTAGATAGACATACGGCAGGATAGATGAGTTGAAGCAAGTGCGCTAGACAGATTATACAGACAGCTGTCTTAAAACGATATATACAGACTATGTAGAGCGTAACTAAAATTTCATCTGTTAGATTGTTGATAGATATAAAAACTGGACTGTATAAAACAAAGTAGTAGGACAGGAGTGAACCAAACCTAAGCTATTAATAGAGCTGACAGTGAGCAGGAATAAATTTATAACTTGATTGAGAAAGATTTGAGCCCTAAGATAACACAGGTCAGAAATGAAAATTGTCCATTTCACCTGGTCTTGACACTTTCTTCCTCTCTTGCATTGTGAAGAAAAGGCTCATCTTTGTGTGCCTTTTGGGTGCTTTGCCCTTTTTTTCTTGTCGAGTCCAACCCTTCACTTCTCTTGATAAAGGATTAAACTAGCAGCAGTATTGAATTGTTGGTATGAATAACTTTATATCGAGCTCAAACAAGGAGGTGATATATTCAGAGCAAAGCGGAATATTCATAATAAACATATTTTTGTGCATTTTCTTTTAACCATTGACTTCCTCCACCTCACTCCTTATTTGACCAGACCCTACAGCCCATTCCCGTGGTGCGTGGGTTGCTTTTATATCTTACATTCATGTCATTTCAAAAGGGGAGGCCTGGGGGGGGGGGGAAACAAAGCTATGAACATTAGTAACGTTCACAAGAGTGGGGGAGTTAGTTGTGAACTAGGTGTTTATGAAAAGGACTGGTTTTGTAGATCCACTGATGTTAAATTTCAGTCATTTGGGCTGTTAAAATGATATCTGGTGCACTTGAGATGTGGAAACTACCTTTGAAAATAATTTACGTCTGCTGTAAGTCGAGGCACAATAGAATGCACTGTATGCATAGGTGTCAGTGCTTTAAGAGAAAGCCAGGTATTTGTGTAAAAGTTAGTTCCATGAATGTGAGACCATGCACAATTTAACAGTGGATGAGCATTAAAAAAAATATACCGTTTTATTCTCGATGCCAAAGGAGAACATTCTAAATTATGACTTTTGAAAAGCAACTACACTAATAAAAAATAAATAACACTGGTGTTATAGTAAAGATATTTTTTAAGTTCTGCAAGACTAAGAAAAATTACCAAAACAAAAAATACACTAAGTGTTCTGTATACTTCATGTTTTCAGGAGTTATCTTTGGTTTTTTATGTTTTTTTCTTTCTACTTCTCTGTTATCAAACTCAGCATTTTAAATTAAGTGTTGCTATTTTGTACAGTGTCACTTTTCTTGTTATGTGTTACATGAGATTATTTCATGAAAATTTTTTTTTTCTTGTTTGTTTTCTGGTGTAGCATCTTTTACTAATTGTTATCTTGGTTGTCTGGTATAGTGCTTCTTATTCTTGATCAGCTAGTGTATCGTTAGATCCTCACTTAGTTGCCATATTCAGTTTTCCTGTGTAGTGTTGACAGAGTCGTTATCAAACTTCTTATTTATCTTTTTACTGGTTTTTAAATTTTTGTTTCTTAACTTATTGTTTATTGATTTAATTCTCTTGTAAAAGTATATGAGAAAAGTGCTGATATATTCTTTCATACTGTTTTAGTATATTACTCCTTATGTCTTTAAGGTTTCTCAATTGTTGTGAGATTGTGAGCCAAAGTTTTGCATTTCTGCATTCCATCACGTGTTATGGTTGTTAAGTTGCTGATATGTTTCTGTTGGGCATCACTTGTTATGGTTGTTAAGTTGCCCCGGACATGTTTCTGTTGGGCATCACTTGTTATGGTTGTTGTGTAAGTTGCTGCTGACACGTTTCTGAGGCATCACTTCTTATTGTTGGTAAGTTGCTCCTAACATGTTTATGAGGCATCACTTCTTATGGTTGTTAAGTTACCCCTGACATGTTTATGAGGCATCACTTCTTATGGTTGTTAAGTTACCCCTAACATGTTTATGAGGCATCACTTCTTATGGTTGTTAAGTTACCCCTGACATGTTTCTGAGGCATCACTTCTTATGGTTGTTAAGTTGCTCCTAACATGTTTCTGAGGTATCAGGTCTTATGGTTGTTAAGTTACTTTTGACGTGCTTCTGAGAGACGTCACTTGTTATGGTTGTTAAACTGCTCCTGAAATATTTATGTGTGGCATGACGTGTTATGGTTGTTATGTTACTCCTGAAGTGACCTTGTTTGGCATGACTTGCTATGGTTATTAAGTTACTCCTAATGTGATCTCATGTGGCATAATTTGTCATGGTTGCCAAGTTGCTCATGAAATATTTCCTTGTAGCATTGCTTGTTATATTTGTTAAGTTACTCATGATATGATCCCATATGTCATCACTTGTTGTGTTTGTCAAGTAACTTCTGATGTGATCCCATGTGTTATGGCTTTTAAGTTACTCCTGACATGATCCCTTGTGACATCACTTTTATGGTTGCTTAGTTACTCCTGAAAAGTATTCGTTTTGTACAGCCTTTCGGCATTTAGAAAAGCTTGTCATATTTGACTGAAATGAAGAGCATTAAATGTAAAAAGTTTTTTTTTTAAAATAAGGTAAACCAACCCATGCTTAAGCTGTTAAATAATCTTGTGAAACCAGTTCTGACTATTGCTTTTATAATATATAAAGTAATTAAGACAAGATATACTGCTTTCTCTCTCCGAACCTTAAGTGCCCAGGGCACATGGGGCTTCCGCAAGGGTTTTCCACAAATGCCTGTCCTTCGCCTTTTTTTCTGCTCTTGCCCAGGTGAGCCCTCTATTGCTCAACATCCTTTCTGTTGTTACGCATTTCTCCTTCCATCTGCATTTGCTTTTTCCCTTGCTTCCGTTTCTGTAGCAGTCTGATAGTTTTTTTACCAGATAGGGTTGCTGGCCCTATGCTGAACCCTCCTTAGTCGCCTTTTACGATCATGCATGGTAGGGTACAGTGGTCCTATTCTTTGCAGATCCCGGGTACCACACGGGGGATATACTGCTTTAGTGTACAGATAATTAAATTTTCTACTGAAATCTTAAATAAATTTTTAAAAAAGCACTCCTTCAACTAAACTATAAAACCCCAAAAGACATAAAGGGGTCATCCATTAATTATGTTAACAAAAAAAAAACAAACCCACATAAGAGCATAAAGAAAAACATTAAAAGTATTTATGAATAAAAACGGCGTTACGATGATAAAGCATGCCATCAGTATTGTGGTTTAGTTTCTTATGTTTTTTTATTATTTCATGCTTGCTATTTTATTTTTGTTCTTTTTTTTTTTAAACGTAAATTTTTCCACCTTTTACTGCCTCGCCTGTGTTCACACCTTATGTTATAATCTTTACGTGTGTTGATCCCTTACTTTGAGCAGATGTTTAAGGCAATTACCAAACTCGCACTGGACACCAAGAAGAAGCAGCAGCAGGATATACAGAAGGCCAGCGAAAACACGATACAACTGAGCTCATCCAAAACGTCCAAGAAGAAAAAATGTTGCTAGCCTGGAGCATTCCATTAGAAGTAATTTAATTCACAGTTAGAAATAATCTAGTTCACAGTGTCTGCAAATCATCTCGTTTAAACTATAGGTATTGAATTTCATAATTTTTATATGATTTACCTCTCGGTTTTGAGTCCTTATCGACATTTTTTTTTTTAAACATAGGTGCAAGTATGTCATTATACAAGAATTTGAAATGCAGTTTCATATATTTAAAGAAACAGTGAACGTTTTATTTATTTTTTTTTTTTAAATGTATTGTCCTGGCAAGAATATGTTTTTGCAACAGCCGAAGACTAAATACTGACCGAACATCCTTTGAAAGTTAAATGTTGAAAGTATAATGGAAATCTTAATGCTTAGCATGTATCATAACATTTTCTGTGAATTATTGAAGTTTTTCTTTGAAAAAAAAAACCAAAAAACCAAAGAAACGCATGCAATTAGTAACAGAAAACTGATGTAAGTGGTGCTCATTATTTGAATGGTTTGCTGGTTTGTTTGCCAGAGTTTGAGGTTGTATATAAAATCACTCCAGTGCAAAAAAAAAAAAAAAATTCCCGCTCACTTGCCCACCTACCTTTTTTGTTTTTTTTTTTTTTTTTGTTTTAACTTTATTAGTTTGCTTGAATCATTGCATCTGGCACCATTTTCTTATAACAAACTGGTTTTGATGCCTTGGTTTTTGATTATTGAACATTTATTCCCCCATTCTCTTTGCTTGTGTGTTGTATTCACAAAAAATCAGGTTTTCACTTTGCTAGCTTTGTGTGATGTAGAAAGGGAAGATTAAGAGTGGAGTGAGCCTGCAAGATGAGGCTTTGAGGTATACTTCTGTCATTGTTTGGAAAGGGGAAGAGACATATACAGATCACATCACCCGTATTAGGGCTACCACAGACTTGATGGCGGGCATTTGTAAGAAAGTGTACTGAAGTGCTTACGTTATGAAGAGTATACAAACCTGTGTGTGTTAATAATTATTGCATAAAACTGAAATTATACGTTATGTGATACATTCAGTATATGAGTTTGTTGTGTTTAAAATGGCTGCTGAAGTAGTCAAAACATTTTTTTCCTGGTGTTTTTTCAGATGTTTAATGCTATTACTAAACTTGTGCTGGAGTCGAAACGTAAGATGCAGGAGGAGGCAAGAAAACAGCCCAGCAACACAATACGTGTTGGGCCCAGCACATCAGGGAAGAAGAAGAAGTGCTGTTGAGCCGGTTGTAGTCGGTTATTCTATGAGTAGTTATCTTATACACTGATCCTTTGTTTTGTTATTGGTTTTTTTTTTTTTAATTGTAAGGAGTGTAGTTAAATTTGGAGAGTTAAAATAATGATACCAGTTAGGTTAAAATGAGTTTGAAGTGAGCAGTGTTAGATTAATGTTGGAGTATTTTTTATGTGGTCTTCGCTGATAATTTAATATTCAGAATCTGTTGTTGGTTAGGGCAGGGAGAGGCATGTGGATGAAAAGAAATATGGTGAAACAAAGTTTTAGACACTTTTCGGGTAGTCTATGCCTCTTTTTTTTTTTTTTTAGTGTGTGGTGAAAGTGAGAAACTTTCCGTACTGTCCTTCTTTCTAAATGGTTGTTTTTTTGCTTGTTTTTTTTTTTTTAGCAAAATAAAACTACCAAGAAGATTTCATTCCTTTTTATTTTTTAATTTTTTTTTTTCTCATGATGCTCATCTTTTTTTTTTTTTTGGATGATTCCTGAGTTTTTGGAGGGTTTGAAATTTTGCGTAATGAATATTTATGCCATGACCAATCTTAGCCAAAGGTCTGCAGTATTTTGTCGTGATTGATGTGGCTATTAAAAACAGATTACTAGAGGTGCAGATATGTTGAAAATGCAGTTTCTTATCTCTCTCAGCAAAACATTATTAGATTGGGAATACATGTCATGTTGCTCTTTGTTGTTTTCTACTATTGCCATAGTAAAAGAATGTGTTGCATCACCACAGAAAGATACACCATGTGCACTTTTATTTGAAAAGAAAAAAAAAAAGAGTTGTTTAGAGATATTCATGGTTGATAAAAGGTATGCCAATGTTATACATTGAAAAGTTGAAGCTGTTGTTTATGGAATGTCATATTCTAATAAATTCGAAGGGGGAAAAAAAAAATCGATGTCCTGTAGCATTTGCTTCCCGTGTGGGGTGTGAAGCGTTAGTACCTTCACATTTCTAAACCATTACAGTATTTGAATTAAGCTTGGCGGGAACCGTCTTTGCCGCTTTTGTTTTTATCCTAGGGAAACCCCAGGTACCTATTTTTTTTTAGGCTGGGTTGATCCTAATGCGGGTTGGTCTGAAAGAAAATCCACCCAAGTGCAAAATTGAACCAAGGACTTTCTGACTGGCAGTCGGGTGCACTAATCATCATGCCACCACATAAATTTGAGCTTCAATTGATCTAGATTTGGAGCGATTTTTGGGGCAGTGACCTTTGACCTAATGACAGATATATGATGATTGTTTCTTTTAACAAATTATATCATACTTTTGTAGAACAGCTGATATTTAATGACTCCCATGTTTCAAGAGCTCTTAATGTTGTTTAAGTTTTATCCTTCTGCTAGCCTTTTTAAATTTTTTTTTTTTAAAATTAAAAGTACAATAACTGCTGCCACATGGTTTGTTTCGTAGATGGGAGTTCATAATTTTAAACTGCTATAAGTAATAACAATAAACATTGCATTATTTCCAAGAAAAACAAGATGGCTGTGATACATGATAACAAAAAGATGTCTTGAATGTTGTTTGGTAGGATTAGAATGCCACTTTCAAAGTGAGCATTACTTAAAGTAGAAAAATGTTAAAATTTTGAATCAGTAAATTCATTAACATTATCATTTTCTTCAGTTTGTAAAAAAAAGGGGAGGAGTTTAGAGCCAACTTAAAGCTCATTTTGTGTTGATGCAACACACATGTATTTCTAGCTCAGCTTATACAGCGTGAGTGTATGTGTGTGAGCTTGAGAAGGAAAGGGTGAGCATAAATTACCTCTCAGCATAATCGAGTGAGTGTTTCTGTTTTGCCAGATTTAAAATGCTACAGCGTCTAACTTATTTATTAATGTATATTGGATGTCTTGCTGATGCTCAGGTTTCTCGCGGTTAACTTGAGGGCATGGACATAGAGTTAGTAGTTTTTCTAACATCCTTTCATTTGTTATGCATATGCTAAATCTGTGCCTGTTATTTTTCCATTCATAGCTCATGAACGACGACTGCCTTGCCATCTTTCTATTTATTTCAACCTTCATTTTATTTAAAAAAAAAAAAAAAAAGATAAAAAAAGATAGATGTAAATGTAGTTAATTTTTTGCCACCAAATCATTATCTCTCCCTTTTGATATTTAAGGCCATTAGTACATTTACATTTGATCAAACCAGCACTACTTTGAATAGGAGAATGTAATACATTCTCCTTGCTCGATGGCATCCGAGTGGGACCGGTGAACTGACAGCATTCTAAGCAAGAAAGGCATTATAAAATGGTGTATTGAATTTATATTTGTCATTCACTTTCTAAAAGGAGACATCCAATGAACATTTGCCGTTATAGTAAATCCTTCTCAGCCATTCTGCTAATGCAGGATTGTGGGGCCTTGGCATGGCTGTCTCTTTACAACGGGATACAGGAATCATAGGGTTAATGTAGAAAATGGGAGTTAATGTAATGTACAAATTTTGTGTGAAATATACCAGAAATTTTGAGATTTACCCATGTTTTATAAACATTTGTAGCAATTTACTCTTGGGGGGGGGGGGTTTCCTCTTTTACAATTATTTTGAAGCAGTAACTTTTTTTTTTATCAGATGGCATAATCTTGCACGAATGCACGATGTTATAGCTTCTTCATATTAATTTATTGTATCTTATTTATGGGTCCACAGATTTCTTTGTTTCATATTTATTTACTAGATTTTAAAATATGTTATCATTAAATGAATCCACATTACATGGTTTTTATGTTTTTGGCCCAGAACATTTGATTTCATAGAGAATGCTTCTTCATTTGTTATCTGTTCAAAAAATTGGTGGTGTATCAGGTAGGAGCTGTTTATATTTAAGGCTTATTTGAATTTCATTTAACAAAATAATTGACTCAGAAGAGAGACTAGACTGTCTTAGGGAAAGTATGCAGTAAAATTACTTTTGGAATAGGAAATCAGTCACTTAGCTAGCTCTTAAACACTCAGACAATCTTGATGTGGTTTGCCAATTCCAGGCCAATTTGCCTCCCTTAATCTAATGCCTTCTGTGTGGTCTATCTGACTGGGATACCCTATATTGCTTGTTTTGAACCCTACCATAGGTTTTGATCTTTATAGGAATGCCAAAGCTTTCTTAGGATCTTGGAGGGCTACAGACACTTCTTCCTTGTTTGACTATTGGTATCTATAGCCCCATTGCCCTGACAAAGTCTGCCGTCCTCTCCAGGTTCAAGTGGGAACCCCACAGCTTTTCTTTCAGTTCCTCTCCCTCAGACCAAATCTGTGCTTGGAGGTTTGAGTAGGGGCGTGGGGTGCCTGAAAACGTGTATAATTTATATGTTTTTTAACAAGTTGGTGAGTCTTCCATTTGATATTTGGGACTGTTAGTTCACATTTACATCCAAATGGAGCAGTACCAGTTAGGGGTGGAAACATCGGCAGAACGAGCAGAGGCTAGACCAAATTAGCAGGAATTTGGAGGTCTTGTATTAAAATATACTGAAAAGAACTAGAATCTGTTGAGTAGACAGCGTTGAACAGACCTTCAGAGAACTATTTGATGAATCCAGATTGGTAGAAAAGTCAAGAGGGCACTCTTTTCAGAACCCCAGCATCCAAGAGGGAAAAGCATCATGCTAAGTAAATACTGGAGGTGCATTTAATATATTTCTGAAACGAGGTCTCACAGTTTGATAAGAAAAACTAGTTTTGTAGAAATAGTACTTGGGTAAAATATAATGGATTTGTTAGGAGTCATTTAAAAAAAAAAGGAAGCAGTTATTGGCTTCCATAAAGTGGGTTGGATTTGTGAATTAATTATTACCATTGTATGTACAAGGAAAGTCTTTATGTAAAACAAAATAATGACCAAAAGATAATTTCCTTAACTAAAAATGCTGAAAGCTAGAAGCTGAATATGCTAACATGAGGAAAAGCAGTGTTAACTCATAGTTTGTCATTATTCTGTTACTTTGTGTTTTGGAGGAAAATATCCAAGAGATGTATTAACTCTTTGTCATTTAGCTTTTGCTTTATGTAATGTAGGAAAATATATTCCAAGAACAAATTTCTTTTGAGAGGCAGGTATTTTGTTTTGCACGAGGATGAATTTTTTTCCCCATTTTCTGTTTTTGTATGGAATTTTAAAATTTGGACTGGTGTTAGACTCTCAGGAGGCAAGCATTGCAAGATCCACATAAGATAGTGACTTTGATCTTAGTTTGAAGCCTACATGGGATGATGACTTTGGTCTTAGCTAATACTGTCATTTAAACCAAGCATGCAGACTCAATCCCGTTATTTGGATCTTTCTGTATATTTGTATTATTCCTACAATTCTTTATGAGTCCTTGTTTGATGCGGTGAATTTCACTTGCGCACATTGTTTAGTGAGAGCAAAGAAAGGTGATTACCCAAATACCAGGTTTTCATGAATGTGAGCTTTTTTTTTGGACTTTTTTTTTTTTTTTTTGTGTTAGTGGCAGTTAACTAATTGCTTGTTGATGGAAAATGAAAACTTGTAATCATCAATGAGAAAAATTCTCTATGGTTTTTAAATGAACAGATACTTTGACATGTCAATAATAGAACTATCGGTTGCCCCATCAGAGCATTTATTATTGTTGATACCGTGAGAAATGTATGAGAGCTCCCGTCATAGACAAAAAGAAAAAATGCTAAGATTTGGTGACTCTGTATTGGCATTTTTTGTTTGTTTGTTTGTCTAAGAAGACAATGTGAACCAGGCAGATATCAGCTGTTGTGAGTTTCACAGGGCATCAGCATCAGCTGTCACTGAGGATATAAGAACTCAGGCATTCAGCATGGGATAAACAAATGACATTAGGTTTTTTAATTGTCTTGTATCTAAAAGGTGATGAAAAGTTTTGAAGAAAGTAATAAAGATTTATCATTTTTGTCCTTATTAAAATAAAATATTTCTAATATTCAGTGTATCATACAGTTAGAAGTGGCTGTGGATTGTATTGGAGCTTAAAAATGTATGTGCATTTAAATATTTGTCCCATAAGTTGTCATTCAGGTAGGCAACTCAACTTGTGGTAGAATATTTGCTGTTTGTGAATATACTAACTGTGAGGTCTGTGATGTTAAATGAAAGCAATATTTGTTGTAAATATCTGTTTCCAGTGTATCAAGCATTCTTTTGTCAAATGAGTAATCTTGGACTTTGTTAGACAGTTTAGTTTACTTTCAGAATTATTTTAGAAATTTTCTAGTTTATGTGCTATAAGAGACATCCAACATAAAGTGTTTATCTTTTTAAAATTTCAACTCTGTTTACAAGCCGTTGGTAAAAGAGTAAATCTGAGATGCAGTTGTTTGAGCATAAATGATATCACGTGGTCAGTGATTCTGAGGGTATGATTGCTTCCAGCCCAAGATAATGTTTGTCTGCCTTCTTTGGAAACTGATTTATTTTGGGTCTACATATGTTGACTATACATCTTTGTTATTTTCCTGTTTGAAAGTCGTTTTTTTTTTTTTCCCCATTGTGTAAAATACTAGATCAAGTTCAGTCTCTTAACAATTGTCCCATTTAGTTTTATAAGGAAAAAAAAATTTATAGAACTATGTTACCGAGGACGCTTCTGTGTTATGGTGAACTTTGTAACAACCCAGACACAGTATGTATCTATATATATGTAGAAGAATGTATAAGATATTGGGTCCATAATAAAACTCTAGCTGATGGTTTTCTCAGTTGCTGCAAGTTAAAAGATCTTGATTATGATGCACAGTACTTCTTTTCTTATCACAATGATTCTTTTTAAGTTGTTTTGATTTTGAACATTTTTAACAGAAAAAAAAGTTTCATTTTTTTCTGTTCACTGTCACACTGCTGGCAGTTTAGGTAATGGTTTTTTGTTGATTATAACTTGGAAGTTTATTTGTGATGGTATGTTTCGTTAGCAATTGGCATTAAATAGTATAGTCTGGTCTGTGCAGACTGCATCATTGTAAGGGCTGATAACCAACATTTTGAGGCGATTTAATTATTTCCTGAATGAGAAAAATAATTATTTATGTGTGTAATAATTGCAGGAATTCCCATTGCATGACATCAGGGCATAGTACATATCACAGTTTCAACAGTATTTGGTTTCATTAAAATTTTCTTCCCATAATGCACATGGTGAATAGCTTCAAATACTGAAATCTTACTTACATCCTTCCCACACTGCTAAAAGTCACATGGTAGGTTCGCCAAGATGTCCTGTCTTTGGCGAGTTTTTCAGTCTCATCAAGGAATGTTATGCCCACTGAACTGGCTTCTCTTAACAATGTCCTCTTTAGAGTTTCACGTGGTCGGCCTCTTTTTCTTCAGCCTGTTAAATACTGAAAATACTTGATCAGCCTGAAAGACTTGTAGATGCACGAAATTTTCCCACAGATGACTGATACACAAAACTTTTGTGCAGCCATAACAAACAGTAAGTTTGTTTGGTTGTGTCAAGTGATGTTTATGTGCACTTCATGGTCTGTAGTCTTTTAGTCAGTGATTATTATGGACATTCTTCTTCGTGACAAGGCCAGTGTCATCCATGACATAAGCTTTGGCAGTTTTGTGAAATTCAAATTCTTGCCTAGGCAAGATGGTCACTTATTCTGTGTAACTGAAGGGGTCAAGGAAGTGCTTAATGGTTCAGATGCAGTTATCAGTCAGCACTAGGTAATTTTTGATCAGACTCAGATATAATCAGACATAAGAGTTAAGAAGGACTTCCAGTTTTTTTCAGTGCTCTCAAGCCAAGTTTTTCTCTAGCATTGATTCTGTTATACAGCCCTTGCTTCATGTAAACATCTTGTGAATCACTCAGTCACGCAAGAAGTGTTTTAAACATGCTCCTGGTTCATGTATTTTACAGAACTCATTATGTAATAGTATACAAAAATATTTCTTTTATTTGATGAATGAAGTTGGATGGTGGCATTGAGTATTGAGTAGCAAAGATATCAAGTCTTGAAACATTCTTGTTGAACAAATATACATATTATTTTCAAAATTAGCCAGCAGTCATGTTTTACTTTAGTGTGCTGATATACTCAGGCCTTCGGGCTGTCCTCTTATATGCAGTCATTTTCTTACTTACAAGCTCTGTCATGAGTGGGAGCGTGCTGTTCTCTGCATGGTTGGATCATGTTGAAATAACACGTACACTGATTTCCTGAAACATTACATGGAGGTAGGGTGTAGTCTTGGCAGTCTACGATTGACTCTTTATCTCAGATAAGTCTGAAAATGTGAATAAATATTTTTTGTAATTAAACAGCATTGATTAACTTCTATGATGATACAGATGATGTGCAAAAAAAATTTTAGCAGTTTTATCTTTCATAGTAGATTCCATGTCATGTCTTACGTTTCTGTAAATAATTGTTGACAAGAATACACATTTATGTAGAAATATATTTGATCACTACTGCCATCATCAGTGGTAACTTTTCTTGAGTCTTTGAGTGTGTATTTCTGCATGTGTATTTATTGTGAAGTTCAGTAATTTTGAGAAACTTCATATAATACTTTTTTCATTTCTTTATTTATTGTATCAGTAATTAATATATATATATATATATATATATATATATATAAAATAATTAAAATGGATATTTTTCTTATTTTCATACAGAAAATTTTTTTTTCCTGAGAAGCAAAGCGCTTAAAAAAAAAATAATAAAACAGTAAATTTCAAGATGAGCATGACAACTCTTATAGCATCTCTGTGGCATTATTTAACATAACTGTTCACCTGTAGCTTTGATTCACGCATATAGCTTCATATAGCCACAAACAAAAAAAAATAGCACACTGTCTCTATAAACTAAAGCGGAAAAGAACCACTGGACCTGATTGTTAATTTTGGTATTGGCTAGTTCTTGAAATTTAGAAATAGCTCTCTCTCTCTCTCTCTTTGGTAATTGTTTTATCAGAAGCTTTATTTCTTTGACTGCCATTGATGTCTTCACTCAACTCTGGCTGTCTGAGAGGCAGATTTCTGACAGTCTCCTGGCTTGCTTCTAGTTCTAGTTGTGCCAGTTTTTCAAGAAGGGCAGTTCATGAGTTTTTTCCCCCTTCTTTTCTTTGATCCGTAGACATTTTTAAGGTTTCTTAGAGAAATATTACGATACAGATGTTAAAATAAGCACAGAAAAAGAAAATACACCCAGTGGAAAGCATTAAATTTATACTGATAAAGAAAATGATAATTGGCATGCACTGACCAGGTGGTGAGAAAATTGGCAATTAAAAGTTTAGGTGGAAATTTGTAGAGGGAAAAAAAAAACGAAACAAAACTGGAATGATGGTACAGTTTTACATACAGTGTAACAAGAAGTCAACTGTGTGGTTGTAGCTTTAACTAGAGACTGAGATTAAAGTGTATAATGTGTGATAGTGTGATGAGGGTCTTAATCAAGTAGAGAGTGGGCAGTGTTGACTCTCTTTACTTCCTGTACAAGAACCTGATAAGCAAGTTTCTCCTGAGGCTTTACCAGATTCTCAAGGTGATACATCACAGAGACTTGTTACCAGATAATATCACAGACAGGCCGGTAGGTTTGGGTTTGAGCCATCTTGGACACGGACATGTCAGTTTCTGGTGTAGCTGTTTACTCATCTCAGCTTCTGGTGAAGCTGTTTTACCAAACAGCAAACATCATCTCATTTCCCGGCTAAATTATTGAAGTATATTTTATATATATATTTTTTAAATCAGTGCACTGATGTTTAAACAAACAAATTTATGGAACCATTAATTCAACATATCAAAATCATGCATATGCCTCATTCATCATACCAAGTCACATTTAGCTAAAATTTGACTTACCCCTTCTTCTTTGCACCTTCATGCCATTACATGCAGGAAACTCTACTGTAGAGAGTGTAACAACAACACAACTCCTTCAGATCATCAGAGGAAGTAACACCCCCTCAGACAATTGTTTCAGCCCTATCAAACTCCTTACACTCTAATGGGGGTGGACCCTTCTGGGTCATGACTCCCAGAGGTCTTGTGAGTTGTTGCTTTTTCCATCCCGGGATTGAGTTGGCACTGCACTTTGAGGTGCGTCTTTAGCGATTTAGCTATGGAGGACTGGTATTGGTTGTGGCAAACAACATTTATGTTCTCAATGCTTGTTTCGCATACTCCACAGCAGCATGAAGCCTTTTCTGCTGTTTCTGAAAGGCTTTTCAATGCCCTTGGTCTTGCTCGCCCCTTTATGCCCAGTTGCTTGCATAGGTCGTATGCTGATGTTGCTACGAATCCTCTCGCTCCCACTTCTACAGCTATCACTTTGCCCTGACTCCTGCCCCCTGCCTTAGTTGCTTGACCAGATCATTGTAATTCTCACATTTGAATAGATGTTGCTCCTATATTTTTGTTTCGTATGGAACAGTAAGCTCAATCATTATTAGTTCCTGTTTTTCTTTGGAGTGCTCTAAAATGTCCGGTTGCATTCCTGTGTTCTTGATGGCAGTCGGGCATTCTCTTCTTCCTGGTAGGTCTGCTATCACATCCCAGTCATTTCCACCATCTAGCAGTGATGATATGGGAATGTCCCTGATTTCACTATTCGATATCATACCAGCGACTATGAAGTATTTAGGTGGGACCTCAACTCTTTTGCTGTTATTTGCTTTATCTTTAATTTAGCTAAATTTGACTTACCCCTTCTTCTTTGCACGTTCATGCCATTACATATATTTGCCCTAGAAAATCTGCAGCAGGTCTGATGAACCCCTCAGCTAATCCTGAGAGTCATTCATGCAGAATAGGACAAGAATCTAGGGAGATTGTCTGCAGTCATATAATTCCTGCCACCCAGAATTCTGAGAGACTGAAAGTTTCAGCATCACAGAGGACATCTTAGGTGTAACTTGAAGAACAGTAGCTTACCAGCATTCAAGTGTTGTTAGGTCATGCTCTTACCAAGGCAAAGTATGCAGTTCATCCATGTTTTTGTGCCAGCTCCACATCTCTTATCTTCAGGTCCAGTCCTTTCATGTTTGCCAAGCTGGACAGATTGAGTTGGATACTCTTGTAGCATATTGTTCTTATTTCAAATATTCATTCATTCATTTGCATGTCCCTTGCGGAACTTTGCCTCCCTAACAGCACTCCTGTAGGCCTCTCGGTCGTGAGCAAGATGACCTGCTGCTGATGCATCCATTTGCAGATCATCAACGATGTCTTGCAGCCATCTTCGCTTTGGTCTTCCTCTCTTTTTCCCATTATGTACCCTTCCAAGACGGTCTTCTATAGATTATCATGGCGTTTAATATGTCCAGAATATTTAAGTTTTCTCTTTTTAATCCTCTGTATTAGCCAGCCTTCTTCAATATTAAGTTCTTGTAGTATAGATATATTTGTTGTTTTTCATGTCCATGATATTTGAAGAACTCTTCTGTAGCATTTACATTCAAAGGCATTTATGTGTTTCTCAGCTGTTTTGTTAAGTGTCCAGGTCTCGCAGGCATATGTTGCGATGGGAAAGATGCATGGCCTTAAAAATCTTATTTTTGTGGTTCTGTCTGTTCCTCTCCACAGATTCTTTAGTTGTTTTATTTTCTGAAGAGCAATAGATGTCCTCCTTTTAATTTCCCTCATTGTATCTCCATTATTAGTTAGTAGTGATCCAAGATATTCAAAACTCTCCACTTCTTCCAGTTTTTCCTCATTGATACATATTTCAGCTGCCTTGTTTGTTTTGTCAGTTGTCATCAATTTAGTTTTCTTTGCATTAAGATAGAGGTTCTGCTCTTTGCTGTTCTTACGGACTGACATAATTAGTTTTTCCATTACTTTTTGTGTTGTAGACAGTAATGCTGTGTCATCGGCATATCTAATCTCAAATGCTACAGAAGCAAATTCTTTGCATTTCTGTGAAGTAAAGATGGCAATGATTGCCATGACTGTCCTCATGTCTCAGGATTTACACAGGACTTACATGGAGCAGCAGTAGCATCCTTTTCAGTAAGTTTCACTGGGACTGAGGGGCCACATTGTTTGCCAGGCTGTTGTGGCAACTTTTTCTGGGGGGGGGAGTGCCGCAAGGAGGGAAAAAAAATTCTAGATCTAGACTGGCCATGTTCATCAGACCTTGCTGCAGTTGAGTCTGTCTGGAGATTCTAGAATGGAATTTGCATGTGAAAGTGAACGTACTCTCTTAGCACAGTAATCTGTCTTTCCTTTAGCTACTTCTGAATCCACATATGTCTGTCTAGTTTCAATATCCAGATCTTGTGTGACCATTTTTTTCTCAGCTCTTATTCAGACTTGAACTGTAAAGACACATATAGTTCAGAATCAGTCAAGGATTGGTTTAGAATATGTTCTTATCTTTATGTGCAGATTGTTTTTTTAATCTGTAATTTGTAAAATCTACTTTATTTATAGACAAAAGACCTACAGAATCTAGTTTACTTTAGACATAGATAAACTATCCAGTTATTTGACCATAAAAACAAACTAATGGCCAAGTTATTGCCTGCTCAGGAACAAATATGTCTTCCTATAAAGATAACCACTGTACTTCATCTATAAATATTAAAAATGGCATTGCTTCTTGCATTTAGTCAAAAGAATTAAAGCAATTTCATATCATTCTTAACTTTATATGATGCCTGAAAGCTTGATTCTCGAGCACATGCAGTGCAACCAGTTTTAAGAACTGGATTTTTCAGCATACATTTCTTAGCATTCTGAATAATCATGTAGTTAGGTGCTGCATGGTCATTCCATCTCTCCAGATAACTTACGTTACAAGCCTTTTCTTTGACGGTTCATCTTTGTCTTTGTTTTAGGCATCCATACTTTTTCATTATTTCTATACTCTGAACGCAAACCATATCGATCTGTATGTATTTGATGAAACTTTACAGTTTATCCTGTTTTTTTTTTTTTTGAAAGTTTTAGTTCAGGTTATTTGTGTCAAATTTTTGTTTGTAATACTTTTGTTTTAACCTATCATTTGGCAGATAAGATTACTTTTGATTTTAATGTCAAATTTATTGCTTTATGGATAATAAAATAATAAATTTGACATTAAAATTACAACCGAGAGGCCTACAGGAGAGCTGTTAGGGAGGCAAAGTTCCACAAATGACTGACTGACTGACAATAAACTGTTTTAAAGAACAACAGATATAGGAGTATTATCAGTATTGCATTTTCCAAAGATAGAATAGTGGATATTTTAAATATTAACCTGCCATGGGTCATTTAAATGGCTTTTCAAAACCAAAAAATTAATAACTACACCCATAAGGTTTTGTTCTGTAGCCGAGTTCATTAATTCCCACAAACATTGGAAATAAGACATCATGTCATTACCCAGTAAAACATTATGACAGTGATTCTTTTTTAATCACAAAAAATGTTTTTGTGCTGTGGGTGTTGTTTGGTAGTTTAAGAGTTAACTTCTATGCTGGGAATAGTTGGTATTTTATTTTTGCAAGCTGGGAATAATTGATAACCTCCCCTGATGGAATATTTATTTATCACGTGTGGGATATCTGATGTTTTAGTTTCAGAATTGGAACATACTTGATGGTTTATTTTTCAGACTTTTGATGTTTTGTTTTGTCCAGAATTTGGAGTATGGGTCATAAATTCCAAGCATCCATCATTACCAGGCACCAGTCATTTATCTTTTATATGCTTGTTGACTTTATCCGGGATTTTTAAAGTTAATTTTATTTATGCAGATTGAGCAGATGAACATTCCAGAGCATTATTTCTGAAAATGCCAGTTTTCATGTTTCTGTCATGTCAAGCACGGGCCTTTGACCAATTTTTTTCAGTTTTCATCATGTCTGTTTGAATCATTTCTTTTTATGTGTGGCTTTTTAAATTGCTGTCTCATATTATCTTTTAGTCTTCCTCTAGTCTTGCCCATCTGAAGATTACAGCTTTTTTTTTTTTTTGATAATGTACCCATCAGGTTTTAAATTCTTGGCACAGTGAAAAAAAATATCTTTAACAGATATTGTGAAACATGTCTTTTTTTTTTTTTCTTGGGGGTTTTTTTTTGTTTTTTGCATCATGCTTGTCCATTCTATGTCTTTTTTTTTGTGTGTTGTCTTTGACTTTATTGTTATGTCATCATTTATAGTTGTTTAGTCTTTCTTTACTCTAGCATGGTCAAGCATTGACTTTGTGCTTGCTCATGGGTTAATTATGGTGGGCCCTGGGGGAAAATGATATTGGTGGACCAACTCCCAGTGTGCACCATCACTGATAGAGGTGTCCATTTGTTCAGTACTGAAACCCTTGAGTATCAGAAATTCCTAGCTGTGCATGCATCTGCTTGGAAATATATAGAGAGCTGTGTTTTCACGTGAGAGTCACCTTTGCTTAAACTTCTTAATTATAACCGTCTACCTGGTTTAAGCACTCCGGACCTTGTTTGACCTTTCCTTAGTCCAGGTGTTTGATACTGAAGCACCCAAGTGTGAACTTCTTGGTTCAGGAATATTACATGAAAATTATAGCAGAGCTTTAAATAAATGTGAATTCGTTTGGAGATTAATTAGATGTCAAAGTGCATTCCATAATGAGTTAAGAATGGTTCTGTAATATAATTTTTAACAGTCAAATTAGGAAAAAAAATAGTTTTAGATATCATTTGCTGGAATAAGTAGCAAATCAAATTTCATTTTTGTTTTTTTATGCTGCGATTGCTCATTGAGAATGTGACAATAGCAGCCAGAGTATGAGATAGACATGGCCTCCAAGCCGTACTTTTTCATAATTTTAAAAAATACATTCAGTTTATTGTGTGTGTGTGTGCACTTATTCTGTTTGTTTTTAATTGTTTTATTCATATGTGCTGTATATAACCAGTCTGTAAATAATTCGCTTTCTGTAACTGCATGTTTTTGAAGCCAACACAGTAAATACAGTATACAGTACTTCTTGCTTCTTCTCAATCTTTCTGTGGGCGTATAGTCATTGTTAATGGCTTGAGCTAAATTAGCTACTGTTGACATCTGCAAAGATGTTAATGGGAGAGTGGCTGATGTAGTAACTTAACTGTAACAGTATAATTAGTAAGCCCATTTGATGGTGAGCTATTGGTTCGTAACAGTAGTTTTGTGTGTGTTTTGGAAAGGAACTTGAGCTCACTCTTGATATAACCATGCCACTAGGAAGAAAAACAGATGGTTAGATAGTCTTTTGTCTTCATTATGAACTGTGTGGCAGAAAAAAAGCACAGTAAAGAACCAACACTTGATGGGAACTATCAGCAGATATACTCTTGGATGGCTGCTGCGGCACGTGGCAGAGAAAATATGGGGCTGTCCTGAAAGCAGTGACACCGAAGTCTTTAATTATTTAAAACTTTTTGCAGTCTCAGATTTCCCGCTGCCCTGAATGTGGTAGTACTCATAGCGCAGGCTTTATATTGGAGATGAGATACAGTGGATTTAATCTCTAAAGCAAACCAGATAAGCAGGATTCTCTGCAGGGCTTCACTGTTGCAGGAAGTTTATCAGTCCCTGTGACAGGCTTCAGCTTAACATGTTTTCTATGCTTGAAAATGGACATATTCTCCACTGGTGATTTTTCACTAGTCTCAATGACCACTGTGATAGTAATCATATTCTTCCCTCCTTTTGAAAGCCATCAGCCTTGTTTTATAAAATCTCCCAGCATGACCATGCACTTTTAAGGCATTTTTTTAACTATAAAGGTGAATAAAGGGCTGTATGATTTTTTTTTTTTAATGGATTGTTCAAAAAGTGCACGTTTGAAACAGATATTAACCATGCATATAATTTCAACAGGAAAAAAAATTCCTGTATGTAGAAATGTAAAACTTTCCCTTTACTTTTTTTTTTGGGGGGGGGGGGGGATACCGCTTGATGCCAGGATGGACTTGCCATTCCCTGATAGTTCAGTTTTAGGCTGTTTGGTTGGGCTTTCCTCAGGCCAAATAGAAGGAGCCTAGAGCTGACCTTTTTCTTTTTTTTTATTAATGCACGAATTTCCTGCTGCTCATTGCATATATACAAATTATGTTTGAATCTGCTTGAACATCTTAACATTCTCAATGCTAGTAATTTTGATATTTTATAGACAAATTCAGAGGCTTCATTGGTCCCCATATAAATTTTTTTTTTAATATGTACAAATTGTTCATTAATTCAAATGTTCAGTTATAGATGTCTTCAGTTTATGTACTTTTCTGTAGATAAGTTTATGTATTTTTCTGTAGATAAACTGTTTTAGAGTAAATATATGTTCACTTTTTAGGGGATTAACCATTGACTAATCTGCCCATTTTAGAAGTGTTTATTCAGATGTTTTTATGTCTTGAGATTTTAGTTCAGACAGGTACACATTTCAGTGGTTTTTATAGTTTGTGTGTCAGTTAATTAGATTGGTCAGTCAATATCTGCAGTCATCTTCCAGAGAATGAGCCACAGGCAAAGGCATTCCATTTTTATCTTTGGTCTGATCATCATCAAGATGGGGAAAATCCTGTAGATGAAACAAATGGTGTTGCAAAAAGTCACGATCGTTGCGTGATAAAGGCTGGGGAATGATTTCTTTTTCTTTGTTGCATTCTGTCACTAATGTGAGGAGCCATTGAGGAAACTGATGCTTTTTAAATACTGGCTGTAATGTAGTATCCATTTTGCTATGCTTGTGCATTGTGTTGTGTGTGACAGTAATAAGGGTTAAATTTATTAGCGGTTATTTTTATGAATTCCTCGGTATAATATTGTTACGTTTTTGTTAACATGGTATTTGGTTGAAATAATGTTCTTGGTAACAGAGACGTACAGGAATTGTTCCGTGGAGCCTGTAAACTGGAGAGCCATGTTTCTGGTGGCCAGGGGCTGGGATAGATTTCTTTGTACTTTGTGGAAATTTTTAGTTGCTTGGATTAAATCAGGATTTGCAATCATTTGATGTGACAAAGGATCAAATTGCATTTGTGTGATCATTTGCTATCTGTGTTATAGGATTAAGTCAGAATTTTAATCTTTTGTTGGCCTTCTGTTACTCCATTTCAGATTGGACATTTACTTCTTGTAATTTATACTGAATGACACTGCCTTAAAAATTTCTGAAAAAAAAGTAAAGAAAATTTTTTTGCACCAGTATCGTGTGGGGTTATATTTAATTTCATACTTCCTATAATGCAGGCATATCAGGTCCCCTACAGAGAATGTACGAAGGTAATTTTATGATGTGGAAAAACTAGTATCCTTTGTATCTGGATAGAGCCATCTTTTTCATTGGGAGAGGAATTAACTGAAGGAAACGATTTATGATTGTTGGCCTTTGGGTTTATTTTTAAAGTCTGTAGACAAACATTTGCATAGAAGCATGCAAATGCTTGTGAGCAGCCTGGAATAATAGCTTAGAGTAGGAAGAACTTAACCAAGTTTGAGTTGTATTGCCATTGTTAAATGCATCTACTGAATCATCTGGTGCTGTCTGTGTTTTACTATTTTTTGAATGCCTGCTTTCAAATGTGTATATTGTCTTTATATTATAATTTATTTTTAAGCTTTGTTTCTTTGGTGTTTCCATTTATGAACATTAGTCACATAATGGAAGTATCATAAATGATTGTAGAGTTAGACTGAAAGATATTGTACATAAACGGATGTTAGATCCTCAGTTAAGATAGTTGTCAAAGTGCTTTAGCTTGAAGTAGTCGGCACCGTAACTGTCTGTGTTAGTCATGAGACAATCGTCACTCCCATATTTGCTGTTCTCAAGAGAATGACCTTTAGAGTTCCATGTCTTCCTTTTTGTCGTTTTGCTTTGAATCTTCCCCTGTGCGTTGTGCAGTGACCCTTTCATTTTGTAAATTTTAGACCAAACCAATAGTCTTCCTTGGCCAGGTGGCACTGAAGCTGTTTTTTTTCCTGAGCTCTTGAAAAGTAAAGGTTCTGATAATTTGCTATAAGGGGCTAAACATGATATGGGATTTTGTAACCCAGAGTTTCAAGGTTCTTTGGTCATTTATTTGTTTGATATCTGTGGCTACAGTGACTGCTTTACGGTGATGTTCAGGCTTTGAGAAGAAAACAGGTCAAGGGTTTATGAAGAGTTTATTGCATCTTCTTATACATGTAAACTTGAAGGTTTTGGCTTGTGGATGCAGCTTGTGATTGGATATCTTGTCACTGGGATGAGATCGGTGGGGAGTGAGTTCACATCAGTGATAACCCAGAAGAAGCAGATCACTCTGCCTGTCCAGTTCCCCCCATCGACATGTTGATCTGCATCCTTGCAAGCATGTCATCACTGAAGCTTGTTTATCTAGAGCACCATATGGAGACATGATAGAGTAATGACCAGCAAAGGGTTGCTGTTGCTGATGAAGGTGCTGTATTTCTAAAAGCCATCTTTGTTCCCATTGGAAAAGTGTCAGTCTTTCAGCCGTTTTTTTTTTTTTTTTTAAAATTTTTTTTCCTCTTGATCAAGAGTGAGATCAAGAAATATGCGTTTTCTCATTTCAGTAAGCATGGGGGAAAATATTTGAAATTGGAACGGGCTTTTTCAGTTAGTTTAGGTAAACAAATTTAAATGCAAGATTTGAAACCTTTCTTACTGGTTTACTTGCTTCAGTTATGTTTATCAGCTTTTCGTTTTTTAAATTCCTTGAAGTTGTTGCTGTGGCTTTGTCCCAAGTGCGTCTCTTGGTGACGGTGCATTGTTGAGTCTTTGGTGTGCTTCGCTATTATAACTGGTATCTCTGTTGGGTGATAACACTCATTATGTCTGTGGTGATTTGTAATATACTGAAACATACAGAAATGTGGTGTTGCTTTGCTTTGCTTTTTTTTTTTTTTTTAAATGAAGCCAGGATAAAGTACAAGATAATGTTGTATATTAGATGATGTTATATTTTAGCGTTTCTTACATAGAAAAAAATGGTGTACAAAATTATGTGACATGTTCAGTGGTAACTAAAATGACAATGAATTAAAAATAAAAACCTCATTAAAAAAAGATGGTAAATTTGTCTTGTTCATTATATCCTTTACTATCATTTCTGCTGTGTTGCATCTCAGGTTTTAGCATCACCTTGTGCCTCATCCCATGGAAGATTGGCTGCAACAGTCTTCCTTGTGGCTCTATCCTTCATTTTCACAGTGGGCCTAGCTCGTTCCAGTCCACCAATCTACAGGGTGGGCGAAAGTCCAACTATGCTTTTTGTTATGTGCAGAAACTTTGCAGCCATCTCTGAGTGTAGTGGGATTTTTCGCCCACTCTGTGTATCATGTAAGAATTGAAAAAAAATGCTTAAGGAAAATACTCGGTATAAAATGGAACGAATTCAAGAACAATGCTGACATAAGACAGATAAGCGAACAACAGCCAAGGATGATCAAGGGTAATCAGAAAAAGGAAATGGACATATGTCGGTCACGTGATGAGAAGAAACGGTCAGAGAATCCCAAAACAAGCTATCAAGTGGAACACAACAGGCTGAAGAAAAAGAGGTTGACCATGTAAAACTCTAAAGATGACACTTTTAAGAGAGGTCAAATTAGTAGGCATAAAATCCCTTGATGAGGCTGAAAAGCTCACCAAAAAAAAAAAAAGAAAACTTGGCAAACTAGCATGCTATGTGACATTTAATGGCACGAGAGTGATGTAAGAATCTCTTGCTCTTTTTTTCTGCTTGCTTTTCCCCCTATGTTCAATAAGAAATTATGCTTTTTGATATGGTCAAAATATTTTAACTGCATGATCTAATGTTTTTCATTATTTCTCTTTTCAGCTTTAGTTCATTTTGTAATTCTCTGTTTTCTTTTCTGTCCAGGAGATTCTTCTATATATTTCCAATTTCAAGCTTGATATTTAAGATCTCTAAGTTCTACCTACTTTGGCTTATGTGAAATGGAAAAGCTGACAAATGCACTATTTTCGAGTAATGAATTCTTATACATGAACTTAAAAAAAAAAGGCCTCAACAGTAGCAATGGGAGGTTCTGTGACTTGCCACAAAAATTGAATGTGGAGTGGGGTCAACGTATCTCTGACACTCAGATGCTGAACTGTACAGATATTTTGAAATTATTGAAAATGCTTATACCTGTTTTGGCCAGGTGAAAATATTCTTTTCAAATACTGTACATAAGTTTCATGTGGCAGATAAAGTCCTGTCAGAGACACACTTCACTCAGGCAAGATTTCTAGCACTACATGCTGTTGGGTATACACTGATTTGTTAGTTTCGCTGCATTTCTTCGTTGTTTTCCTGTCCTTGAAGCCAGGAAGCAACAATTACTGAAGCTGATACCACTGATGTTAGAAAGTCAAACGATCCGGAAAATGTTGGCCAATATCATATTATTTAAAAAACAGATGAAATAACAGGACGTGTTGCTTTCTGTCCACTAATTCTGTGATTTTAATGTGTTATTTCATTATGTTGTATTTCCATACACATGCATTTGTGAGCCCATTATTTTCTAACCGGCAAGTCATGGGAAGGTCATATTTAGCCACACACTGCAGTGCCCTTTTGATTGGATGATTCATGAATGAGATACGGCCAGGATCGCCTATCAAAACTGCTGTGTTTTGTGGAAGTGTTTTCATCCAATCACTGATAAGACTGCTGAAATCTGGATCATAAAACATATCCCGAAGAGAACAATGTCAAAATGTTCAGAAACTGAAGATGTCAGGTAGTTCATTGTATTGATGCTGACAACTGATGCATTCTTTTTCATGTTCATTTCAATGGCCACTGCTGCAGCTGTGCATAGAAAAACACTTGTAAATATATGAGAAGTTAGCAAATAATTGTAAGAAATAAAAATACAATTGCAAGTTTTTTCTGTAAATGCAAAAATCAGCTCTCATAAGTGCACAACATATGAACAAACAAAAAAAAAGGACTAAAAGCCATATACAAAGACAAATGGACAAAACTACACTCTGTCGCAAAAACATGTGACAAATACTATAAACTCTCAAGAAATGACCAAGTGATAATCTGCCTGAGAACAGGACAATGCAGGCTGAGACACTATCTATACCAGAAGCTGAAACTTTGCCCAATAGGCCTATATGCTTGCAGCGTAGAGCAACAGACAGCACATCATCCAGACCTGCCAGCTACACAGCCCACTCAGGCAAAGGACTTGGCCAGACTCCAGTCCCTTATAAGAGAAGCTCTACAGTGATGCTGAAAACTGGGATGAACTGCAGCATTTGTGACAGAGACTGATGTTGATGTCTGAGCGAACAACAAAGAAGTGAAGCTGTCAACATACACAGCTGATCCCAGATTTCTTCTGTGTTATGTTTCATTATTGCATGTTCAATAAGTCCTTTAAACAAGAAGATGGCTCACCTTCATGAATCCCATCTTCATCTGGTTCTGGAATCTAAAGACCATTTTATAAAATGTAAAGTGGGGGTGAAGACACTGTCTGATTAAGCAATCAGTGACCCATATCTGATATGCTAGCATCAGGGTTAGCGAACCATAGCTGACCCCCTGTCCCATCTCTTCATTGGTACCCCCAGTTACAGACCTAGCCTGGCTAACGGGCCAGGATCGCCACAGTCCCCACAGTGGTGGAGTCTGATAAAAAAGTAATGCACACCCCCTGCTTTTTAGCTGAACTTTGGGACTGAAAAAGTAGCCGCCATAACCCGCTTCCACACTGATATGATGTTGTGCCTCAACACCTTCACAGCATCGGCTGCAAGGAACAACAGCTCACAGTTACAGGGAGACAGCACAAGACAAGACAAGACAATATGTAGAACAGGATTTAGGCAATCTTAACTTTATATAGCAAAACAATTTTAAGTAACAAATAGGACCGTTGTAAGATCTCCACATAACTATGATCTCGTGTTCCTCGCAACTGATGCTAGACTGAAGATTATGAAAATAACTACAGCTATATTAGGAGTAGACTACAGTGGTTTTTTAACTGTCTTGAGTAGAACTATGGAGCAAGCTTTCATCATGGTTCACCATGGAGAAAACCTAGTCAGTTGGAAGAAATCTATCTGACCCTTTAAGTGTCCAAGGCACATGGGACTTCCACAAGGAGTTTTCTAGAAATGCCTGTTCTTCTGCCTCTCCCCCCCCCCCCACTCTTGTCCATGTAAGTGCTCTGTTACTCAACATTCTCTCTATTGTCCTTTTCCTTGTCTCTTTTGGTCTGTCCTTACTCCTGTTTCCTTGAGCTGTCCATTTCAGTGCCATTTTTGGCACTGAGTTATGAGTCATCATCAGTACATGGCTCAGCCATTGCCAATGACTTTCCTCAATATTTGAAGTCAATGGCTTCATCTGCATTTCAACCAGCAAGGTGTTATTTCTTACGGTTTTTGGCCAAATAATCTAATTCTACATAAAAATTTAGTCTGGAAAGAATTCAGTTTGTTTCTTCTAGTTCTGATGATTCTCCAGCATTCACTTCCATAATATCACACTTAGGACATTACTTTTAAATATCCAGATTTTTGTTTCCTTGAGTTTGAAGCACTGCAGCTGCCTATTTTCCAGATGAGCCATAACGATGTAAAATAAGACTCTTGGCCAGATTTTGGTTTGCTTGCCCTGATTGCTATTACCATTTTTTTCCTCCAAATACTGTCATCTTCATACTATCACACATCACATTTTGAAATGTGTATTCATTAACCACAGATGATATTAACAGCTTTTAGGTTTCAATATCAATTTATTCAGTTAACAACACCTGGATCTATGTCACTGGCCACAACTCGAGATGCTCCCACTAGTTTGGATGCCAGAGCTGCTGAACCACAACCACTCCCAATGTCCAGTACACTTCTGAGCTTGAACAAATCTGGGTTGTCCAAAATATACCTGCAAAGCCATTGATGGGTCTCTCTAACTCATTTTGTGTGACATTTCAAAACTTCAATGCATCATTCATTCATATGACTAGCAGCTATACCCCAAAGCAAATACAGATATGGCTAACAACTATAAGGAAATGACAGAACTGAGATACAGTGTAAGACATTCATGAGTGATTTTTTTTTTTTTTCCGCTGTGAAAATAGGAACAACTGGTAAAAGACCAAACCATATGGATGAAAATACTCTATATGCACTGGAGAAAATTTAAGACCAACACAGAAATAAGGAAGATTAGCACACAACAGAGATCAAAAACAAAAAAAAAAAGAGATGGAGATCTATTGATGACAAGAAACAATCAGAGAATCCCAAAAGCAAGCTATCAAATCGGACACAACAGGACAAAGAAAAAAAAAAGAGGTCAACCACGTGAAAGTCTAAAGAGAATATTTTTAAGAGAGGCTAAATTAATGTGTATGAGATCCCTTGATGAGGTCGAAAAACTTGCTGAAAACATGGCAAACTACAGTGCGAGCCTTGTAGTCAATCAGCACAGGAAGGATATAAGATATGGAGGATGCAGCATCTTATGAGCAGGAAACAAGGACTAAAATTAAATATGACCGTTCAAAATCAGTCACTACGGATTATCACAGGTGCCATGAGGTCCACACCAATAATAGAAATGCAGAAAATAGTTGGTGTTCAACCACTAAAGGAACGTAGAGACACAAAGGTCATGACCATGGGAGAAAAATTCCTTAGCTCTGTAAGCCATCCTCTGAAGGAGAGATTCAATAACTTGGCATTAGGACGGCTTAAAAGAAGCATCTTAATTCATCAGGCCAAGCATATGCGTAAGCTGATACCTGACCTTCCAACTGTAGTCGCTCCATTATCATCTGTACCAGAGCATACACCATGGAAAGAAGCAGATTATACACAAATAACTATTCAGACTGAAGTGAAAGGTGTGCAGAATGGTGAGATGCAGAGCAGTCTTGTAAGATCAACAGCCACACTTAGTGTTCTAGATGACAAATATCCATGTGACACCTGGATACGTGTGTATACAGATGGATCTGCACATAATGCCATAAAGAATGGAGGGGCAGGAGCATATATTGAATATCCAAACAACACCATTGACAAGATTTCCATACCCACTGGTAAATACTGCAACAACTTTGATGCAGAAGTTAGGGCAATTATTGCTGCAGTTGAAAAACTATCAGACTCCAGAATTGATACATGTCCTGTAGTAATTCTCACAGATGCAAGATCAGTACTGGAAGTTCTTCAGTGCAACAAACTCCCAGACCTTAAAGATGCCTTGTCAAAAATTGGCTTACAACATGGAGTCACTTTGCAATGGATTCCCTCCCACTGTGGGATACCAGGCAATGAGAAAGCTGACCATCTGGCCAAAGAGGGCACTGAAATGGAGCAACCAGACATACCAGTCACCTATAATCAGAAGAAAAGCATGATAAAAACCTACAGGAAGCCACAAACACCACCACATGATGACTATCACATGCTAAACAGAAAGGAACAAGTCACCATCTTCCATCTCCGAACAGGACACAGCCAACTCCGAAGTCATATGTATACAAAGTTTAAGGTTGGTACTACTAATCTATGTACATGTGCCCAGGTGCCCCAAACTGTGGAACATATCCTCCAGAACTGCATCAACTACGAGACACTGAGAAATAATTACTGGCCCAGTGAAACCACTAAAGAAGATAAGCTCTACGGTTCCATACATGAGTTACAAAAAACAGTGAAATTTATCGAAGAGACAGGACTGCAGATATAGACAGACAATGCGAACGAAGAAGAAGAAGAAATATGACCGATGCGTAAGGATGCATATTGTTGTTTGTCACTTTGGCTGATTATGCAAATCAAATGGCATCAGTCATGAGAGAAGCCACTCAGTAGAATTATACTCTGTAAATTACAGCCAACATCCATCTGCTTCAAAGTAATCTTCTAAGGGAAAACAAAATGCCTTCATTCAGCCAAAGTATCAAGTCATATGTATCTAAAATCTTAAAGATTTTAATATTCACAATAAAAATTCATTAAGCTATCCTAGGATTCATTACAGAATTTCGTTAAACTACAACTTGACTTTCAGTGACTCAAGAATTTATTATCAAAACCAATCTTTTCGCCTCTTCATATATCTCAGTATCTGATGTATGCCATTAGCTAATTAGTGAATGACTTTCATGTCTGACATTCACAGCATTCTTCTATAACTTTCAACAGACATTTTTCATCTTAAATTTCATCATCATCATCATCATCGCCTTTCACTCCCTTGAAACCAAAGACCACAGATAAAGGCTCTCCAGTAATCCTTGTTCTTAGATTTATTCTCTGCTTCCTTTCATGTGTATCCCTTGTCTCTGGGCACTGTCGTGATTTCTCTTCTCTAAGTAAATCTAGGCCATCCTCGTTTTCTACTGTCTTGAGGATTCCATGTCAGTGCCTGTCTTGCTATGCTGGTGTCCGGTTTTCTCAGTGTGGCCAATCTTAAATTTAGTTATCCAAAAAAAGAAACTTCCATTCAAGAACAACAGAGAGATAAGACAGATGAGCAAACAACAACCTGTCTCATAGGTGATCAGAAAAAGAAGATGGACATATGTAGTCCATGTGATTAGAAGAAACAGAGAATACCAAAACAACCTATCAAGTGGAGCACAACAGGCTGAAGAAAAAGAGGCTGACCACGTGAAACTCTAAAGAGGACATTGTTAAGAGCAGACAATTTAGTGGGCATAACATCCCTTGACAAAGTTGAAAGACTCATCGAGAACAGGAAAACTTGGCAAACAACTATGTGAGCCCTATGTGACATTTAATGGCCCGGGAAGGATGTAAGATGTAAGAAAGAAATGTTAGTCATCTAAATATCCAACCATTTTTATAATAAAAAAACTGACATTTATTTTTCGTGTCTATTAAAACACCACTGCTGAATCCAAAGATAATATGACCTTGTAAGTGCTTGTCCACCTGGCCAGTAAAATGCCCAAAAGGGGTCATCAAAAGGACAGTTCTCAATGCTGACTTTCCACAGGAGGCAATCAGGAGTGATGAGGTGAAGACCCAGTTCTGGGGTGAGGTGGTTCCGGGACAGCTTTGTGTGCTGTCTGATGAGAGCTCTCAAGAAAATCTTGCTCATTTCAGTTGCCGCAATGTAACCTTCTGGAAAATTCATCAGAAAAAAAACGGATTTCCTTGGAAACAAAACTAGTCTAAAAGCTATGTTAAAAATATTATGGTTAAAAGAAAAAAAAATAGGAAGCTTGTTCATATTTCAAAATAGAATTTGCTTTGTTTCATCATCCTGCAAAGCTTGCTCCCACTTTTTTAAAACCATCAAGTTATGTATAAGTTTACCTCAGTATTCTTCTTCAAATACTCTTTCATCTTTTTATGAATGTCTGTACCATTGTCTGAGAATCCCAAAACAAGTTATCAAGTGGAACACAACAGGCTGAAGAAAAAGAGGTTGACAACATGAAACTCTAAAGAGGACACTGTCAAGAGAGGCCAATGTAGTAGGCATAAAATCCCTTGATGAGGCTGAAAACAGCCAAACTTGGCAAACTACCATGTGAGCCCTATGTGACGTTTAATTACATGGGAAGGATGTACCATTGTGATCTATTTTTTAACCTCATTATCATACAGACTATCTTTCTTTCTCTTCTTTGAAGCACTTTATTATGTCTTTGTTAATCTCTTCATACAATGTTTAGTTTTTTCCAGGATATCGTCAGTTAACTGTTTTTTTGTTTGCTTGTCTCTGTGGTTTTGATAATGAGGACTCTTGAGTTTGGTATACTCCTTTTAATGTTCTATATTAGTCATTTACATCTTGTTGTGACTGACTCACAGAGCATGCTAAGGAATATCGAGAAAAATTTTCTTCGAAAAGAGTGAGAGAACATTTTGGGACAATCACGTGTGAGGGGTTTGATGTGGAACTTCTGTCCAGGGCATGCAGGTGTGCATGGAGATGAGTTGGGTGATAGACTTAGCTGGACAGGCTGAGAATGGGCAAAGGTGGACATAGCAAAAGTGATTTGGACAGGCTGAGAATGGGCAAAGGAGGACACAGCGAAGGCAATTTGGACAGGCTGAGAATGGGCAAAGGAGGACATAGCGAAGGTGATTTGGACAGGCTGAGAATGGGCAAAGGAGGACATAGCGAAGGTGATTTGGACAGGCTGAGAATAGGCAAAGGAGGACATAGCGAAGGCAATTTGGACAGGCTGAGAATGGGCAAAGGAGGACATAGCAAAGGCGATTTGGACAGGCTGCATGAGGATGAGGAGGAGTGGATGGACAACGTACATGTACAGAGTTCGATGACGTTAGGGCAGAAGAAGGGTGCTGGTAGAAAATCTGAACTTTAAGGGAGAAAACGTAAAGCCAACAACCAACCTTTGGCAGGTACCATTAGTAGACTCCAGTGGATGCTGGAGCACATGGTGGAGCCCATATGTGACTGTCCTGAATGTGATTATGCAAGATTCTGATTTCTGAATCGTGAAATAAAATCTCAAATCTGACAGCATGTACATCTGGTTCTAACTTCTGTACTGAATTTATGTTCTTTATGCCTTTTCAGCTCATTTCAAGTTACTGATCTTTATTTTTACTGTCATTAAAGAAGGGCAGGTGATGCACTATGCGGACATCATCAGTGCTATAAGAGAAGCTGGTCAAACAAAGGACTTCACTGACAACTGTTAGCTGGTGCCACTGTCAAGAATGAAGGAGTTGGAAGTGAAACTTGGGGTGGTAAAAAAATGAATGATTCATCAAGAGCTCTAGACTGATGGTCAGCCAACAAAGAACATGTGTAGTCAGTTACTGTATGCTGAAACTGATACTGATGAGGAGACTGGAGCACCTATGGATGGTACCTTCCTAACTAATTAACTACTTTTACTGCCTAGAGTTTTTAACTTTCACTTTGCTATTACTTGTATGTGGCTGCTGTAACAATCTGATGCAGGGACTGCTTAAGTTATAAAGAGAGGATTCTGTTGATAAGAAAACAATTTGTGTTTTTTTCCTGGGCTTTGTACAGCCTTCTTGGATGATGCAGGAACCAAGCTAATAATTGTATTACAACATTTTTGTTTATTCAACCACTGTCTGCTCTGTGACTATTGCTTTTCAAGACTAAAATTTCCTATTGCATATTTTCACTATAGATTTTGCAGGTTTGACAATGAAATCTTCCATTATGATAATTATTTCTGATTACTCGGACTGCTTCATTTCATAAAGTTATCACAAAATTTATCTGTTGTTGGGATACAGACCTATGTAATGTTCGTATTGTTTGGTCTACTAAATAATTTAAGTAAGTAGTACACACACTGTTATCCTGTATTGTGAAAAAAAAAATACACTGTTAAGAGTCTAATTTCTTGTCTATTTCTTTAGGAAATCAACTAAAGAAATAGGCAAGAAATTAGATGCTTTTGAAAACAAATGCCTAAGGAAAATACTTGGTATAAAGTGGAACAAATTCAAGAACAACGCAGAGATAAGACAGATGAGCAAGCAACAACCTGTCTCATGGGTGATCAGAAAAAGATGAACATATGTAGGCCATGTGATGAGAAGAAACAATCAGAGAATACCAAAACAAGCTATCAAGTGAGCATAACAGGCTGAAGAAAAAGAGGTCGATCACGTGAAACTCTAAAGAGGACATTGTTAAGAGAAGCCAGTTTAGTGGGCATAACATCCCTTGATGAAGTTGAAAGACTCGCTGAGAACAGGAAAACTTGGCAAACAACTATGCGAGCCCTAAGTGACGTTCAACGGCACCGGAAGGATGTAAGATACACTGCTATCCAGTGTACTTGTTATCCAATGTAAAACTGTTTCACATATATCGATACTATCATATTTATATACATGCAAATGAGAGAATATGTCTGCCTTCATGTCACGACTGACAAAATGTAGCTAGCAAAGGCTCCATCTCTCCTCCTAGTAAAGTTCTCTGGAAACAGTTGTATCATACCAGCCTGAGGTACGATGAAAAGGCTAATATGACCTGGCCGTGGGTTGTGCTTACTGAAAAGCAACGTCATATCTGTGTGTGAGCACTTCGGAATATGATGACACCATTATCATCCATCACCAACATTACAAACGAGCAGAAGAGCAAAGATGAAGGCACAGTAACATTGAAAACAGCATTCATATATACTCGTACAACCAATGAGTTTTTTAACTTCAGAAACATTAACCAGTTGGAAAGTTGCCGTCTGTTGAAAGTGCAGTTATTATGAACACAGCAAAATATAATTCGTGGTCGGTGATTAATCTTTGTGACATATTTGTCAGATAATTTCATGGGGGGAAAAAAACATTACTGGTTTTGTCATTTTTATTTCTGGAACTGGCACAAAAGTCAGGAACAAATTATCATCACAGAAGAAACTTGTCTGATAAAAATGATCCTGGAGGTGGTTTCCACATAAAGAAGTATAGCATGGTAACAGCTTGACCTCAAACCGATCACTAACTCGGACAACTTAACCACCCCACGTCTCTAAATTTCTTTCGCCGCATAACGTGCCGGAAGTACAACTTTTATAGTTTCTCAACGAACCACTTTGGTGGTGGCTAGTTGTTGTTGCTTTATTTGAAATTGTTTTGCAAACAAGGAAAAAAAAAACAACTTGTTTTCTGCAACTAGTGTTCGACTCTTCGCAGATAGTTATATTTTATCAGGGTCCGTCCATCTTTACATGTTTTAGAAACACGATCTGGGCCACAGCAAGTGATTTTATGACATTTGTAAGTGCTTACTTTACGTGTAACAGTGCCATGTGCAGTTTGATCGTTGTTGATAGTTTGAGATAGCAGAAACAGATACACAATAATTGGTGTATAACTATACACTAAGCACTGCAGTAAAGCTGTGATACCAGAATGTATAAAATCGGAAAAAAGTAGGAGCAGCATTATTATTTAACGATTACAAAGTTGTGACGTTTCGGCGTGAGCCTTAATCATACAAAAACATACAGGACGAAGAAATAGAGAGAGGAGATAAAGTATAGATTCACATGAATACTGTTTAAAAAAAAATTTTTTTTAAAGGAGTACTTAGCTGGATGTGATGAGATAACCGCTGAATTTATTAAAGCAGGAGGAAAGGAGTGTGCAACAATCTATCATGCACTATGTACAAAGATATGGCATTCAGGTATTTGGCCAAAAGAATGGAAAAGAACTGTATTCATACCACTGCCAAAAAAGGGTAACCTGAAATTATGCACCAACTACAGAACTGTTGCCCTGATTAGTCATGCCAGTAAAATTCTGTTAAAAATCATAATGGGTAGACTTCGAAAGAAAATAGAAGAAGAAGTCAATATGGTCCAAGCTGGCTTCAGGCAAGGAAGAGGATCAAGAGATCATATATTCAATCTAAGATTAATAATAGAGAAATGCAGGGAGTTTAATGTGAATCTATATTTATCCTTTATAGACTACTCAAAGGCATTTGATTGTGTACAACACCAGAAACTTTGGGAAATAATGGAAAAAATGGGATTTCCAACACATTTGATACAATTAACATCACTGCTGTATTTAGACCAACAAGCAGCAGTAAGAATAAATGGTGAAACAACAACTTGGTTTGACATAAAACAAGGGGTCCGTCAGGGGTGCATATTGTCACCCTACTTATTTAACTTGTATACTGAAAATATAATGAGGAATGTTAGAGAAGATGTAGACAAAGAATATTACGATGCCATAACAGTTGGAGGTTATGAAATACCAGAGATTAGATATGCTGATGACACAGTATTGCTGTCCACAACACAAGAAGGAATGGAAAAACTAATTATGTCAGTCCGCAAGAACAGCGAAGAGCAGAACTAAAGTGATGACAACTGACAAAACAAACAAGGCAACTGAAATATGTATCAGTGAGGAAAAACTGGAAGAAGTGGAGAGTTTTGAATATCTTGGATCACTACTAACTAATAATGGAGATACAATGAGGGAAATTAAAAGGAGGACATCTATTGCTCTTCAGAAAGTAAAACAAATAAAGAATCTGTGGAGAGGAGCAGACAGAACCACAAAAATAAGATTTTTAAGGGCATGCATCTTTCCCATCGCAACATATGCCTGTGAGACCTGGACACTTAACAAAACAGCTGAGAAGCACATAAATGCCTTTGAATGTAAATGCTATAGAAGAGTTCTCCAAATATCGTGGACACAAAAAAGAACAAATATATCTATACTACAAGAGCTTAATATTGAAGAAGGCTGGCTAGTAAAGAGGATTAAGAGAGAAAACTTAAATATTTTGGCCACATTAAACGTCATGATAATTTAGAGAAGACCGTATTGGAAGGATACATAATGGGAAAAAGAAAAAGAGGAAGACCGAAACGAAGATGGCTGCAAGACATCGTTGATGATCTGGAAATGGATGCAGCAGCAGCAGGCCATCTTGCTCACAACCGAGAGGCCTACAAGAGTGCTGTTTGGGAGGCAAAGTTCCGCAAGGGACATGCAAAGGAATGAATGAATGAATGAACTTAGCTGTAAATTGCAAGGTGTGGCTTGTCCGGCGGTGTGTGTCAGGAATGGATCTGGTAGGACGTGGAAATTGTTTAAATAGAGACCTGTGACATGTGGTCGGTGGGTTGTAACTGGGGGTGGTGGATGGGGGAACCGGGGAGGGGAGAGAGAGTGACGCACTACTGGCCTAGCTAGGAGAAATTGAAACAGGTGATTGGGGAAGAGGGGTTGCAGAGTGATGCTGTGAGGAAGTTTGAAAAGTAAGAAGGGGTGGATTTAGTGGAGAGGTACTATAATGATTGAAGAAGATGATGTTAATTGTAACTAAACAGCGAGTTTAACCCATGTGGTTCCAGCGTCCCATAATTTTGAATGCAGCGGTTCTCAAGTGCCAGGCGGCTTGTGTCATCTGCGTGACATTGTTTAATGGCTGTTACCAGAAAATCAGATTTGCCTCTGTGGTTGGGGCCATTGAAATGATTTGGGACTGGTTTTGAAGCATGCTGGGCGATGTCGTACAGATGTTTTTGCATGCGGTCCCCTAATCTGAGGCCAGTCTCACCGATATATGTTATCCTGCATCTTTTGCAAACGATGACATATATCACATTACGGGACTCGCATGTGAATCCCTCATGAAGAGTGAGGATAGTTTTGGGAAAGGTGATTGTTTTCGTTTCCCAAACTACAGGGCAGAAACGCAACGGGGGCGGTTACATTTTCTGGTGCCAACGTATGTAAGGCTCCGCTTCAAGTGGCTGTGGACGAGGATGTCCTTAAGGTTTGGCTCACGTTTGTATGCCAATAGGGGTGGATCAAAAACATCTGTACGACATCGCCCAGCATGCTTCGAAACCAGTCCCAAATCATTTCAATGGCCCCAACCACAGAGGCAAATCTGATTTTCTGGTAACAGCCATTAAACAATGTCACGCAGATGACACAAGCCGCCTGGCACTTGAGAACCGCTGCATTCAAAATTATGGGACGCTGGAACCACATGGGTTAAAGTCGCTGTTTAGTTACAATTAACATAATCTTCTTCAATCATTATAGTACCTCTCCACTAAATCCACCCCTTCTTACTTTTCAAACTTCTTCACAGCATCACTCTGCAACCCCTCTTCTCTGCAACCCCTCTTCCCCAATCACCTGTTTCAATTTCTCCTAGCTAGGCCAGTAGTGCGTCACTCTCTCTCCCCTCCCCGGTTCCCCCATCCACCACCTCCAGTTACAACCCACCGACCACATGTCACAGGTCTCTATTTAAACAATTTCCACGTCCTACCAGATCCATTCCTGACACACACCGCCGGACAAACCACATCTTGCAATTTACAGCTAAATACTCCTTTAAAAAAAATTTTTTTTTTGGTTTTTTTGTTTTAAACAGTATTCATGTGAATCTATACTTTATCTCCTCTCTCTATTTCTTCGTCCTGTATGTTTTTGTATGATTAAGGCTCACGCCGAAACATCACAACTTTGTAATCGTTAAGTAATAAAGCTGCTCCTACTTTTTTCTGATTTTATACACAGCAGAAATAGATAGATTGATTATAGCAGATGGTGGATAAAACAGTGATTGAGCTTTAGGGGTTGCAAATGATAATTATTTTTTAAAATGTTACCGTGAACTGTAGAGAAGAGGCAGATTAAAACCATTGTTAAAAATATTTTAAAATAAAATAGAATTGTATTTGAACATAAAAAAGACAGAGACTATGGTTATATCTAAGAAACAGAATCCACCAGCATGCAGTATTAAATTAAACGGAACTATTCTAAAGCAGGTGCAGAAACAAAAAACCTTGTCAAAAAGATAAGAGAGACAGTGTACTTTCATAGGACATACAGTGAGAAGAGGGGGCATTGAAAATATAACAACAGCAAAAATAGAAGGAAGAAGGTCAAGAGGAAGACCAAGAGAAATGATACTGGACAGTCTGATGGGATGGTGTGAGAGGAGATCACCAACTGAACTAATGGCCTGCATGAAGGATCGGGTACTCTGGAGAAGCATAATAGCCAACGCCAGTCGGCACAGCACCTGATGATGATGATAATTGTATTCTTCAAGCATGGTTAGTCTGTACTCGGTGCTGTGAAGTCGGGAGTTGGTAGAAACTATTTACGTCAGAGTTGGATTAGGGCATTTGAAAAATATAGGATTTGTAGTTGAATGACCCCACAGTCCTACCCAAGATGCCAGATTATTGAAACATTCATGCACCAGAATTCATTCTTCAGAACAACTCAGCCAGGCAATCATAGCAAAAGGATATGGAGAAACTTATAGAGTCTGGTCACTACAGATTTCTTTTGACAATGAATCTTTGGTTGGTGGGGGGTGGGGAACAAAGCCCCATTATGCCATAATCACCAAAGAATATGACCCATATTTTACTTGACCAGTCAGCACATGACAAGTGATGTTTGGGCATCACTCCTGACCTCCTTCTTCAGCTTTTGAAGGAACTGGATGCCCTTTTCTACAGATGGGTGACAGAGGCTGAACTTGCACCAATGTTGCCTTGAGAGATGAGCATGTTGACCCACCTAGGTACCCAGAGTTTTGAATATAGAATAACTACTGTTTTTTTTTTTTTTTTCTTTTTATGTTCAGGCAGATGTTTGAAAACAGGAGTAAAAAAAAAAAAAAAAGGTAAAATCCCCTTTTCCGTGCCATTAAGGCATATTGGAAATACAGTGTTAGCCTTGTATTTCCACAACCTTCGGCACGTGAAAGTGTGATAATGTCAGTATCACGCCTGGCCCCAGTACTCTTCCCAGATTTTTCTGGTACTCATTTTTAGAGGCTGGGTGGACCCTGGGCCTTTTTTGGTTTGGTGGTGCCAGAAAAAATCCCTACAGGAAGGCCTAACTGAAAAATGTTTTTCATTTTTCTATTCATATATCATAGTGTGAATATTTATTACTTTGATATCATGTGGTGTTCACATCAAATTGTTGAAAATCTTGAATTCTGGTGTTGAATAAGTGTACTGGTGTGTAAACTGTGGGCTGGTCTCAGTTAAAAACTTCAGGGACTGCAACAGACATGGCTGTCGTGGATGGGATACCAACTTTCAAGGTAAGACCTTCATGATCATTAGTGTTTCAAGATACCGGTTGATATAATTTAAGGAGAGGTAAACTCTCAAGAATCTTGAGAACATATGGCATTCAAAAGTTATAAGCACAAAAACCAAGTTAAGACTGTTCAATTCAAATGTAATATCCACCCTCATTTATGCATGCGAGAGCTGGAAAACAACTAAAGAAATAGACAAGAAATTAGACTCTTTTGAAAACAAATGCCTAAGGAAAATACTCAGTACAAAGTGGAACGAATTCAAGAACAATACAGAGATAAAACAGATGAGCAAACAACCTGTCTCATGGGTGATCAGAAAAAGGAGATGGACATATGTCGGTCATATGATGAGAAGAAGCAGTCAGAGAATCCCCAAACAAGCTATCAAGTGGAACACAACAGGCCGAAGAAAAAGAGAATCGACCACATGAAACTCTAAAGAGGACATTGTTAAGAGAGGCCAGTTCAGTGGCCATAACATCCCTTGATGAGATTGAAAAACTCGCCGAAGATAGGAAATCTTTGTGAACTATTATGGTGGCCCTATGTGTCGTTTAGCGGCATGGGAAGGATTAAGAAACTCTTCTCAAGGAAAGTTGACAGAATTGTTCTGGATTATTAAAGCAGCATTAGCCTTCCCTGGTTTTCCTTGGTTTGCCTGTTCATGTGTGATACGTTGGGGTTTGATATTTTGTCTTTTGTTGTGGTTGATGAACTGTGGGATGTTATGCTTCTGATGATATATGGTCTGTTCTGTGTAGGGGCGGGGATGAAGACACTGTCTCATTTGACAGTCATTGACTCGTAGCTGACTGCTAGTGTCTGGGCTTGTGAACCATAGCTGACTGACAGTGTCTGGGCTTGTGAACCATAGTTGACTGCTACTGTCTGGGCTTGTGAACCATAGCTGACTGCTACTGTCTGGGCTTGTGAACCATAGCTGACTGCTAGTGTCAGGGTTTGTGAACCATAGCTGACTGCTAGTGTCTGGGCTTGTGAACCATAGCTGACTGCTAGTGTCTGGGCTTGTGAACCACAGCTGACTGCTACTGTCTGGGCTTGTGAACCATAGCTGACTGCTAGCATCTGGGCTTGTGAACCATAGCTGACTGCTAGTGTCAGGGTTTGTGAACCATAGCTGACTGCTAGTGTCTGGGCTTGTAAACCATAGCTGACTGCTAGTGTCTGGGCTTGTGAACCATAGCTGACTGCTAGTGTCTGGGCTTGTGAACCACAGCTGACTGCTAGTGTCAGGGTTTGTGAACCATAGCTGACTGCTAGTGTCTGGGCTTGTGAACCACAGCTGACTGCTACTGTCTGGGCTTGTGAACCATAGCTGACTACTAGTGTCTGGGCTTGTGAACCATAGCTGACTGTTAGTGTCAGGGTTTGTGAACCACAGCTGACTGCTAGTGTCTGTGCTTGTGAACCATAGCTGACCATTTCTCCAATGGTACCCCTAGTAAGAGTCTGGCAAATAGGATTGGCATAGTCCCCATGGTGCTGGAGTCTGCCAAAGAGATATTACAGGTCCCCTGCTTTTTTAGCTGCACTCAGGCTGAAAGAAATAAGCTGCTATAATCTTCTCCCCAGTCAACTCGATGCTGTGGCTCAACACAAAAGAACACCAGCTCACAGTTCTGTGGAGATTGAAGAAGAAGATGATGATGGGGTTTTAGAATAGCTGTCTCAAATTCTTACTCCAGGTGTGTCCTGTGAATGCATAACCGTGCAGCAGTACCTGGATCTATCAGCAAATTGAATGTCTATAGATGTGTGTCTCTTCTCCATAGATATATATGTCACTGTATACATCCAAGTTTCCTGCATACAGCTAACCATCCAGGTTCTTTTTTCCTTGTTGATACAAAGAAAACATATTTGAACAAACCCATCAGCTGCTGACATATGACATGAAGTCTGTTATATTGATTTGGTGAAGATGTAACGATGATAGCAATGAAGATGCTGACTGCTGGGCAAGCTACACTATTTACCTGGGTCATTTTTTATGAATGTTGATAAAATTGGCAAATGCAAAATCACGGGTACATCTGGCTGTTCCAGTTCTTACAACCCAAGACATAATGACATCTGTAGCTTCCATTCTACAATAGCTGCTTGACCAGACTAGCTAGCACATGTCCGACTTGTTCACGTCTCATACCCTGAGCCTCCAGCCAGTTGCCCACTCCTTAGTCTTCAAAACTCTGCGTCGGTTAGAACACAGGCCACCTAACCTTGCTGGACAAGACAAACTTAACGCTCACTAGGAAAACAGTACACAAGGGTATTCACATCACGACATGTAAGGGTTTGAACAACACATTCAGCTATACTGTTGCATTTCTACAGTTTGCTGATGTACATATGGATGTTGTTTCTGTGAATGAGTGCCAGAAGCCGTATCCTGACTTTTCTTTGTTGTAGTGTTTTTAATCCTGTGTTTCATCTGCAGTTGGTCTTGATAGGTGATGGTGGTGTTGGCAAAACTACGTTTGTCAAACGTCACAGGACTGGAGAGTTTGAAAAAAAATATGTTGGTAAGTTGACATTTGTTTTTTATCTTCTGGGAATGTAATGTAATATTTGAAATTGTGTGTGTGTGTTTTGTTACAGTTTAGTCATTGTATGACCTCAGCACTAGGTTTAAACTTTTTCTATATCTTTTTTAAAATGTGAAGATCAAGTGCAATTCCTTCGTTGTTTTATTCACCTGCTTTTGTTGTATTTTAAGATCAGATATTTTAATTACATATGTAGTCATTTTACCATCTGTAAAGAACAATGGCCACACCATCAAAAACTGCTCAGGTAATCCAAGAAATGGGTAGATATCACTTAGACGTCCTGGCCATTGGTGAAATGCGATGGCCAGAAGCAGGGAAAAGATCGGCTGGAAACTATAAGTTAATCATACATTCAGGCAGAGACTATGGGAAATATCAAGGAGTGGGTATAATTATGTCAACTGCGGCAGCAAAGAGCCTTACAGAATGGGAACCAGCGAACAGTTATATATTAAGAGCGCGATTCCAAATAAGGCATGGAAGAATGACAATTATACAATGCTATGCACCCATGAACAGTGTAGATAATGAAATAAAAGACGATTTCTTTCACCAACTACAACTCATTAACAGAGTCCCTAAATATGGCATCTTAGTTGTCATGGAAGACTTCAATTCCAAGGTAGGAAAAGATAACACCGACATCGAAAAAGTAATGGGGAAAGAAGGGATTAATACGATAAATCAGAACAGAGAAAGATTAATTTAACTATGTCTGACTGAGGGCATGGTCATTGGACAAACAGTATTTCCACACAAAGAGATATATAAAACAGCATGGATATCTCCAGATGATAGAACCAGAAATCAGATAGATCATTTTTGTATTGGAAAGCAATTCAGAACATCTCTGATAGATGTAAGAGCATATAAGGGTGCAGATGTCAACAGTGATCACAATCTGTGTATAGGACTGAAAAGCCAGCACAAGAAAGCAAAGCTCAGAAAGATAAACAGTCATAGTCTACAGGATGAAAATACTAAGAGTAATTTTAATCTGGAACATACCAGTATGCTGCATTAAGTGAGGTAGAGGAGACAGATATAGATGAATTATGGCATTCTTATAGTACAGCCGTAATTACAGCAGCTAAAACAAGTGCTGGACTGCGAACAACAAGTAGAATAGCATGGATATCAGATGACACATGGAAATGCATACATGAAAGACGAGCAGCTAAATTAGCCATGTTGAATGTAAAGACAGATCTTGAAAGCGATAGGAAATCTTGACGAACTACCGTGCGGATCCTATGTGACATTTAGCGGCATGGGAAGGATGTAAGATGTAAGAAAGAACATTGATTTGTTGTGGGAATTTATCGAATAAAATATTTACTCCAGTTTGAGGTTGTGATTTGCTGTTCTATCCATGGGTTTTATTGATGATAGGTGATGATAACTGCAGGCTGTGATAACTTACTGGCATCCCTACCTCAGATGGTGTAATGGCCTAGAAATGTGAAGGCATTAATACTTCACACCCCCTATTGCTGTGAATGATTAAATTTGACAAGAAATTTATGTCTGCAGCAGAAGGCAAAGTACTGTATCTAACAGTTTCATTCTGTGTTAACATTTTCACCATAATATTGGCCACAAGAGACTAAGTTGTAGGAACATAATCAGCAAACTTTTCAAGATTCAAAGTTATAGGAACATAATCAGCATACTATTCAAGAGGCTAAGTTGTAGGGACATAATCAGCATACTATTCAGGAGGCTAAGTTGTAGGAACATATTCAGCCTACTATTCAGGAGGCTAAGTTGTAGGAACATATTCAGCCTACTATTCAGGAGGCTAAGTTGTAGGAATATAATCAGCATACTATTCAGGAGGCTAAGTTGTAGGAATATAATCAGCATACTATTCAGGAGGCTAAGTTGTAGGAATATAACCAGCATACTATTCAAGAGGCTAAGTTGTAGGAATATAATCAGCATATTATTCAAGAGGCTAAGTTGTAGGAACATAATCAGCATACTATTCAAGAGGCTAAGTTGTAGGAACATAATCAGCATACTATTCAGGAGGCTAAGTTGTAGGAATATAACCAGCATACTATTCAGGAGGCTAAGTTGTAGGAATATAATCAGCATACTATTCAAGAGGCTAAGTTGTAGGAATATAATCAGCATACTATTCAAGAGGCTAAGTTGTAGGAATATAATCAGCATACTATTCAAGAGGCTAAGTTGTAGGAATATAATCAGCATACTATTCAAGAGGCTAAGGTGTAGGAATATAATCAGCATACTATTGCTCTCTGTCTTTTTAATTCAGCCTAAAACTGGTCAAAGTTGTAGGAACATAATCAGCATACTATTGCTCTCTGTCTTTTTATTCAGCCTAAAACCGGCCAAAGTTGTAGGAACATAATCAGCATACTATTGCTCTCTGTCTTTTTATTCAGCCTAAAACTGGCCAAAGTTGTAGGAACATAATCAGCATACTATTGCTCTCTGTCTTTTTATTCAGCCTAAAACCGGCCAAAGTTGTAGGAACATAATCAGCATACTATTGCTCTCCGTCTTTTTATTCAGCCTAAAACTGGCCAGTTGTCTGGCTAGGACCCTGGTTCAGTGAGTGAGGCCTCTTTTCTGTTTCCTTTCTTGTTTCCCAGGACCATGTGCTCCATTATTGTTCTCTCAGTAGACTATCATATAAAGTGTCATGCTTTTATCTACAGCCACTCTTGGAGTAGAAGTACACCCAATTGATTTCCACACAAGCAGAGGGTGTATCAGGTTTAATGTATGGGATACAGCTGGCCAAGAGAAGTTTGGTGGTCTTCGTGATGGGTACTACATCCAAGGTTTGTTCCGTGTGCTTATTATGAGTCTCATAGATGGTGCGTTTATAATTCACTTTGACTATTCCAATCACTGAATTTATGAGTTTTTGCTCATTTTACTGTATTGAAGTTGTCAAAATATACAAGTATTTTTTTGGTCATTATGCATCTCAGTACAGTATTTCATTGGTGAAAAGATTTAGTGATAATAGGTGTTTAGCAATACATGACACTCCAGTAGATGGTATTGCACAGTAGTCCAAACAGTATGGTGTGTGTTTTGTGAGTACTATGTAAATATTTATTGAAGGTGGTATTTTCCTCTGCAGCATGAAGATTGTGCATTAGTTTCTGCAACTTAGGCAGTAGACACTGTCTTTAAGGTTGGGTCTTGGCAAGTGTGCATGCAGACCTCTCATGCTGTGTAACTGGTCTAACATTCCATCCATTTCTGTACGCACTAGTTTGTAGCATGTAGATTCTCATGTTGATGGCATTGTAATACATTCTTTGCTTCTGATATCTGTATTTTGTAGCATCTACTGAAATGTCAGTGTTTGTCAAGCCAGGATTTAGGTGACCATCACTGATCAACAACTTTTTGGGAGGGGAAGGGCTGTCATTTGCTGATGATATTCTGGTATATTGACAGGGATAAGACAGACAGGACTGCCAGTGCATTGCGAACAAACTGGATCAAATTTTCTCCTTGTGTGAAGTTTCTTAAACCCCACCCCCACCCCCCTTGTCAACCCTACAAAAGCATCAGTGACATGGTTCTCACTGAACAACCATATTGTTAACACTGACATGCCTGTTGTGAGATTAGGCGGTGAAGATGTGACCAGAACTAACTTGGCGACAAACTTGGGAGTGAAGTTTTATTGCAGTCTTATGTTTCAAGGAACATGCTGACCACATGGTAAGAAAAGCTCGCAAAGGTCTTTCGGCAGTGAGAGTCATGGCAGCTGCCAACATTGAGCAGAGGTTACTAATACTTCTGTACCAGGGGCTGGTCCTTGCACCCATCGTGTACAGCTTAGCCATCCTAATTGTCAGCCCTGCTGATCGAAAAATCGAAGAAGTGCGAAATGAAGCCATACGAATTATCTTGGAGTGTATGAGAGACACTTCTGTGTAGTGATGTGATACCATCTTGATTTCCATTAATCACAGGATAAATATCTGTAGAGTGCATGCATGGTTCAAGATAAGTGCAGACAAAAAAGCACTCATTGCACGAACAACTCCTCAAAGAAAAGTATGGCATACTAAAGAGGGGCAAATCATGGATGGGTCATGCAGAAGATGTCGTCAGGCAGGTCTGTGAATCCAACATCAGCCCCGGCGAAGAATGGGTACCTGTGCCTCCAGCATTCACAGGAGCACCTTCTCTTGCATTGTCATGCTTGACAAGAGAAGCAGGGAGCAGAAGCTACTTGCTGTGAATAATGAGGTCAACGCCCTCATTAGTGAAAACTCCAATGAAGCAGATGCTGTGATTTACACAGATGGGTCCATTGTATGACATCAGAGGAGTGAATGGGCATTCAAAGCACTTTAAGTGGGCAGAACAGTCCAGGAAGGCAGTGGTGCCCTCGCTATGACCACAAGCAGTATGACAAGAGATGATGGCAGTAACAAAAACATTTTTGTGCTACAGTCACAAGACTACACCAATGTCTGCATACTAAGTGATTCAATGAATGATCCAGAAGGTTGAGGTAGTGGCTTGAGTCATTGCAGAAATCTGCGATTCGCAGAGTCCACTTTCATCTGTGTTTGTGGGCATCCAGGGAAATGAGAAAGACTGGCCGGCTCAGCCATCTTTGTAGATGGACAATCACTGGATTGAGCTAGTATTGTTAACATGCTCTGGGAGATAGGCAAAATGGAGGATTTTGAGGCCAATGAATCTGTGCTGCTTAGACTGATAGAGCTGGGAATACAGATCGGCACAACCAGAATCAAGAGACATACTGGACATGCAAGACAACTGGTCAGCCAACACAGGATTAAAAATTGCACTTCACAGCTGAAAGTATTTATCTACTTTGTTTGTGAGCATATGTAGGGGGAAAAAAAATCAGTTGTTCCACTGTTGTGTTATCATATGACCCAGTCATATTGACCATCTTATTCTCACTAGTTATCTTCCGTTAACATGATCCTGTTGTGATCAGCGTTGGTGTAAGTGGTCAGATACACCAGAATAATTTAACGTAATAAGTACTTCTAGCCAATGATGATGACATGGTTCTGATATTGCTGAAGCAACACATGTCCCTCTAATCTGAGGCTACATTGTTTAACTTATTGCCATTCATGTCTTTTTTTGTTTTGTTTATTAACTATATACAAACATCACTACTTGTAAATCGATTTTACCAGGTGCACATAACTAATGAATTCAGCTTTGCCTTGATTTTAAAAAAAAACATGTTATTTCCTACAGCACGTATTAAAAATAGTTTCTTACATGTAAAACAACAGCTAGGCCCCAAAACAAGCTTAGTAGCTACAGGTTGTAATGTACAGATGAAGCCATTGGTTAATTTTTCCAGTTTTCCGCTGATCTTTCCAATGTTTAAATTTGATGTTAACTGATTTGTTTTGTTTAAAAGGCCCAGTGTCTTGGCCTGCCAGTTGATAATGCTTTCTATGTCTTTGTGTTGTTTTTTTTTAGTCTCCCTCACTGAAATAATTTTGTTGTTTTATTGTTTTTCTTTTTTTTTTATTTTGCAGGAGATTCCTTGAACAGAGTTGCCTTATTGGAACTAATTACTGTATGGCCTACTAATCTTTTATTTTTCCACATATCTTATAGCTTAATTATCCAGATTTCAATCCTTTGTTGTGATATATTTTAGTTTAGTATAAAAAATGAAAAATGAATGTGAATTTTATATATATATATATATATAAGTAAAGGTAAAGGTAATCCTGTCATGCATTAGAGGCACATAGGGATATGATGTTAGTGCCCATATTTTCCTTAACCTGTCAGCACACTAGAGTATATATCTTTATCTTGTTTTTAGCCAGTGATGATGGCTTGTTTCTGATACTGCTGAAGCGATTCATGTCCCTCTAATCTGAGGCTACAGTATACATTTGGTACTGTTAAGAGCAAGCATTATTCTGCTAATGTGTTAAGAGCATTTATGAAATATAAAATATTATATATTTGTTTTATAAGTAAGGTGTCTGAGTGGTGAAGTGGTTAGTGCACTGGTCTCTCATGTTGAAGGTCAGAGGTTCGAATCTGGCCGGAGGCACCCCAGTCACCCAGCTGTAGAAATGGGTACCCAACTACTTCTGGAGTTGGAGAAGGAAAGGCGGCCAGGCGTGATACTGGTCAAATCACCCTCTAGTGTGCTGTCAGGTCAAGGAAAATATGGGCACTGACATCATATCCCTATGTGCCTGTAAGGCATGACAGGATTACCTTATAAGTAAGACTGATAAATTTCTGTAAGACTGATAGATATATTGATCCTCTCTCCTATGCTAGAAATGGTGTGTTGGTTATTTTAGGTTCCAAAGGGCATATTTAATGACTAGATATCAGAAGAAATAAGAATATTAAAAGAGAAACTCTTAATGGTTTCAAAGCTAACAAAGTGCATATGACAAAATAAAGTGCTTAAACCCAAAGAGCAGACAGGGATGTTCAAACATGTAATGTCTGAGCACTAATGCAAAACAGTTGTGCTTAGAAATTTTTTTTTTAAGTGAAAAAGAAAAATTAATCTGCAGTTGTTCATGTGTATAGGAAAGAAATCTGGTTACGTGGCCAGATTCAGACTGGGTCATTCTTCAGCCTCCCTGGTACTGCCAGCTGGCGTTCTTTGCTGTTGATGCATCGTGTCTGCTTGGGAGCAGATTATAGCAGCTGATTTTTCAGCCCCAGAGTGGAGTTGAAAAGCAGGGGGTGTGCAGTACATCCTTAGCAGACCCCACCACCTGTGGGGACTATGACAACCTTGGCCTGTTACTGATGATACCAGTGGAGAGATAGGGCAAGGTTATGCAAGTCTGTAAGCTGATCATGTGATGAAACGTTCAGTGTGTAAAATTTAACCAAGACTGTGTAGACTCCAGAGACACTGCTGCTTGCCATTGAAAGGGAGCTGGCATCATAAAGAGGATACAGAATTTCACTGCAAAGAAGTACATGGAACCCACCAATGAAGAGATAGAGGGGCATTCAGAAAGTAATGCTCATCGTTTTTTTTGGGTTTTTTTTCAACTAATAATGAAGATAGAAGCATGAAGTTTTGCACACTTTAAATATGGCATGTGCCGATTGTGTGAACAAAGTTACACTGCAACCGGCCAAAAAATATGGCTACCCTAACCGTTGAAATGAAGCATGTGTTATCAACTTGTGGTATAAGCAGTGAATTATGATAGAATTTCTCGTTGCAGAGAAGGAAGCTGTTGTGAACATTCACAAGCATCTATGTGATGTGTATGGAAGTTTTGCAGTCGGCAGGAGTACAGTCAGTAGCTAGATTCAGAGAATCAAAGAATCAATAAGCGGAGATAAGGAGTTGCATGATCGGCCGTGCTGTGGACATCCTGCCACAGCCATCAAAGCAGAAAAGTTGAATGCACTGAGAACATTATTCTTACTGATAGGGGTATCACTACTCAACACTTGGCCTTAAAGCTGTCAGTCAGCAGTGGTAGTGCAAATGCAGTTATAAAAGCTCTCGGATTTTGTAAGGTTTGCCCAAGATGGGTTCCTTGGAGTCTCACAGATGACCATCAGTTGCAAAGGAAAGTAATTTCTTCTGAATTGTTGGAGCATTTCAGTGCTGAGGGAGATAACTTTTTGGCTAAGATCATAACATGTGATGAAACCTGGGCACATCAGTTTGAACCTGAGACAAAAAGACATTCAGTGGAGTGGCATCATCTGCAGTCACCACGAAGAAAGAAATTCAAGACAACTCCTTCAGCTAGAAAGGTCATGATCACTGTCTTTTGGGACACTGAAGGTGTGATTCTTGTGGATGTTATGCCAAGAGGAGAGACAATTAGTTCACAAGCTTACATTAAGACATTGGAAGAAAAACTCAGCGTTTTCACAGAGTTCAGCCGCACAAGAATCCAGCAGACCTGCTTCTCCTTCACGACAATGCATATCTTCACACGTCTTACAACTATGGGAAGCCATCACCAAATTGGGTTGGACATTACCACCCCATCCAACCTATAGTCCCAATTTGGCACCCTCCGATTTCCATCTGTTTGGTTCACTTAAAGATGCACTCCAAGGGGTAAGTTTTGAAGATGACGAAGGAGTGGTTCATGCAGTGATGAAATGACTACATAATCAAGAGAAAATCTGATACAGGCTAGGAATACAGCGCTGAATACTGGCGTAAAACCATACAAGGTGATGGGGATTATGTTGGATAATACCAATGTTTACATGACATATCCATGTATATTTATAAATTTCATGCTTTTTGAATAAACAGCTTCTGAGAAAAATGATGTAGCACATTACTTTCTGTACGCCCCTCATAGCAGTTAGGAGATCCTTGAAGTTTAGAAACTGGATTTTCATAAATATTGTGTTACAAAGTTAAGCAACTTTAAAATGTTCATGGCTGGTTGCAAAATAATGTATTAAGATTAACTTTAATTGTCAAAAAGTTTAGCGCTGTTATTGTATTTCTTCTCTTTTGTTACACATTTATTGAATTTTAATTGTTCATCTTGATCATATGTGTTGTGGAATGTTTGTTTTGTATTTTTTTTTTTTTACAGCTTCTGTGTGTTTGTTACTGTTTTGTAGGTCAGTGTGCCATTATCATGTTTGATGTCACATCCCGTGTCACATACAAAAATGTGCCCAACTGGCACAGGGACCTTGTGCGTGTCTGTGAAAACATCCCAATTGTACTGTGTGGGAACAAAGTTGACTCCAGAGACCGAAAAGTCAAGGCAAAGTTAATTGTATTTCACAGGAAGAAGAACCTCCAGGTAAACATTTGAAGACTTTTTAAAAAATAATAATAACTTGTTCATAGGTAATACTTTCCTTCTGTCATTGAATGTGAGAAAGAAAGTATTACAGTGCTATGTTGAACATATTTTGCTATATGGATGTGAATCATGGCAGGCAAATGAGTAAATCATTGGAGGCAAAATGTGGTTTCTGAGAAGAATGTTGAGGATCCCATGGACAGCCAAGATAACTAATGAGCAGTGTTTGAGATAAGCAAATGAAAAACATAGTATAATAATAAAGATAAAAGAAGTAACCATCATTCTTGGGACATGTGATGAGAAGAGAGAAACTGAAAAACGTCATAACAATGGGCAAAATTGAAGACAGGAAAGGCATAGGATGACCGAGGGAACAGATGCTAGAAGGCCCGACATTGTGGCATGGAAATAAATCAGCAACAGAGTTACTAAAAAATGTCAGGGACCGAGATTTATGAATAAGTATGACTGCCAATGCTGTCCCACATGGCATGTGATGATGATGATGATTATTATTCAAAGCCTCAGTTAAAAAAAAAATGACATGATTTTGTGAAACATGCAAAATCAGAAGTGATACCATCAGTGCGAGGATTGGAGCAACACCAGTATTACACTACATCCAGAAGCGAGTCAAATGGTCTGGTCACGTTACACATCCACCATATAGTAGAAATCACTCATACTGAGAGCGGTAGGCAACACAGAGAGGCACCCACATAGGAGATAGATGGAGAAGATAAAAGAAGAAACTTTAAATATCCACTTGCATGAAGAAACACATGAGGAAGGAGATCAGACCTACCTATATGTGACTATGGAAAAGAGGCACAGACAGCACAACATATCCTTCGGACGTGCCAGTTATGCAGCAAGGGCCAGGCCAGACCCCAAGCCCCTACAGGAGAAGCTATACAGTGATGAACTGCCATATTTGTGAGAGAGATTGCCATCAGTGGCCAAGTGAATGATGAATGAAGGAGACAAGACAAGTGGAACACACTTGCATCCATCACTTTTTGCTGGATTGAAGGAGTGTAGCGGGCTTGTTGCTGAAGTATTACAGGGAGCTGAGATGTGGTCTCATCAAGCTTTGGTGTGCTAGTTCAGTAACTGCTTTCTCTCCCTCTAGTACTGCCATGCTGTCTTCCACCCTTGTCTTTCAGATGAATAGACTTTAGGCAGTTTGATTGTTCTTGCCAGTGACAGAAAAGCTTTGAAATGATTTTGTGCTCAGCATCATTTTGTCATGCATGCTTTTATGTCTGATGATTGACATTGAAGTTGAAATACTCACATTATTTTTATGTGTATGTGTATGTCAGTCTGTTTGGTTGTCCAGGCATGTTGTATAGAAGATTGTTGTATGTTTGTATGGCAGTGATCTCCAGCATTTGGTCCTGTTGTTGCAGTATTATGACATCAGTGCCAAAAGTAACTACAACTTTGAGAAACCTTTCCTGTGCCTAGCGCGTCGACTGGTGGGAGATCCGAACTTGACGTTTGTTGAGATGCCAGCTCTCGTCCCGCCAGAGGTTCCTATGGATCCTGCGTTGGCACGCAAATATGAGGATGAACTACGGGTAGGGTGATGGTTTTAACGTTCATGTTAATACACTTTTTTTTTGTTTCTTTATTATCATTCATCAAAAGCTGAATCAATTCAGCTACTTTGAGTGCTGTCATAGCAACCAGGATTCGCATACTAAAACATTGCATCAGACCTGCTATTATTACATTTCAGTCAGCCATGTTGTACAGATGGGCACATGATGTTATTGTATTAGATATTAACTGCATTAAAGAGGGGAGGGTCACCAGATGATGATGTCTGCTTGCTGGTGGTGTACCGGGCCATGGCCTTTGTGCAGTCACCTTTGATATGTTTGCCTAGTTCACAAGGCAGACAGCATCTGAAGTGATATTGCCTACCTGCATGGTGAGGCATACTTAATGGTGTAGTACTCTCAGTTGACAGTGCATGAACAGGCAAAGAGATCTTCATGTGGTAACAGAATTGCATGAGTACAAAAGAATATGGTAAATAAATTTATAAACATTTAAAGTACATCAACTTGAGGTAGTTAATATACATCAGTCTGTTGTTAAGAGACAGACAGGATTACCTTTCATTTTCTAATGTTAGTTTTGTTTTTTCCCTTTAAGCTTGGTCTGCCATTCTGGTGGTATTGGGTTCAAGTCCCAACAGTGGGAATTTTATTTTGGTGTATCTCTCTCTCTCTCTCTGAACCTTAAGTGCCCAGGGCACATGGGGCTTCCGCAAGGGTTTTCCACAAATGCCTGTCCTTCGCCTTTTTTTCTACTCTTGCCCAGGTGAGCCCTCTATTGCTCAACATCCTTTCGGTTGTTCTTCTCCATGTCTCTTTTGGTCTACTCTTACTTCTGCTCCCCTGTGGTGTCCATCTTAGTGCTATTTTTGGTAGTGAGTTGTCAGTCATTCGGAGCACATGTCCCAACCATCGCCAGCGTCTTTCCTCAATAATTGTTGTCAGTGGTTTCATCTGCATTTGTGCTAATAAGATGTTATTTCTTATAGTGTTTGGCCAAAATATGTTTCTAATTCTTCGTAAACATTTAGTCTGGAAAGAATTCAACTTGTTTTCTATGGTTTTGGTGATTTTCCAGCATTCGCTTCCATAGAGTAGTACACTTAGAACATTACTCTTAAATATCCTGATTTTCATATTTATGCTATTTTGGTGTATCACCACACCAAAAAGACCCTGGGGTCCAACCAGCCTCTAAAAATGAGTACCAAAGAAATCTGGTAAGGTAAATGCAACTAGACGTGATACTTACCACATCACACTTTCATATACTAATGGTCTTGGAAATACAGCCTTAATACCATATCCCCAATATGCCTTAATGGCATGTAAATGAGATTTTAGCTTTATCTTAGCTGTAAGATTGTCTTCTGAGGGTCTTTATTTTAATTTCAGGAAGGCAGCTGTAGAATCTAGGGATAAGAGTGTTGAAGGAAATTGATTATGCATGAGGTGATAGTGGAAACTTTATCTGAAACTCTATCAAAATTTAGATTGCTGATACTGTCTGTACTTGTTTCAGGTGGCCCAAGAGACGGCCTTGCCAGATGAAGATGAAGATTTATAAGATGTACATCAACTCAGGTTTTCTCTACATTACAGAGACTTCTTTTAGATAAAGAAGGTGTATCGTATCTATAAGTGTGAGTCTTTATCGTTGATAGTGGCGATGAGGGCAGCATTTTGTTTATTATGTTTGTGATTGGTTGTGTGATGCCATGGATGATGCATGCTTTGAGGTGTTGAGATCGGCATAACCATTATAGAAATGCTGAATATTCCACTGCGCCCCACCCCTTTGTATCTATTAGTTTATTTTTGGGTAGACGGTTGTTTATATAAATATATGTGAGTGTCTTCAGACGTGTGTTTATGGCTAGCGGTAAAGAAACTCAAAGTGAAATGAGTTTAAGTGTTGGAAGCATTGTAGTTTTTGATTGATAGCTACCACTGGTTGATATGTCTTTAAAAGTAGTATAATTTAGGTTGTTTTTTTTTTTTCCCTTCAACTTTGTTGGAGGAGGGGAAAAGTGTGTTGAGCAGAGATCATTTGGATTAAACCTTTGGTAGTCTTTGAGCCATAAGCGAGGTGCATGATTGGATGTGTGTATTTAGAGAGCAGATGTGAAAGTGTCCTGTTTGATTATTTGGGAAATCCAGTTTCAGCATTGGAAAGAGACAGTTTGGGTGTGCAGCACATGCCTGAAGGTATGAAATGAGTGATTTCCACAGTTTATGCTTTCTAAGGTCAAAGATTTGTATATTTTCTAAACGTGATTTTTTTTGTTTGTCACTAAACAATAAAAGTGATGGGTTTTTTTTGTCACTAAACAATAAAAGTGATGTTTTTTGGGCTCAATTTTTTAGTAATGTATAAACTGGAGCCACAGATGGTTATGCTCATTGCTGAATGTTTTCTGTTGTTATTATGGAAATAAAATTAGATGCTTAAATATTTTTTTTATAAATGGTGCTTATATATCAGGAGCAATAAAAATAATATATTGCAGTATATTCTGATGTCTGGGCCTTTCATTATATGCTTCTGATTTATTTTACTTGGAATTATGTTGTCATGTATTATCACAGATTTCACTGACACTGACAGTAATAACAAAGGCGGAAGATGCAAAATTGAAATAGGGAGCAGAATAGCCTAGGTCAAGTCAGCATTTATGAAAATGAAAAAACATACTATGCAGTAAAGTTCTGTGTTATTCAGTGCTGCATTGAACTCGTACTGTTATATAGATGCAATGCATGGACAGTGACCAAGAGCAGTCATAATCTGTTGGAAACAGCAAGGATGTGGTTTCTAGGAAGAAAGATGAGAGTGCAACAGACAGCCAAGAAACAAAGAGGTTCTAATTGAGGGCGGGCAAAAGAGTTGCAAACTTTAGAACTCAACAATCCAGATTTGTAGGATATATTTTGAGAAGAGGCAGACTGGAACATCTAGTCACAATGGAAAAACTGGATGACAAAGTGACAGAGGAAGACAAAGAAACAAGATACTTGACAGACTGAAAGAGTGGCATGGAGCATGGTCCAGCATACATCTTATAGAAGGAACAAAGGATAAATGGTTGAGGAAATGATTGATGATTAGTGCCTGATTGACAGGGACCAGGGAAAGAAAGAGAGACACTGACAGTCAGTTTTAAGTTCAGCTTGAATTATGCATCTTCACCAGATTAAATCAGATCAAATGACCAAGATAAATGAAAGGATGGACTGAGTTTAAGAAATTTCAGACTACCATAATAGCTAAGTTAACATTGTATGAAGTTAAAATTTGTATATATTTAGTGCAGTGATATCCAGCTTGGCTTTAGGCATAATTCCTTTATGCCTGAAAAATTTATAAAACTTGATGAAAACGTAGATTGCTGGAGTGATTTTCAATTATCTGGAACACTGAACCAGAGCTGGCCACAGCCCAGTCTGTCTTCTCTAAGGCATCCGTTCTGCCTCTTTTATAGGATATTGCTCATCATGGTTCCCCCACTGAGGAGTCTATGTAGAACCTCTCTGTCCAGCAGGGGTCTTCAAGCAAGCCACTAATCACTCCACCATCTGATATGATGTGTGCGTTTCAAAATCTTTGCTGCATCAGCTGTAGAGAACAGCTTCTCAGTTCCAAGGTTAGAAAAAAAGAAGATAGAACCTCAAAATGGAATTTGGGCAAATGAAAAGATATATTCCACAGTTCCTACCACTGGAATGTTTTTTTGTCTTTCACTGGCCCATAGAGAGCCATATTTTCCCTTATTCCCTCACACTTCTCACATAAAGAGGTAAAATCCCCATTTCCACGCCATATTTGAGAAATGGTGTCAGGCCTATATTTCCAAGACCTTCAGCATATGAAAGTGTGATTTGGTAAGTATCACGTCTGGCCTCATTTACCTTCCCAGATTTCTCTGGTACCCATTTTTAGAGGCTGGGTGGATCCTGGGCCTTTTGGCGTGGTAGTATCGGAAACAATCCACACTGCTGGGAATTGAAACCCAGTACCATTAGATTAGTAGACCGAGAGACTCTTTTCACATGCTGATGCAAAACTTATTTCAGTAAGGACAATAAAAACAATTAAAAAGTCCAAAACTTACCAAAAGACAAAACTCACAATCACATAAGGCAAAGTGTATTGTCAGGCAGAATACAGTGATAAACATGTACAAGAATGTAATAATTTTCACAGTGTGATCCTTATATATCTAGTTTATGTTAATACAAAACATATATATGCTTATTTGCAAGTGTACACATTACTGGCAGACAAGAAAATAAAAACAGCACAGTGCTAAAGAGGAGTGTTTAAAATATCATTGAGTCTTTGAATATACAAGGGTCGTTCAGAAAGTAATGCACCACATCGTTTTTGTCAGCTAATAATGAAGATAGAAGCGTGAAACTTTGCACAATTTAAATATGGCATGTGCCTATTGTGTGAACCAAATTGCAGTGCAATCGGCCAAAGAGTATGGTTGCCTAACTGTTGAAGTTAAAATGGAGTGTGTTAGGAATTTGCAGTATAAGCAGCGAATTGTGATAGAATTTCTCATTTCAGAGAAGGAAACTGTTGTGAACATTCACAGGTGTCTATTAGATGTAAGTTTTGCATTCGACGGGAGTCCCAGTTTGGCACCCTCTGATTTCCATCTGTTTGGTCCACTTAAAGATGCACTCCAGGGGGAGAGATTTGAAGATGATGGAGTGATTCATGCAGCGAAGAAATGGCTACATAATCTAGAGAAAATCTGGCATGTCTAGGAATACATGCACTTGTTTCGAGCTAACGTAAAGCTGTACAAATTGATGGAGATTGCGTTGAGTAATACCGATGTTTACATGACATATCCATGTATTTTGTGTATAAATTTTATGCTTTTTGAATAAACAGCTTCTGAGAAAAACGATGTGCATTACTTTCTGAACGCCTCTTGCAGGATAGTTATAGGTTAACATCCAGAGCAAAAGTTATGACTTCTCAGTGTCCTTTTAAAATATCTGGGTTCTACTTCAGTCTCCATATGTGCTCCACTCTCTTAACACCGTTACAAATCTTGTGACACATGGGATGGTTTTTTTTTCTCTGTTTTCATATAGAGCTGCTCCAATAATTGTCTAATGCCTCATATTTGGTCTTTACTATTGTTTCATGTTCAAGTTTTGATTCATCACAGAAAATTATTGTGTCATTAAACACCTCTCCAGATGTGCACTAGATCAGCGAAAGTGTTCAGTGTATCCAATCCTTTTAGTTGTTTGCTATTTCATCATCATCACTGACCCTTAGTGCTTCAGTCAACCAAGGACAACTGTAATCCGGCTTATGGTGGAATTGGGAAAGGAAAAGGGAATAGGTGTGTTTACATGCCACCAACAGCATCATCTACTAGTGTTTACATGCCACAAACAGCATCATCTACTAGTTTTTATGTGCCACCAACAGCATCATCTACTAGTGTTTACATGCCACAAACAGCATCATCTACTAGTGTTTACATGCCACAAACAGCATCATCTACTAGTGTTTACATGCCACCAACAGCATCATTTACTAGTGTTTACATGCCACAAACAGCATCATTTACTAGTCTTTACATGCCACCAACAGCATCATCTACTAGTGTTTATGTGCCACCAACAGCATCATCTACTAGTGTTTATGTGCCACCAACAGCATCATCTACTAGTGTTTATGTGCCACCAACAGCATCATCTACTAGTCTTTATGTGCCACCAACAGCATCATCTACTAGTTTTTATGTGCCACCAACAGCATCATCTACTAGTGTTTATGTGCCACCAACAGCATCATCTACTAGTGTTTATGTGCCACCAACAGCATCATCTACTAGTCTTTATGTGCCACCAACAGCATCATCTACTAGTTTTTATGTGCCACCAACAGCATACAGACTTTACTGTTTTTTCTAACCTTTTGTTGTTTTGGAGATTATCAATTTTTTTTTTTTCAGACTTTCTGATCCAAAGATTCATATTTCATCATCATCAGGTGCAGTACCAGTAGTTATTGACAATCATGCTTTTCCATAGACCTCAGTCCTTGGTATTTTCCATCAGCTCATTTGGTGAATTTTTGTTGTTGTGTCTTTATGTTAGACTGTCCATGATTTTTTTTTTCTCCTGTTCTTCCCCTGCATCTCTTTCCATTTATCTTCCCTGTTATGATTTTTTAAAGCCCTTCTCTTCTCTTTACATGTCCAGTGAATGATGACTGTCATTTTCTTATGGATTTCATTAGGTTCCTATCTACATTTGCTTTTGTTTGACATTCGCTATTTGTCATCTTAACTGTCCATGGTATTCTTCATATTTTTCTAATGAACCACATCTCTGTTGCCTCTGCTGGTTTTTCCATTGATCTGTTGACTGTCCATGACACACTTCTACAGAGTACAATGGTCTGAATTTCGCTTTTGAACTCTCATTCTGATTCATATTCCAGCCAAATCAAAAGAATCCCCAAGAATTCTGCAGCGCTCTGAGGCCATATAATAATTCTATGACTTTAAATCCCTAATAAGTGTTTGTATTACTGTTGGCAGCGAACTTATTAATCAATGTATGCAAAGTTCTGTGATTCACTCCCCTTTCCATTTAGATGTAATGGATACAAAACTCTAATAAAGCAGAATTCCTGAGAATATAACAAGTGTACTCATCCCACATTTACAAGAATTTGGATTCCAAGGTTCAAAAATAGGAAGTATCCACTTATAAAGAATTAAAATAAATACGTTCATGTATATTTTATACTGGTATCTACACCAAGCAATAGGATACTTATTAAGTGGTTTTTTTTTTTTTGAAAAGTTTCAAAAAAAAACAACAAATTTGACTACCTGAATATCTTTATAATAAAAGTCACAAAATTTAAATGTCCTCATGATTTTATTGTTCTATGCCTGCAAACTAACTTCATTTCACTACCTCAAATGTCAAAACCCAACAACAGTATGTAATGCATGACTGAAAAAGGAGTTATACATAAAATATACATATTTAATAACAGTGTTGGTGAAAACAGATGATTACTGTGAAACAGAAACTTACAGGTAATTCAAATATCTCAGCAACATCAAGCTGTGTTTAAATAAAGGAAAAAAAAAAGAATTTGTCTTGAAATCATGACCTACATAACAAGGCCATGATTCCACCCAGTTGAAATGCATAGTGTCTAGTGACGGTGATTGGTGACTATATAAGGCATCTTGCAGAATAATGAGAACAGTGTTAAAGAATGGATGAGTCCTTGATAATGATTTTTGTGACCTGACCAAATGAGACTGATGCATTTCCTATGGTGGTGGAGCTCACAGAAAAACCTTCAGTGCACTCTGTGAGTATGAAGAAGAAGAAGAACCTACTAAATATATGCCCTATCTGTTATTGCATCTTCTTACAAGGTCATAAGCTGCCAAAGTTTCTGATGAAGAGAGACAAAACAAAACAAAATCAAGTTCTGGGATTTTGTTCTGTTATTTCAGTTCTTAAACTTGAGCAATTGGTTACAGAGCTAAAACAATGGGGATATGGTGTATGACTGGATCATACGGGATAACCACAGCTGATTATTAAAAATTTCATGTTAAAAAATCTATGCAGTTTAAGGATGTAACAGAATAATCTCATGAGAACTTCAGTATCAGGATGAATTTGTTTAGCCATAATGTACGTGTATGTTTGTATACAAATATATGTGTATATGTGACAATACATCACAAAATGGTATATCAGTCAGTATTTTGAGTTATTGTTATCACAAGAAACAATGTGCAAAGATCTATGCAATGATGGAAAACAGTTACAGCAACTACAAGAGCAGACAGGTGTTTATGAAGGGAGTATTTCTCAAAAAAGTCATACTGATAACAAATAACATAGAATATGGAACAGCAGGAATGATGTTTCTTGATAGCATGGCCAGCCCAGTTGTAATTCTGTGTGTGCTTCTTACAGCTGCTAGAGGCCAGTAATTAATACTACATAATATGTTACATGCAACACATGTAGTGGCCGGAATAGATCAGACCTTTTAAAAATGTTTTAGAACTATTTCAGACAGTTGTAAACAAAAATATTTGAAGTACAGTACTTGTTAGCAAGGAATCTAAATTTGTTTTCAAAAACACCATAATCTTAAAAACAGTATTTTCAGTATTATGTGAGATTTTTATAGCTCTTTTGATAACAAGTTCTGTTCCCTGACTACTGGGCTGGTTTTGTTGTGTGTGCATCATTCATTTTCATTTTTTGTTATGATATTGGAAGCTGCTGCGGGCTTGTCATAACTTCCGCAGTCAATTTATGTGCTGCTCTGAGGTTAATCATAACTTCCGCAGTTCATTTATGTACTGCTCTGAGGTTAATCGTAACTTCCGCAGTCCATTTATGTACTGCTCTGAGGTTAATCACAGCTTCCCCAATCCATTTATGTACTGCTGCGAGGAACTTGCTTGTAGCTGCTGCTGCATTTTTGCTAGCATCTTCTGCATGCGTACGATCTGCAAAAAGAAAAAAATATATCAAATTTAAGATCACATAATCAAACTCTTCAGTCATTTGTGCAGATGTACACATTTTTTCAAATCAGAAGGGAAATATGAAACAGTATATGTTTTCCACATGACCTTGGATGTAATATTGCAGGAAAACTGCAAATTTTTGTCCTCATAAAACATTCCCTTCCATGTTATTTTTTTCATTTTTCTCAGCTTTAAATGCGTTAATTCTGAATTAAAAATCGATCTAATAAGCTGTAAATATGGCATAACATATTTTAAAGTATACTGAAGTTAAAAACAAGTGATGCATCAACATGAAAGCAATGTAAATCTTTGGAAGCCAGAAATTTTATTTACAAATGATACAGTAAAACTGTCAAATGGTAAATGAATTGATTACCTCTGCATCTTTCTGCTCCAGAAGTTTCTCAGTTTCTTCCACCGTTTGAATGTTTGCCACAGAGTCTCGTTTCAACTTTCTGAAAAAAAAAAAAATTTAACACATGCTATAAGATTTTTACCTAGGGTTGGCTGAGTAATTAGCCACTCGGTCTACTGATCCGGTGGTACCGGGTTCAAGTCCCGGCTGCGTGGATTTTTTCTGGTACTAACAGTCACCCAGATGTAGAAATGGGTACCTGGCTTCATCTTGAGCTGGACAAGGAAAGGCGGCCAGGTATGATGCTGATCACATCAGCCTCTAGTGTGTTGATAGGTTAATGAAAAAATGGACTCTATCAACATATTCTTATGTGCCTCTAAGGCATAACAGGGTTACCTTTACTTTACCACACAAAAAGGTCCTGGGGTCCAATCAGCCTTTAAAAATGGGTATCAGAGAAATCTGGGAAGATAAATGAGACCAGGCGTGATACTGACCACATCACACTTTCATGTGCCGAAGGTCTTGGAAATACGGGCCTAACACCATATCCCAATCATGATTTAATTGCGTGGGAAAGTGGATTTTACCTTCTTTTACCTTAACCTTGTGGAGCTATGATTTTCTATGTTATATGTATTGTTGATGTACAGATATTTTATAGCACCTGGCACAGAAACATACAAATGATTAGACTATTTTATTCGTTAATGAAGTACACAACTGCAATATTTCAGCTTTCATAATATTTGTATAAAAACCTACAAGACAAAGAGGTAAGAGAGGAAGAAATAAGATAACAATTAAGAGTTTGTAAAAGTGATCAATTTATAAAAATTTTTCTTTCTGTTGATGTGTATAAAATAACATTTTACGTGATGGTTTCAATATGTTGGACTGGAAAAGGCAGACCAAACCATTGGCGCAAGGTTCTGTTTGCACTGGAATTTTTACTACTGTGGCATGTCACTGTTTAATCGTCAAAACCTCCTTGATGCCTGGATTATTTCCAAGCCAGAATAAATTTAGTTTTTCACAGCACAGTGTGCCAGCTTCATTATTCAACTTTTCATGCACCAAATAAAAATTTTAAACATATTATCAATGTTTTGTTCATAACAAACCATGCAAATTGATTATGAAAAAAAAAAATTAAAACAGTTTGGAAAGTTTTTCTTTGATCCAGTTTTGAGAAAATTTTAAACAGAAATTCAAAAACATATTGTTATGGCATATTTGCTTTCAAATCTCCACTGAAATGACACAACTTTTTTTTTTTTTCAAAATATGTGAGATAGAAATTACTCTACAATTTAATAACATGGATTAGATTAGAAATGCAAATATGTTTATTTCCTATGGATTTCACTGAAGTCTGTGCCATCAAGAAAAATCTACCCAGTTCCACTGCTGTCTTGGAACAATAGAATTAAATGATATCTCTACTAGGATAATTAAAGTGATTAATGATATTGCAGAAAGCCAAAGGTGCTTTTGTAGAACCTCTTAAGCATGTCTTTGTATCTAAAAAAAGATTTTGGATATGCTGATGCTGAACTATTCAGGAAGTAAAAATGCTAAAAACTTTAAAAAATTATTCCACTAAGACATTTTGCAGAGCGATCTACGGTGAACATGCAAGCATCAGAGTTGGTGAACCATATCTGACCAAGATTCTGTCCCATCTCTCTGTTGGCACCCGCCAGAAACAGGCCTGGCCTAGGTAATGGGGCAGGGATCACTATAGTCCCCATGGTGGTGGAGTCTGCATAAAGAAGCATTGCATACCCCAGCTTTTTACCTCCATTCAGGGGCAGCTCACTTCCAAGCCCATACATTGCTATGCTTGAACATCTTCGCTGCGTCAGCTGCAAAGAATGTTCAAGAGAGATAGAAGATGATGATGATGATGATAGTCCGCAGTAGAGAGAAAAAAAAAGTTATTTCATATTTGAAACTGCAGATGACTTTATTGTGAACACATTATATGTTCAGGTTAGAACAGAACATAACAATCTCATACCCTCTCTCTTTCTGTGCTGAGCCCATCTGAGTCCTAATGTGCTTTGTTCTGTAATTTTCATAATGCACATCTGAGGTCACATCCTTGAGGTCTTGCATATGGGTACTGGGAAATATAGACAGTGACAGATTAACCAGCATTCTGGCCTGTAGGCTAAGCTTAGTGCAGGTCTCCTTTGACCTGTACCATTCAATTCCCAATATAAAAATTTATAAAACAGTATTCTATATTCTTACTTTTTTTTTCTATGAAGCTAGGGGCTGAAGACACTGTCCAATTAGGCAATCAGCGACATATAGCTGATACGCTAGCATCCAGATTAGCAAATCACAGCTGACCAAGACCCTGTCCCACCTCTCAGTTGTACCCCCAGTAACAGGCCTAGCCTGGCTAATGGGACAAGGATCACCATAGTCCCCTATGGTGGTGGAGTCTGATAAAGAAGCATTGCACACCCCGTTTTTTTTAGCTGTACTCCGGGACTGAAAAAGCAGCTGCCATAACCCGCTCCCATGCCGATACGATGCTGTACCTAAACATTTCTACAGCATCAGCTGCAAAGAACATCACCTTGCAGTTACAGGGAAATAGCACAAGACAAGACAAGTTCTATGAAACTGAGCCTTCTGCCCTTCCATGTCACTAGGTAAGCTTGTGAAGCCTAATGGGTAATCCACCACTGATTATAGAGTAATAATGATAATTATAATGTAAATATTCTTTGTAAGTGAAAACTGCTGAAAATTGAACTATAAAGAATAGTTACAGTGTTGATGTGGGCAAGTCTACATACAGCTTAGAGTTGCTGGGTTAAAATCCCATCAATATATAATTCTTTACAAAAATTTTCATTTTAGCTATGAAAAACAAGCAGTTTTTCACTTTTGGCTTGTATCCACAGTAGCTAATATGCTATAATATAGTAATCATAAAAAAAAACAATGGGGAAATCTTTGCTATTCAACAGACATCACAGTCTCCATGAAAATTGTACTATGTTGTCCATCATGTGTTATTGTGCTTCACTGATGCAGTCCTCCAAATCATTTTCACAGGTCACTTCTGCATTAGCTTTCTGGCATGTTTTTTCAAATTTTTTAAAATTCAGAGCCAATGTTCCCTAGAGGCTAGTTATTTGATGAGTTTTATCACTTTCAGAAGTTGAATATACTACATGAATGCTCAGATTTCTTCCTTCCATCGTTCTATGTTGTCTGACCTTTTGCTGCCGTACTTTTGGAAGTCCTAAATTCCTTTACATTCTGTCACACTGCTGTAACTAAGCTTTGTCAAAGCTATGTCATGGTGCAACAAATCTCTATATTCTACTAGTTTCATTGTGTTGTAATAAACTTATCTGATTATATATATTCTCCATGCTTTCCACATGAGACTGAACTGTGGTGATTTGTTCTTTTTTGCTTTTTTGCTTTTTTTTTCTCATCATCTTGCATATCATTATTGATACCTTCATCTTCATTTTTCCATGTCTTTATGTGGTTGGGTTCTGACAAGTAACGGTAATATTCAGCCACCTGAGTTTAGGTGTGCCACTGCAGTCAGTTTTTTTATGTGGTATGATAAATTTTACCTCTTACCAAAGAAAATTTTGAAGACACTGTCAATTTTGGCAATCAGAGACCCATAGTTGACATGTGGGGGGGTCAGGACTGGTGAACCATACCTGACCAAGACCCTGTCCCACTTCTCCATTAGCATGGCCAGTAATGGGCCTAGTCTGGCTACTGGGGCAGGGACTGCCATAGTCCCCATGGTGGTGGAGTCTGCTAAAGAAGTACTGCACAGCCCCAGTTTTTTTAGATGGTCTCAGGGACTGAAAAAATAGCTGCCAAAACCCAGTCCCAAGCTGCGGACACGATGATGTGCTTCAACATCTTCACAGCAATGACTGCAAAGGACATCAGCTTGCATTTCCAGGGAAAAAGAAGAAGAAAGGATATCAACCTTGTGTTTCCACTTTACACTGTGCCAAAATTAAGCCACAGATGTGTTTTACAAATGAACTTAGTAAACATGCAGATCTTACCTTATAAGCATCTGTCGTAATTTCACAAAGTCGCAATGGTTTAGGTTATCCACTGTTAGATGGAGAGAAAAAAATCAACCGGACTCAGTGCCATGTCATTAATAATTATTAGATAGACAGCTTAAGAGTGTAAGAACAATAAAAATATAGCGAGAGTTTTTTTTGTTTGTTTAACACTGGTAAACAACACAGTGGTTCTTGAACTTTTTTTTGTGCTGTAGCCCCCCCCCCCACCCCTTTTTGCTTCCAAAGTCACATCTTTAACCCCGGGGGAACCACCCAGTTTGAGAACTACTGCCCTAACAAGTGTGCAGTTAAAAAAAAAAAAAGCCACACAACTCCCAGACCATCTTGTCTTGGAAGTGTTTTGACTAATGCCACACACAACTCCCAGACCATCTTGTCTTGGAAGTGTTTTGACTAATGCCACACACAACTTTCAGACCATCTTGTCTTGGAAGTGTTTTGACTAATGCCACACACAACTTTCAGATCATCTTCTCATGGAAGTGTTTTGACTAATGGCGCACACAAATCCCAGACTATCTTCTCTTGGAAGTGTTTTGACTATTGCCACACACAACTCCCAGACTATCTTCTCTTGGAAGTGTTTTGACTACTGCCACACACAACTCTCAGACCATCTTCTCTCTGACAAGGCCAGACTCTCACAGAGATCTGTGAATTGTTTATGTTTATTCTGTTCTCTCCTGCTTTCCCAGAGCTGGAACTGTGCCAAAGTTTCTTTCATGAGAAGTTTGCTCTTCCCATGCCAGAGGCAAAAATGCGAATGTTCTAGTACTGCCAGAGTAAAAGCAAGGGTCTTGATTTGTATAAGGAGTACAGTTGTAAAAGTGAATGTAACAAAGTATTTCCACATTAAAAATATACGTATTATGCATCAAAATAACTGTAGAAATAACATAGAAGGAACAGCTGTTGATGAAGTAAACCAGTTTGCATACCTCAGCAACTACATAGACCAGGATGGTGACAACAGAAAGGAAGTTAGAATTGCAAAAGCAGAACTGACCTCAAAGAATCAGAACATATGGAATTCAAAAGTTATAAGCAAAAACCAAGTTAAATTACTCATTTCAAATGTGATATCCACCCTCATTTATGCATGAGAAAGTTGGAAATCAACAAAAGGAATACACATTTCTGAATATGATTCTTTTGAAAACGAATGCCTCAGGAAAATACTTGATATAAAGTGGAATGAAACAACACAGAGATAAGACAGATGAGCAAACAACAACCTGTCTCATGGGTGATCAGAAAAAGAAGATGGACGTATGTAGGCCATGTGATGAGAAGAAACAATCAGAAAATACCAAAACAAGCTATCAAGTGGAGCACAAAAGGCAGAATAAAAAAGAGGTTATTCACGTGAAACTCTAAAGAGGACATCATTCTTAAGAGAAGCCAGTTTAGTGGGCATAACATCCCTTGATGAAGTTGAAAGACTCACTGAGAACAGGAAAACTTGGCAAACAACTATGTGACATTTAACGGCATGGGAAAAATGTAAGATGAAGATTCCATAAGTGCAGAGTTTTTTGGTTTTTTTTTTAGGAAAAAAGAAGTGGTGTGAAAATAGAACATTTTTAGCACCAACAACAACAAAATCATGGTGATTGTATCCTATTTATCATTGGCTAAATTTAGATCTACATGTAGATCTATACGATCTCATCTTGTAATGATACGTGGCATGCTGACTAAAATAATGTCTGAAATAAACTTCTAACTACTTCTTCAGTCTATCTAATAGGTCTAGATCTACTTGGGGTACATTCAAGAGCAGTGGCCATAGGACATGTCCGTATGCCTATCTACATCACAAAAAATTGAAAATTCTTGATCAAAACTTCGAATTTCACACTCGTTGCTAACCATGCTTCAAAAAGGACGAAAAGGGTTACTGGACGTGTGTGAATAAAATGTTTACAATCAAAATTTTCACTGGTTTTTTTTTTATGAAACAATGCATGGATCACTATAGTGGCATGCAGCCACCCAAAGTAGCACTACAGTGACATCTGGCATGGGAAGACTTTTCATACCCCTTTCAATGTTACCCATAGTGAGCTCAAGTCAGTAAAGGAGGGTTGTTAAAGGGAAAATTTAATGAAACTTTCTTAGATGTGGGTCATGGTCATGTTAATGTTAGAGAAGACCTCATGAGTGTACACAGCAGTTACAGGCAGATTTACTGCTCTTACATCTTACATCCTTCCTGTGCTGTTAAACGTCACATAGGGCTCACATGAAGTAAACCAGTTTGGTTTACCAGCACATTACCATTATGTACTTGGTAGTTCACCAAGTTTTCCTGTTTTTGGTGAACTTTTCAACCTCATCATACTAAACTTGCCCCTCTTAGCAATGTCCTCTTTAGAGTTTCGCATGGTTGACCTCTTTTTCTTTGGCCTGTTATTGCTCTAGTTTGCTGTAATTACTGATACAAATCATTTAGCATTCGATGATGTGGTGAAGATCTGATACAGAAATGGAATCATAATGGATGGAGGAGAGTTGAGATTCCATCGGTTTCGTTAATCCCTTCAGGAAGCATGTTGGTTTAGAAAGTAGTATCACACCAACATTTTTTACAAGGTTATAACTTGTAGACATGATAAAAGTCTTAATCACTTGTGGTTCAGCATCATCACCCTAGCATCATCATTATCATTGCTAGGGGATCTTAGCATCATCATTTTCATTGCTAGGGGATCTTAGCATCATCATTTTCATTGCTAGGAGATCTTAGCATCATCATTTTCATTGCTAGGGGATCTTAGCATCATCATTTTCATTGCTAGGGGATCTTAGCATCATCATTTTCAGTGCTAGGGGATCTTAGCATCATCATTTTCATTGCTAGGGGATCTTAGCATCATCATTATCATTGCTAGGGGATCTTAGCATCATCATTTTCATTGCAAGAGGACTATAAGTTTGTTTTTTTTTTTTAAAGTTCATTTGGATTGTCTCTATTCCTTTCTCCACAAGTTTCTTCTTCACTACCATTTCAAGCTGCTATTCTTACCTTCAACTATTCCCCATGGGTAAGCCCTGCCTCTAATCTTCTTGCCTCCTGCCTCTACCACAGTATTGCATCCAACCACAGCAAATGGAACAGATGCCTGAAAGTTAAAACAAACAAACAAAAAAATTACATCTTTCATCCTTCCCATGCCGTTAAATGTCACATAGGGCTCACATGGTATTTTGCAAAGTTTTCCTGCTTTCAGCGAGCTTTTCAGTCTCATCAAGGGATGTTATGCCCACTAAACTGGCCTCTCTTAACAATGTCCTCTTTAGAGCTTCATATGGTCAACCTCTTTTTCTTTGGCCTGTTTGTTCCACTTGATAGCATGTTTTGGGAGTCTCTGGTTGTTTCTTCTCATCACATGACAGACAAATGTCCGTCTTCTTTTTCTGATCATCTGTGAGACAGTTTGTTGTTTGTTCATCTGTCTTATCTCTGTGTTGTTCTTGAATTCTCAGAATTACACTGAACTGATATTTCCACATAAAACCTGATGTATATATCAGTTCATGAACTGTTTCTGATCTGTTGCTGAAACCCATAATTTCATTTTAGTTCACCAATATCTGAATACCTTCTAGTGTGTTACAGTAATTCATAAAAGCCCAGTGTGACAGAACATATAGGAAAGTGAATGATTTCATACTGCAGAGCAGAAGTGATATCATTTACAATTCTGGAGGTGAAACTTAAGAGAGTATAGTATAATACCAACAACACCCAGGATTATCCAGGGAGACTATTCTTGCTCATTGAGCACAAAACCAAAGCAGGTGTCATCCTGATGATCCACAGTAATGTGAGATTGTTTTGTTCTCGAGAATATGTATAAAAGCAGCCATGAAATTAGCAAGGTAATTAACAGCCTTTAAAAAGTGTACATAACTCTGTTTGCCAATAAGCCACCACATTCAGATACCAGATGCAGCTGTTAGTTTTTTTTTTTTTTTTAATGTTCAAGGTTTCCTAAGTGGTTTCATGCTCTTTTCAGTTTTATTGGGTAGAGATTTTGAACATCTGGTTCAGAAAATAGAAAATATCTGCCTGCAAAACTATATTCTGTGTTTCCTTGACTAAACATTGGGTCTAAAATAGTTGGGGGTGTCTGGAGCCATGTTTCAAAAAAACACATTTCTCAGATAACTGCTGGGTCTGAAATAAAGAACAAGTCAGTACATTGTCTCTGTCCTATGGAATTAGGCACTTGTATGTCCGTTGGGGAACTATACCTCCCTAACAGTTCTCCTATAGGCCTCTCAGTTGTAAGCAAGATGCCCTGCTGCTGATGCATACATTCGCAGATCATCAACGGTGCCTTGCAGCCATCCTTGTACTGGTCTTCCTTTGTTTTTCCCATTATGTACCCTTCCAAGACGGTCTTCTCTAAATTCTCATTAAAAAATATTTTAAAATTTTCTCTGTTTAATCCTCTTTACTAGCCAACCTTAAGTTCTTGTAGTATGGATATATTTGTTCTTTTTTGTGTCCATGATATTTGAAGAACTCTTCTGTAGCATTTACATTCAAAGGCATTTATATGTTTCTCAGCTGTTTTGTTAAGTGTCCAGGTTTCACAGGCATATGTTGTGATAGGAAAGATGCACGCCCTTAAAAATCTTATTTTTGTAGTTCTGTCTATTCCTCTCCACAGCTTCTTTAGTTGTTTTATTTTCTGAAGAGCGATAGATGTCCTCCTTTTAATTTCCTTCATTGTATCTCCATTATTAATTAGTAATGATCCAAGATATTCAAAACTCTCCACCTCTTCCAATTTTTCCTCATTGATATATATTTCAGCTGTTTTATTTGTTTAGTCAGTTGTCATCAGTTTAGTTTTCTTTGCATCGGAAATGGCATTTTGTGAATAAACACTTGCCTTGAATAGACATCAGTAACTAATTAATGCGAATCACAAATGACAGTTTTGTGAAGAAATGATGGGGTCATTTATTAAAGGAAATATAATAACTAAATACACTGCTGTTAGAATAAAAGATAAAACAGAAAGGAATATACCATATGTATATTAAATACTGAGTTTAAAGCATGTATACAGAAACCGTGTGGTACCTGGGACTGGGTATATGCCTGGGAAGCAAAGAGTAGGACCGCTGTGCCCTACCACACATGATCGTAAAAGGCAACTAAGGAGGGTTCAGCATAGGGCCAGCAACCCTATCCAGTAAAAAAAAAAAACAATCAGACTGCAACAGAAACAGAAGCAAGGGAAAAAACAAATGCAACAGGTGAACAGAAGTAAAGGTAGACCAAAGGAGACGTGGAGAAGAATAACAGAGAAGATGTTGAGCAATAGAGGGCTCACCTGGGCAAGAGTGGAAAAAGGACTAAGGACAGGTATTTGTGGAAAATCCTTGCGGAAGCCCCATGTGCCCTGGGCACTTAAGATTCAGAGAGAGATACAGAAACTAAGTTGTTGGTGTGCTTTGTGATTTCATATTTATACTTTACTGAGTCATGACTGAAAGAGAGTTATTTCTCGATATCTGACACACCTTAAGTTCTCTGTCTTGCTGTTTAAAATCCTCATCTTCATCACTGTCACATTGTGGAAATTCATATATTTGAATGCTATGCTCTTCAATTTCTTGCATTATCTGTGAAAAAAAAAAGCAGAAAGTGTATTAGCTTTTTAATAAAGCATTTTCTTTATTATAAAGCTCATATACAAAGAAAGAAAGTAACTACACCTTAAATATGTAGGCTTTTCAAATCTAAAGGAAATTAAGCACACAAATTAATTTATATTGCAAACAGCTTTTTCAAATGTAAAGAAGAAAGATAATTAATAACAATTATTATTATTATTATTATTACTATTATTATAAAGAAAGGAACAGCTATCATTACCTGAGAAAAAGAAAAAGAAAATATATCTGAATATTACAGCTTTGCCCATCCTAGAAGAACTTGACTCATCTTAGAACAACATAGCCTATTTAAGAACTTGGCCCATTTTAGAAGAACTTGAACTGGATGAAAACTGGCTCCTCAGCTCCATTACATTAGAAGGCTTAATGACAAAATATTTGATTAATAAATGTTTAGGTTCATGGGAAATGAGAAATGTGTGATCAATGAGACAATGAGCATTCTAAACACCACACTAACCGAAACAGACATCCTGACTAGACAATCAGACATTTTCTAATTGGCTATTTAGAGAGCAATTCCCTATGAGAGGCAAGCCAAATGGAAAAAGACATTGTTTTGCTGATCTTGTTACTGCACCTCCTCAATACATATGTTAGCATTCATTTGGTTGACTGCTTGTTTGATAATCTTCCTGAAATAGCTAACTTGTGTTCTTTGCAACTGATAGTGAAGTGAAGATTCTCATGCATATTATAGAGAAAGATAAGGCATGGCTTATGGTGGCTTTCTTTACTTCTTGGAGCGGATGTAAAAAAAACAGTCTTCTTAGCAAAGTCAACATCCATGAAGAAATATATCCCTGCCCTATTGGCCTGGCTGAAATAACATAATAGCCTGCTTCTGAGAAGCTGGCCAGGGTCTTACCCAACTCTGCTTCACTGGCCTGATTGGCTCTTTGTATGAGTCATTTTTTGCTCCTAAAAGCTTCAGACAGCATTTTGTTTGTAATGGTTGAATGGGAAAAGCAATGATTAAAATGCTTGGTTCAGTTCTACCAACCCTGTTTTTCATTTTCCGGAGTTCCTCTTTGGTAAGTATGTCTGCCTTAGCTATAAGAGGTACAAGATTAACTCTGTTGTGCAGCTTTTTCATGGTTTGAATGTCAATTTGCCGCAACCTGAAATTTCAGTTTCAATAAAATTTCCAGAATTAGGTTAGTGATCATAAAGTATCTGATATTGCCAATTTGAATAAAAAAATCCTTGCATTTATGATCTTTGTTTCTTCTGCACATCTGGCAGAAGCCTTCATTCATTTTTTTTTTTTAAAGCATCCTCATTCTTGGCTTTCATTTATATCTCCTTCCATGTTTTTTATTTTTTTTTTTAAATTTTAATGCTTCGCATTATTTCTTCCTTGTTAGATGAATTATTTTTTTTGAATTTGTTACTTTCGTGACTTCTTAGTGTCACAATTAATCCAGAGGACTCATCCCTGCCCCAGATGAAGATACCAACAAGTCTAGCACGGCAGAATGCTACAGTCTGCTGGTCCACTTAAAATAACCAGCAAGGCCTGCTATTACCAGCAGAAACACCAAAAATATTATTGTAAGGACTCATTGCAGTAAAACTGGAGGGAAACAGTATTTGCAATGAAGGACTGATAAGGCGATATATGTGACAACTTTTTTTGTTTGTCTTAACAAGACAAGATAAATTGTGCCCAAAAACTGCTTATCGTTTACATATATTGGACAACAGAAAAATATTTATATTCTAGATATCACAAATCATGGAAGAGCAGAAAATATTTCTAAAGAAATTCTTTTATTTCACAACAATGTTTTATTGTGGCAGATTGAATGAAGCTCAAGAAAATAAGGATGTAATTTAAAGAGATTTTAAAAAAAAGTATTTTATTTTTCTCAGTTTTTGTTGCAATGCCCAAAGTACTTCATTCACAAAAAACCCCCCAAAAACCTAACATTTTCTAGACAAACATTCAGGATTTAGCTGGTGAGCAGAAGACTCCATTATAGTAATAGGTGAGGCAGTTATTGCTGGCTAAACCTTGCAATACATTTTGAAAATCTACCTGGAAACAGGGCATGCATCTTTCCTATCACAACATATGTCTGTGAGACCTGGACATTTTACAAAACAGCTGAGAAACACATAAATGCCTTTGAATGTAAATGCTGCAGAAGAGTTCTTCAAATATCATGGACACAAAAAGAACAAATATATCCATACTACAAGAACTTAATAAAAAGGATTAAACAGTGAAAACTTAAATATTTTGGACACATTAAACATCATGACAGTCTTAGAAAAAAGAGATGGGAAAAAAGAGAGGAAGACCAAGGCAAAGATGGCTGCAAGACATCGGTGATAATCTGCAAATGGATGCATCAGCAACAGGACATTCATTCATTCATTTGCATGTCCCTTGCGGAACTTTGCCTCCCAAACAGCATTCCTGTAGGCCTCTCGGTTGTGAGCAAGATGGCCTGCTGCTGCTGCGTCCATTTGCAGATCGTCAACGATGTCTTGCAGCCATCTTCGTTTTGGTCTTCCTCTTTTTCTTTTTCCCATTATGTATCCTTCCAATATGGTCTTCTCTAAATTATCATGACGTTTAATGTGTCCAAAATATTTAAATTTTCTCTCTTTAATCCTCTTTACTAGCCAGCCTTCTTCAATATTAAGCTCTTGTAGTATAGATATATTTGTAAAATATTTTCAGCAACAGGACATCTTGCTAAAAAAACCGAGAGGCCTACAGGAGAGCTGTTAGGGAGACAAAGTTCCGTAAATGACTGACTGACTGAATTGAAAACAAGACTGTCAGAAAATGATGTTGCATGAGATAAGAATCAACATGATCTTTGTCAATGTGCAGCTCATTAAGAACACCAGTACTGGAGTTGTTTAGAGGACACCAATTTCTTTTTACATACATGTCAGGATATGAGGAAAGCCATGGCACTTTCTATTATCATTATAATTTTTTAGCTAAAAAAAAAAAGTAAAATATTCAGCACAGGAGCATTTGGAAGAATAAAAACAAAGCAGAAAGTAAAATAAAAGAACAATGAACAGAACTGAACTGGGCTAACACTGGTACAGGAGAGCAAATGATGGAACACAGAAAAAGCCCGGCATTTTTGGAACTAAAATTTATTTTACCCATGGCCATATGGAGATATAAAGTAAAGACAACAGTGGACTCTGTTGTCTACAATATTCTTCCTGTTAAGTCCAGACTCATCATCAAAGTAATTCTTGAACTGTTGGTCAACATATTCCAGTAATGATTTGTGACTGCAAGAAAAAAAAACAACAGCACATTATGGAAAAAGCTAGTGTAATATTGTGTAAATATATCCGCAAATGTGCAGATAAAATGTGAAGGTAGATAAAGATTTATGGTTCAGTTTTACAAAAAAGACAGAAAGAGAGAGGAAAGAGGGCAGAAACAAGAATGGCAGAAAGCAAGATGAGCACATACAAATGAAGAATATATTCATTTATTCATTTGCATCTCCCTTGCGAACTTTACCTCCCTAACAGCTCTCCTGTAGGCCTCTCATTTGTGAGCAAGATGCCCTGCTGCTGATGCATCCATTTGCAGATCATCAATGATGTCTTGTAGCCATCTTTGCCTTGGTCTTCCTCTCTTTCCTTTTCTCATTATGTACCCTTCCAAGACAGTCTTCTCTAGATTATCATGACATTTAATGTGTCCAAAATATTTAAGTTTTTAATCCTCTTTACTAGCCAGCCTTCTTCAATATTAAGTTCTTGTAGTATGGATATATTTGCTATTTTTGTGTCCATGATATTTGAAGAACTCTTCTGTAGCATTTACATTCAAAGGCATTTATGTGTTTCTCAGCTGTTTTGTTAAGTGTCCAGGTCTCACAGGTATATTTTGTGATGGAAAAGATGCATGCCCTTAAAAATCTTATTTTTGTAGTTCTGTCTGTTCCTCTCCACAGATTCTTTAGTTGTTTTACTTTCTGTAGAGCGATATATGTCTCCTTTTAATTTCCCTCATTATATCTCCATTATTAGTTAGCAGTGATCCAAGATATTCAAAACTCTCCACTTCTTCCAATTTTTCCTTATTGATCAGCTGCTTTATTTGTTTTGTCAGTTGTCATCAATTTAGTTTTCTTCACATTAAGATGGAGGTTTTGGTCTTCGCTGTTCTTACAGACTGACATAATTAGTTTTTCCATTGCTTTTGTGTTGTGGACAGTAATACTGCGTCATCAGCATATCTAATCTCTGGTATTTCATAACCTCCAATTGTTATGGCATTGTAATATTCTTTATCTACATCTTCTCTAATATTCCTCATTATATTTTCAGTATACAAGTTAAATAAGTAAAGCAACAATATGTACCCCTGACGGACCCCTTGTTTTATGTCAGACCAAGTTGTTGTTTCACCATTTATTCTTACTGCTGCTTGTTGGTCTAGATACAGCAGTGATGTTAATTGTATCAAATGTGTTGGAAATCCCATTTTTTCCATTATTTCCCAAAGTTTCTGGTGTTGTACACAATAAAATGCCTTTGAGTAGTCTTTAAAGGATAAGTATAGATTCACATTAAACTCTCTGCATTTCTCTATTATTAATCTTATATTGAATATATGATCTCTTGATCCTCTTCCTTGCCTGAAACCAGCTTGGACCATATTGACTTCTTCTATTTGTTTACGAAGTCTACCCATTATGATTTTTAACAGAATTTTACTGGCATGACTAATTAGGGCAACAGTTCTGTAGTTTGTGCATAATTTCAAGTTACCCTTTTCTGGCAGTGATATGAATACAGTTCTTTTCCATTCTTTTGGCCAAATATCTTTTTACATAGTGCATGATAGATTGTTGCACATTCCTTTCCTCCTGCTTTAATAATTCAGCTGTTATCTCATCACATCCTGGTAATTTACCATTTTTCAGATTCTTTATTGCCCATAAAACTTCTATTGTTGGTTATATATATATCACATATAACAAATATTATATATATAACAATCCAAAATTTCAGCAAAATTGAGTCTTTTTTACTAGGAGACCAAAAAAAAGCCAAGTCTATATATTTTTCATGTTTTTATATGTGATTCCTGAAAAAGGCACATATTAAAATTTCAGTGATTTTCATTTTTATGTGATTTTTTGTCATCTTGATTTTTAAGTGAACTTAATCATGCATCTTTTTTGTATACGCCAAAAGACTCCAATTCCACATCACCTTTTGTGTGCTGTATTCATTGTTTTTACTGCAATTCTCCCCAATCTCCAATTTGTCTTTCTTATCTCCAGCAGTTAGCCATTTGTCTTTGTTATCTCCCGCAGTTAGTTATTAGTTATTTATTTTTCTTACCTCTGATAGTTAGTTAGCTATTTATGCTTACTATTAGCTATTTATTATAGCTATTAGCTATTTATACTCACAGTCTCCAGTAGTTAAGTTATTTATCTTTCTTATCTGCAGTTGTTAGTCTTTCTTATCTGCAGTTGTTAGTCATTTATCTTTCTTATCCACTGTGACCTGCTCTCACCAATTTTCAGCATTAATCATGTCATTGAAGCCTGGTGTGTCCACAATGGTCAGTTTCAGCCGAACCCCCTTCTCCTCTATCTCAAGCTGCTTTTTCTCAATAGCCACAGTCCTCTCAACCAGGTCTGAAAACAACAGTATGTTCATTATTATAACTGCCAGCATTCTGTTTATTATTTCAAATACTTATCATTTTATAGAACAATAGCTCATTATTGGCTGAAATTGCTACAGGTTCATTGTTTTAAGAAGACAGGATTGGCCGAATGTGGTTCAGTCTCAGACTGTGGGAGTGACCATCATTGCTGTCAACCCTTCGTGAACCCAGTTATACACACAGGGTGTTCTACATGCTGTACGGAGGACATCATGCCCTTGAAGATTAAGAATATGTGCCCACACAGACAGGCATATGGGTTACACTTCATGAAATGTCAGCGAATTAATGACAAAAATGTAAAAGGTTACATACATCACAGTCCCATAAAATATGGGACTTTGTCTGAGTCACAACAGATGATTTTAAAAAAAAAATTATTTAAATATTTCACTTTTTATTTACTTTAATACTGCCCCAACTTCTGCAGTTAAATAAATATGCTTCTGTTTGCTTTTTCTTTGTCACAGTTTTTTTAAAACTTGGCAGTTTATAAAATATTACAGTCAAATACATTTTGGTGTATGGGCTGTGCTCTTGCTGTATGTGCGTTTACTACAACTGGTGTGTCATGAAGGCAACCTGAAGACTGTACACTGCTTTCTTTGACTTAAGCTGCTGATGTTGTCTCTGGGGTTAGGTGTGCCCTTGGCTTAGTGGCCTACACATTACTATCTACAACTTCTTCTTCGACAGGTTTCTGAGCCATTAAGGCTCGTTGCTGCAGATAAGTTCACCTCCGTTCCTCCAATTTCCTAATCTTCTCTCTCTAATTGGTGACACCAATTTTCCAAGGTCATAATCCATTTTTCATCTGCGCAATGTTGAGGTTTCTCTATTTGTTCCCTAACACTATTTTTTTTTTTTTTAACAGAGATTGGGTCATTGGCCCCATGCTCCAACCACCAATCTGAAGGGCCAGGGTGCTAGTTTCATCTGACCCCTACTCACGCTGACCTTCCAAGCTTGGTTGATCCTACCAGAAGTAGAACTCCCAGTGGTGTAGCTCAGGGGGTGTTATCTACAAGAGCTGTGTACAATGTGTTCTACAGTTTTCATGTGGTAGGGATGCAATAGATTTAGAGAAAAATAAGTTGCATTTTTTTAACTAGTGGTTTTAGTGCTACTTCTGCAGAAGTCATCACAAATTAGACTACTGATGAAGTCATCACAAATTAGACTGCTGATGAAGTCATCACAAATTAGACTACTGATGAAGTCATCACAAATTACACTACTGATGTAAGTAATCTTACAATTACAGGATGGAGTGAAGTTAGAAAGGCAGCCTGGATGGCTGCATGATTAGGCACTTGGTGTACTAATCTGGTGGTACTGGGTTCAAGTCCCAGCAGTAGGGATTTTTTTCTGGTACCACCTAACACCGTATTCCCCCAATATGCCTTAATGGTACAGAAATGGGAAATTTACCTGTTTTTACCTTTACCACCACACCAAAAGAAAAGACCCCAGGGTACACCTCACCCAGCCTCTAAAAATGTATAGCAAAGAAATCTGGAAGCACATGTGGCCAGGCGTGATACTGACTACATCACACTTTCATGTGTCCAAGGTCTTGGAAATAAGGCCCTAACACCATATTCCCAATATTCCTTATTGGCATGAGAACCAGTATTTTACGTTTACCTTCCCACCGGCTAGCGTAGTGGTTAGAGCATTTGTCTAGCAACCGAATGGTCAATGGTTCAAATCCCCAGCTGAGCAGGATTTTTTTCTGACCAATACAGTCCTGAGGTCTACCCAGCCTCGTAAAATGGGTACCAGAGAAAGTCTGGGAAGGAAAGGCAGCGAGGAAAGGAACTGACCACCCTACCTCATACCCTGATGGCCCAGCATAATGAGATCTCTAACGCTTCATCCCCTATGGTATTTGCTATGGGACTATTTTTACCTTTACATTTTACTGTTACCTTTTATGAGGTTAGAGAGAGTCAGGTAGGCTTTTTCTCCTCCTTTGTTTGTTTGTTTTTTTTTTTTTTTACAGTGGAACTGTATTACCAAAATGACATTTTTTTCAGTAACTAATGTAGATATCACCATGAAAGTTGAAATATTTGTTTATGAAAAGTCTTGAATTTGGATGAAGAATAAAGAATTGTGACACTTTGACACAGGATTCTAGTTAACTCTTTCAATCCAAAAAAACACTGGCAGTGTTGGCAGATCTTGTATACCTGTGTCAATCAATGCTCAGAGGGATATTTGGGCAAAGTTTAAATAAAATGAAAAGTTGCACATTTCTACCCCAACCAATATTTCTTAAATTAGAGAAAAGCTTCCTTCCAGCTTCCTTCTACCAAAATTTCTCATAAAAATTTATTCTGACATAGCATGGAGATGTGAAAGAGTTAATTTCAATCTTTATATTTTAAAATATTTCATCTCTTTTGTGCCTCTGTTCTGCTTTTCACTCTTTAAAAGCTCAGAAAGTGCTTATAATTTACAGATTTGTAATTTGTATGCTGTTTCTTAAAATTTAATGTGCAATATGATAAAGTAGTTATCATAGCTTGTTTCTGATCATTTATTCTTTCTTAACCTTCTTTACCCCTATCTAGAGCATAAGTCATCAACAAAGCCTCTCCATTTATTTATATCCCGGGTTGTTTTCTTCTATCACTTTCCTGGTGTAGTTGATCTTTCTTTTTTTTTTTTCTCTGCTTCAAGACTGTTTCTATGTCTTCCTTGTTTTCTCTTTCCCTGGGGACTCCAGGTGAGAGTTTGTCTAGTTATGCTTGTGGTAGGCTTTTTGAAGTGTATGTCCTATCCATCTGCAACATCTTTTCCTTATCATTTCTTTCACTGTGGGTTGGTTCATTTTCTGCATAGCTCTTCATTACTGATGGTATCTGGCCATCTAATCTGAAGAATCTTCCATAAGCATATTTTCTAATCATTGCTGTATAAATATGTTCCATATTTTTAAAGCCACATTCTGTTTCTAAAATTGCTTTAAATTTTCAAAAGAGTTAAGATGAACATGCAATACAAATAAATATTAAAGCAAAAGACTTAATATACAATCTTTAACAAAATATATTAATATAGTAGTGTCACATTCTCCAACAAAATTGTTCATATTTCCATATATCAAAGGGGACGTTAATCAGGAGACTAACCATTAACACTAGGCAAGTTTCTGCCCTTGTAGAGCTCTGTAAGAAACAAACTGTTGATGAGCGTTGATTTTCCCAAGCCAGACTCACCTAGTAAAAAAATGTATAAACAAATTATAAATATAAACATGCACATATAAATCATTACCAGTATTCTAATGACACTAAAATGTCCTTTTATTTGAAATCATTTTAAACTGAGAAAAGAAAACAAGAACAGAATGTCAAGTTTAATACCACCATAAGTATACTGTCCAAAAAAGAAACGCATAGCTTATATAAGTTTCATTTTTTATATGTTATGACAAAAAATTTTTCCCGGGTATCTCAAACCAAATTAAAAATTGTCACCAAGATATCAGGTCCATGATTTAGCGTGAATTTTGCTTTTCTCGGGTATAGTCATAACGCAGTAGCTGCCCTTGCTAATCACGCATTTTTTTTTTTACCATAACTCACGTTGCGTTTATGGAAAAGTCGTAATTTTTGCGGTGAGCACAACTCACTTCCCATGCAAATGAAACCCTATAAAAGTATGAGGTTACACAAAGAAATCAGTTAATTTTCAACCAGACAATTATGGCGCGTCTATGGCAAAATTTACGAAACATTGCTATTGGTCGCCTGCAAGCAGGCGAAAATCAAAGTCAGATTGCCAGGCATTTAAACGTGCAGCAGTGTACCATCAGTCGGCTTTGGCATCATTTCCAAGCCACTGGCTCAGTTAAAGACCGGCACTGCAGTGGACGACCCAGGGTGACAACAGCTGCTGATTATCGCTTTATTCTGGTTCATTACCTCAGAAACATGTTTACAACAGCTTCTTCAAGTGCCCAGTCATTGCTTGCAGGACGTCGTGTGTCTGATCAAACTGTCCGGAATAGACTGCATGAAGCTGGACTGGTGGCACGACGACCTCACCGAGGTCCTGTCTTAACGAGACGCCATCGCCAACATCGACTTGTTTGGGTCAACCAACATTGGCCTTTGACAACTGACAATCAATGGAGACGTGTCTAGTTTAGTAAAGAATCTTCCTTTTTGTTGCACAGCTATGATATGCGGAGAAGGGTCTACCGTAGGCCAAATGAACGTTTTGCCCAAAATTGCGTTGATGGAGCTCCGCCGCACGATGGTGGAGGTGTAATGGTATGGGGAATGATCAATTTCAACGGAAGGAGTCCATTGGTACAGATTGAAGGAGGCTTGAATGCGCAACGATACGTCAATGAAATTCTTCGACCCCATGTCCTTCCATTTTTGGCTGCGCAAAGGTCTGTGTTTCAACAGGACAACACCAGACCCCATTTTGCACGGTTCACCACACAGCTCCTGACTGCCAACAACATTCTCACCCTTCCCTGGCCATCCCTGTCTCCAAACATGAATCCGATCGAGGACCTATGGGATGAGCTGCAAAAATGTGTTTGTCGCTGAAACGATTCTCCAGTCAATGTCGTGATCTGTGGCAGGCACTCCAGGAAGAGTGGGCAGCCATCCCACAGGCGCACATCAGACATATGATCGCATCTATATGCCCAGGAGATGCCAGTCGCTGATCGGTGCAAGCGGAGGCCACACACCATACTAAGTTGAGAACCCTGCGACTAACAAATTCTCGTCACACAGATGCAAGAAACTGTCAAGTGAGTGTTTAAACCCTTAGGTATTATTGTGTGCAATTTGAACAATTTTATTCATTCAATTTAAAAAAGCTATAGAATATCAAAGTTATGGCTAAAATTGGATCATCAGTAGTTATGCGTTTCTTTTTTTGGACAGTATATTAACACGCACATTCTGCTACTCACCAACAACCATAAGTGTGAAATCAAAGCCTTTTCTGACAGCCTTCCGATGCACCTGCTCTGGTAGAGTAGCAAACCCGATGTATTCATCATCGTTCTGAAAGAAAATAATGTTTGTACAGCATAAGCTTCAGTTCTTAGAAATTATATATAAGTGTAATCGAAAATTTTCCACCGCGACACCTAAACCTTTTTTGGAGTGGGGCGATGCAACACCAGGTGGCAGTACTAGCACTGTGGTGGTGAGTCAGTGTCCCAAAGTGGCGGGAAGTTGAAGTTGGGCTTGCGTAGAGTTAGTGACTTCCGTTTGTTTGATATCATGCGTTCGTAATCTGTCGATTTTCAAGATGAATGTAAGAAAGGAGCAGCGAGTTCGAATCAAATTTGGTGCTAATATCAGAAACCCTGACAAAGAACGAACAAGTGTTTGGTGAGTAAACTCTTAGTTGGACAGAGGTATTTACGTGGCATGTGCGATTTAAGGCAGGTCAAACATCAATCCTCCTCCTCCTTCTTCCTTTCTTTCCTCCTCCTCATCCTCCTCTTTCTTTCTTCTTCCTACCTTCCTTCCTCTTTCCTTCTTCTTTCTCCTCCTCCTTCTTTCTTATTGTTCTTTCTTCCTTCATCTTCCTTCTTCTTTCTTATTCTTTCATTCTTCCTTTCTTCTTCTTTCTTCCTTCTTTTTTCTTCCTTCCTTCTTATTCCTTCCAATTCCTTCCTTCCCTTTCCTTCTTCTTCTTCCTCCCTCCTTCTTCTTCCTCCTTCTTCCTTTTTCTTCCTCCTCCTTTCTTCTTCCTCCTTGTTCCTCCTCCCTTCTTCATTTTTCTTCCTCCTTCTTCTTTTTTTATTATTTCCTTCGTCTTTCTTTCTTCTTTTTCTTTCCTTCTTTTTCCTTCTCCTTCCTTCATTCTTTCTATTTCCTTCCTCCTTCGTTCTTTTTCCTCCTTCCTTCTTCCTCATCCTTCTTCTTCCTCCTTCTTCTTCCTCCTCTTTTTTTCTTCTTCCTCTTCCTTCTTTCCCCTTCTTCTGCTTTCTTCTGCTTTGTTCTTCTTCTTCGTCTTCTTTCATCTCTATTCGTCTCTCTCCAGTTGGTGGCACCAATTTCTTTTACATCCTCTTCTATGTTGTCTTGGAGCCCTTGACCTGTGTAATTCCTCAAAATGCCCCATAGGAATCGGCGTCTTCGAGAGCTTTTGAGGCCGTGGGAACTGGCTTTAGGACATTTGATAAGATTCTCACAAATGAACTGGGCATGCCGCTGAAAATTTGTCCACAAATGCAGCAACGTGTAGACGTCTGCATTGAGCTTCAGAATCTTGCCCCAGGGGATGAAACCTTGTCGAGGGTCATAACTGACGATGAGAGCTGGGTTATGACCCGGAGACAAAGCAGAAATTGTCCCAGTGGAAAAGCTCAGGACCACCAACCCCCCCCCCCCCTCTCTCTCTCGGGAGACATTCGAAAAGCAACGCCAAGAGCTTCACGATTGTTTTCTGAGACACCAAGGGGAGGTGAGCGTCAAGAATTTGTCCCCGCTGGACAGATCGTGAATTCCAGCTTCTTCAGTGATGTTTTGCGGCGACCACGTGTCGAGGAAAAGAACTGGCTGCTTCGCCATGACACTGTCCCGCTCATAGCGCGCCCACGCACAGCAGTTTTTGGCCGAGAACAACACAGATGCAGTCATCCCATCCCCCTTCCCCCTCCTTACTCATCGGATTTGGCCAATTTGTGACCTTTTTTTTTAAAAATCTATTCTCATAAGTGAAGATGAAGCTGTAAAAGTATCTTTTTGACAAGATCCGAGAGTGTCCAGGTAGAATCGCAGGTGATAGTTCGATGACCTCGTCGAAATGGAGTTTTTTTTCTTTCTCAGTAACAGACCAGATAGTTTCCAGGTAGTGGAGCTGACTGAGATGAGTTAGGAAACTAACTGAAACCACTGCAGCTCACTCCGCATCCGATAAATTTTCGGTGATACCACCATTTTAGAAGATATTGTAAGCTGCTCGGATCTTCCAGTCTTCATTTGCAAATGGACACAGCCGCAACGATTAGTCAGTCCTCACATGCCGTGAAAGAAATGACAATTGCGGTAAAACTGGTTCTCAGCTAGTCACTTGCATGTCCCTTGCGTAACTTTGCCTTCCTAACAGCTCTCATGTAGGCCTCTCGGTTTAAGAAAGATGGCCTGCTGCTGATGGGTCCTTCGCAGGTCATCAACGAAGTCTTGCAGCCATTTTCATCTTGATCGTCCTCTCTTTCTTTTTTTTCCCATTATGTACCCTTCCAAGACGGTCTTCTCTAATAATGAAAACAGATGTGTGTATGGTACAGTTTTTTTTTTAAAAAAAAAAAAGAAAGAATGAGGAAAATGAGCAGAAACAAGAATGGCAGAAAGCAAGATGAGTACAAATAAATGAAGATAATACACCAATCCAATATTTCGTAAATCTGTTTGTGTGTGTGTGTTTGTTTTTTTTTTTTTTTGTATGTGATCCTTGAAAAAGGCTTTTGCCGAAATATTGTATTGTTGTTCATCCTTCATTTATATGTACTCTTCTTGCTTTCTGCTATTCTTGTTTCTGCTCATCTTTTTCTTTTGGTAAAATTGTACCATACATCCATCTACTTTCAGACGCTGTGTGGCTCAACAATTTTCTACTTACCCTGCTGCTGCATAGCACCGCCACCCATCTCATACGCTACCATAATCCACCCGTGTTCTCTCTTTGTCACACACCCACGTCAGCCTCCGCCTCCCACACCCCCCCCCCCCCCCGATCTCAGCAAAATTCAAATTGTCTTTTGCTTTGACTCATCAAAATGAGTTACTTCTGACATTCTAAAACCAACCAGTTTCATCCCAGCTAATCTGCCAATCAAGCGACTATTATCTGTTTATGCTCTGCAAAGCACGTTGAGTATGAGCCAGTACAGCGCCAGGTTATCACGTCACTCTGTGCGTCCTGGGGCTTAGTTGGGCAGCAATAATAAATAACGGTACGTGTGACAGTTACGGGGCACGCGTAGTTGAAAATCCGGTCCCACTTTGGGACTTTACAATTATGTTTGTTTTGTTTTGTTTTCCTTCGTATTACATTATAACTGGAGGACATTTAGGTTAAACAAGACTTCGTGTTCAGTTGAGGCGAAGGAAAGCCTCCTCCTTCTTATTCTTGTGGCGTGTCCTGTCCAGAATGCTGTCACTCTCTCTCTCTCTCTTTCTCTCGACGCTTCCCTGAATGCAATGCAGTCCTGAGCAAGCTGGCTAGCGTCTTGTTATGACATGTTCAGACTTTCCCCGTGATATCATTTACTTCAAAAGACTGAATTTTTTGTTGTTGTAACAAAAACTTCCTTTTTATAAATGACCCTTCTTATAACTTACAATAGATTATTAAAACTTATGAACTAGCTATGTCTATTCTTTTCTTTTTAAAAGTAATTTTATAATTACTTTTCTAAAAATCTAAAGAAAGGATCCAATATATATTTTTATATTCAGACTGGGTATTTGTAAATGTGTTGTTACGCGACATGTGTAAACATATTCATGACCAGGATTGGTTTACAGTTGGAGAGGCTGTCTGAAAAGGTGTCCTGTGACAGCTCAACAGACTTTTTAAGTTATTAATAAAAGAATGTTTGAGGGAAGTTAATAAAAAAATTTTAATCTGGATTAGAAAAAGCAAACTAGTTTCAGATATGCATAAGTAAGAAGAGAGATAGGTCTTAAAAGTATGTAAGAACAGATTGATTTTAAAAAAGGGGCATAAGAAGCACAGGGTCTCTTAGAAGTAAAACATTGCAAGTTTTAACAGAAAAGTGTGGTGGCTTGAAATCCGTGCAGTCTATGTCACAGTATGGTACAGGACATTGATGATTCTCTGGCGCTTGTCTTGTGAGCAAATAAAAGCCCATTAATGTTAACTTAAATCTTCTTTTGCTTCAGTTTCTCCTGACAAAGAGACTGATCGACTCCATGAACTCCATGCTCAGTTCGAGTTCTTCGTACGTGCCACACAGTTTCCCACTCATACTTTTTTGTGTGTGACTGTGCCAGTAGTGGGTTTTTTGTTCCTTGTACCACCACATCAAAAAGGCCCCGTTGTCCATCCAGCCTCCAAAAATGGGTACCAGAGAAATCTGGGAAGGTTACATGCGCTCAGTCATGATACTGACCACATACTACTTTCATGTGCTTATGGTTTTGGAAATACAGACCTAACACCGTATTCCCAATTTACCTTGATGACATGGAAACGGGGGTTTTACCTTAACTCCACCCCCCCCCCCTTTTTTGGAACTGGGTGAGTGAAGTGTTCAGTTCGACCAAATCATACTCCCAAGGCCAAACAGGACACTTCATAATTCCCAAGAAATAAATTTTACAAAATATTTTACAGGTTCTTGAATGCAGGTTCTCAGAAAGTGTTATGAAGGCAGGAGGCATCTGAGACATTTGCAGAGTGGGCTATGGGTGGTTTTCAGTTTATGTGTCTCCATGAACATTTGTACTTTCCTTTGGTGAACATAGTACGTATTTAATTCTTTGCAGCATTAAAAAAAACTCCCTGGAATCTGGCTTCTACTGCCTTGTCTTTGTCTTGTCCTACCTGCCTGTAACTGCGAGCTGGTGTTCTTTGCAGCCGATGCTGTAGAGATGCTGAAGCCCAGCATCGTTTCGGCGCGGGAGCGGGTTATGGCAGCTACATTTTTCAGAGTACAGCTAAAAAGCAGGGGAGGGGGATTGGTGTGTGTGTGTGTGCAGTGTTTCTTTAGCAGACTCCACCACCATGGGGACTATGGTGATTACTGCCCCGTTAGCCGGGCTAGGCTTGTTACTGGGGGTACCAATGGAGAGGTTCTGCTGCATTAATAAGACAACGATTGCTTCAAAGACGCCTTTCCCTCGTGTGTTGTCGAATGTCTTGAGGTGAACAGCTGCATCTAAATTAAAGTTTTCTGGCCGCAGATAATAAGAAACAGAAGCTTAGTTCCTAGAGAAGGCAAGAAAACATGCATATAATCACTGGAACTAGACATGGACGAGGATTTGGGTGTCGTTAGTCGATCACTGCCCAATGAATAAAATGGATGTACTTATTTGCGTATCCATTCTCTTATCCGTTTATTTTCGTGTATAGATTTATCATTTCGTCGATAACCACGACTGACTACTCATTCTTGCTCTTAATCTCTTAATCTAATTCAGATTAGTTTAATCCAGATTTCAGTCTAAGATGTAAATATAATCCGATCTTAGCTGGTATACTGATGAATAGTCTTGCCAAAAACACACACGCTACACAGAGAAATTCATTCAGTACTAGTATTGCTAGCCAGTTTTACACGGTCTATTTTTTTTTCTCCTTCTGGTGTCTTTCCACTCCACTGGGCTTCTTGCAAAGACGCTGTGTACACACTGAACACTAACTATCATGTTACATTAAACTCTTCTCGGCCATGCCAGCTCAATTATGTACATTGTACATACATGCAAGCCGGCTTGACTGAAAAGTGTGGTGGCTTGAAATCCGTGCAGTCTATGTCACAGTATGGTACAGGACATTGATGATTCTCTGGCGCTTGTCTTGTGAGCAAATAAAAGCCCATTAATGTTAACTTAAATCTTCTTTTGCTTCAGTTTCTCCTGACAAAGAGACTGATCGACTCCATGAACTCCATGCTCAGTTCGAGTTCTTCGTACGTGCCACACAGTTTCCCACTCATACTTTTTTGTGTGTGACTGTGGCAGTAGTGGGTTTTTTGTTCCTTGTTCCACCACATCAAAAAGGCCCCGTTGTCCATCCAGCCTCCAAAAATGAGTACCAGAGAAATCTGGGAAGGTTACATGCGCCCAGGCATGATACTGACCACATACTACTTTCATGTGCCTATGGTCTTGGAAATACGGGCCTAACACCGTATTCCCAATTTACCTTGATGACATGGAAACGGGGGTTTTACCTTAACTCCCCCCTCCCCCTTTTTTTTGGAACTGGGTGAGTGAAGTGTTCAGTTCGACCAAATCATACTCCCAAGGCCAAACAGGACACTTCATAATTCCCAAGAAATAAATTTTACAAAATATTTTACAGGTTCTTGAATGCAGGTTCTCAGAAAGTGTTATGAAGGCAGGAGGCATCTGAGACATTTGCAGAGTGGGCTATGGGTGGTTTTCAGTTTATGTGTCTCCATGAACATTTGTACTTTCCTTTGGTGAACATAGTACGTATTTAATTCTTTGCAGCATTAAAAAAAAACTCCCTGGAATCTGGCTTCTACTGCCTTGTCTTTGTCTTGTCCTACCTCCCTGTAACTGCAAGCTGGTGTTTTTTGCAGCCGATGCTGTAGAGATGCTGAAGCCCAGCATCGTTTCGGCGTGGGAGCGGGTTATGGCAGCTACATTTTTCAGAGTACAGCTAAAAAGCAGGGGAGGGGGATTGGTGTGTGTGTGCAGTGTTTCTTTAGCAGACTCCACCACCATGGGGACTATGGTGATTACTGCCCCGTTAGCCGGGCTAGGCTTGTTACTGGGGGTACCAACGGAGAGGTTCTGCTGCATTAATAAGACAACGATTGCTTCAAAGACGCCTTTCCCTCGTGTGTTGTCGAATGTCTTGAGGTGAACAGCTGCATCTAAATTAAAGTTTTCTGGCCGCAGATAATAAGAAACAGAAGCTTAGTTCCTAGAGAAGGCAAGAAAACATGCATATAATCACTGGAACTAGACATGGACGAGGATTTGGGTGTCGTTAGTCGATCACTGCCCAATGAATAAAATGGATGTACTTATTTGCGTATCCATTCTCTTATCCGTTTATTTTCGTGTATAGATTTATCATTTCGTCTATAACCACGACTGACTACTCATTCTTGCTCTTAATCTCTTAATCTAATTCAGATTAGTTTAATCCAGATTTCAGTCTAAGATGTAAATATAATCCGATCTTAGCTGGTATATTGATGAATAGTCTTGCCAAAAACACACACGCTACACAGAGAAGTTCATTCAGTACTAGTATTGCTAGCCAGTTTTACACGGTCCGTTTTTTTTTTCTCCTTCTGGTGTCTTTCCACTCCACTGGGCTTCTTGCAAAGACGCTGTGTACACACTGAACACTAACTATCATGTTACATTAAACTCTTTTCGGCCATGCCAGCTCAATTATGTACATTGTACATACATCCAAGCCGGCTTGACTGATGTCATGCAGTGTTGCTAGATCTAACACATGTGAGAGATAACAAAAATGATCGAATTTCTCCTGTATACAGGGAAAATTACCGAAAAAGAAATCGGATAAAGAGCGGCATTTCCACCGAGCCTTTTCACCTCCACCTCAACTCCTCAAAAACGTTGATTTGTGTGTGTGTGTGGGGGGGGGGGAGGTGGGAAAAGGAAATTTAACAAAATAAAATGAAATAAAACAAGGTGTAAGAAAGGAAACAAAAAGGAAAAAAAAAGAGAAACGCAAGAGAAAAATCGAGATAGGTAGAACAAAGATACAGAACAATTCTAGTAAGTGAAATAAGATAAGTACTGGGAAAATATAAAACCAAGAGACGAGGAAAGAGATATAAAACCAAGAGACATGAATAGAGATATAAAGACAAGAGACAAGAAAAGAGATATAAAACCAAGAGACAAGGAAAGAGATATAAAGCCAAGAGACAAGGAAAGAGATATAAAGCCAAGAGGCAAATAAACAGATATAAAGTCAAGAGACAAGAAAAAAGATATAAAACCAAGAGATAAATAAAGAGATATAAAGCCAAGAGGCAAGGAAAGAGATATAAAACCAAGAGACAAATAAAGATATATAAAGCCAAGAGACAAGGAAAGAGATATAAAGCCAAGAGACAAATAAACAGATATAAAGTCAAGAGACAAGGAAAGAGATATAAAGCCAATAGACAAGAAAAGAGATATAAAACCAAGAGACAAATAAAGAGATATAAAGCCAAGAACACTAACAGAAAGAGCTTTAGAAGTACAGAAAGATCTCTACTTATGCTTCATTGATTACACCAAGGCATTTGACAAGGTGAAACATAGTGAAATTATTAAAATGCTTGAAGACATCAATATAGACGGCAAAGACTTGAGGATTGTAAAACATCTATACTGGCAGCAGGAAGCAGCAGTTCGAGTTGAAAATGGAATTGGAAAATACCAACCTATAAAACAAGGGGTGCGACAAGGATGTGTACTATCTCCAGACCTTTTTTCTCTGTACAGCGAGAATATTCTAAGAACAATCATCACAGAACCAGGCATAAAAATTGGAGGATACAATATTAACAACCTTCGGTATGCTGACGACACAGTACTGATAGCGGAGAACCAACAAGACCTGCAAAATCTCTTGGATAAAGTCGCCAAAGAAAGTGAACAGAAAGGCCTTACTTTGAACATCAAAAAGACAGAGACTATGGTTATATCTAAGAAACAGAATCCACCAGCATGCAGTATTCAATTAAACGGAACCATTCTAAAGCAGGTGCAGAAATTCAAATACCTTGGAGCAGTAATAACTTCAGATGGGAAATGCAAAACAGAAATTAGGAACAGAATAGGCCAAGCAAAGACTGCATTTCAGAGAATGAGAAACATATTAGTTAACACATCCTTATCAATGAATGTTAGAAAACGAGTCCTAAAATGCTATATTGAACCTATCTTGTTATATGGAAGTGAATCATGGACAATAGGCAAGTCTGCACAAAAATCATTGGAAGCAGCAGAAATGTGGTTTATTAGAAGAATGTTGCGAATCCCCTGGACAGCAAAAATAACTAATGAAGAATGTAGGAGAAGAGCTGGAGAGACAAAAAACCTTGTCAGAAAGATAAGAGAGAGACAATGTACTTTCATAGGACATGCAATGAGAAGAGGGGGCATTGAAAATATTATAACAACAGGAAAAATAGAAGGAAGAAGATCAAGAGGAAGACCAAGAGAAATGATACTGGACAGTCTGACGGGATGGTGTGAGAGGAGATCACCAACTGAACTGATGGCCTGCATGAAGGATCGGGTACTCTGGAGAAGCATAATAGCCAACGCCAGTCGGCACGGCACCTGATGATGATGATGAAAGCCAAGAGACAAGGAAAGAGATATAAAGCCAAGAGACAAGGAAACAAATATAAAGCCAAGAGACAAATAAACAGATATAAAGCCAAGAGACAAATAAACAGATATAAAGCCAAGAGACACGGAAATAGACATAAACCCAAGAGACAAGGAAAGAAGTATTAGGATATTAGTGAAAGGACAAGAGAAAGGATAATAGTGAAATATATACAGGTAAAGGAAAAAAACAGAGATAAATGAAAACAGAAGAACAGATAAAAATAGGAGATAGAAAAAGAAGAAAAGTGTATTTAAAAAAAAAGTAAAATAGCCATATTTTGTCATAGAAGCACCTAGAGGTACGCTACCATGTTTCATTTCAGGGATAAAAAAAAAACAAACTTTTACAAAATAAATTGAGAGCACCAAAGACGAAAACAAGCCACAAAATACAACAATAAAACAATTGTTTACTGGCAAGACTCGGATGTGTGTCAGTACAAGGACCAGCCATAATTTGGGCAAGGAATATTTTGAAACAAAAAAAAAAAAACATTAAAAACCCTGTATTTTTCACGAACTTCCTCAACCCTCCCTCAGTAGGGTCTTGATCCAAGACTGTAAGCTACTGGATATATTCTCCTACTGAAATTCTTAAGCAAGACATGGAAATAACTATAAAAAGGGTAGTGTCAGTACTGATATATCTTTTTACTCATAGCTGGACTAACTTGCTTGGGGGTTGATTGGTTAAGCTCAGAAACTGATTGTTGAGATAGTAAAGACGTAATGGAAAATCAAGTTTTAACACCACCCCCCCCCCCACAACAGCTAACCCCCTTCCTTAGGATCCTACGCAGCTAAGACCAACCCCGGGGGGAGGGGGGGGGGTATACGACGCAGGGTGATTTTTTTTTAAAGTTTGGTTCGAATAGGGAAGAAGGCGGCTCCTTATATGGCAGGAGAGTACGACCTGGCCTAACAATTCAGACATAATAACAGCCAACCCTTACCTTATACTTGGCAGGTAAGTAGTCAACCCGCCTGGTCAGCCTCCGCTTTGTGCCAGGGGTTGCCGGGACATCAGGCCCTGGCGAACTAGCGCTACCACCTGGGAAAAGATTTGGTGATGGCGACCCAGGAAGTCCTGGTGATGCCTGCGATACGCCGCTGGAAGCCATTCTGCGCATTCTTTATGACCCTACTTGAGTATTCACCGCTGACATCAATAAACAGTCCATGAACGAAATTCTATGTTAGATCACAGTTTTGCGAAAACACCGCCTCGCCAAAGAATGTTCTATGAAGCACTTCAGTGAAATTACACTTCAATAACGGCTCCGCATTGCACACATTCTATGGAAATTAAATCCACGGTAACAAATGACACTTCATGTGCATTCAGTGAAAAGGACACCGATGAGAAACACCGAGAACATCACTTGCTACGGACGCTAATTGGAGTAGATATTGGTCGTGAAGAGACAGAACAAATCGTAGTGGGGGGGGGGGGTACGCCCCAGATTATGTACATTTCTGTAAATATCAACCCTAGCTATCGGTTGTCCGATCTCGAAGATTATGTTTCCAAATTTGTCGTAATCTACCATAACTACGATGCGTTAACTGTGTTGCTTGTTCGTAACGCTACAGGCGACAAACACTTCGTTTTGTTTATCTAATGTGTCGCTGTTCGTAACGCTGCAGGCGACAAACACTTCGTTTTGTTTATCTAATGTGTCGCTGTTCGTAACGCTGCATGCGTCGAACACGTGTCTTGCTTATCTGTTTGTTGGAATATTCAGCGATGTATAATAATATCCTACGTTGTTTGCTCAGTTATGTGTTTGAAACAGTCAATTTGATGAATGGTTTTTCATTTATTAGTCATCGTTTCAAAATTTTGTTGGCGGTCATTTTGTAATCAGATCAGTTGCCTTCCTTTTTTTTCCTTTGTCACGAAGTGCAGATAATTTCCCATGGTTCCTCTCTCTCTCTCTCTCCTCTCTCTCTCTCTCTCTCTCTCTCTCTTTATATCCATTATTTTTCTGTTTTTATCACTGGTTATCAGGTACTCCAAGTTTATAAAGACATGACTTGGTTGATTATCAGGTACTCTTAACTTTACAAATACATGACTTGGGTTGATTATCAGGGACTCCAACTTTATGAAGACATGACTAGGACCCGACTCGAAGATGAAGTATAGTGAAGTAGTCGCAGAATCTGCTACGCGACACTTTTTTTTTTTTAGACATTTGACTCGACGGTTTTGCAACAACATTGTAGTAATAAGACAGCAACTGCTGCAATGACGACATACCCTGGTATGCTGTTGGACATATCTACTTTGGACCTGAAGTCTGTCTAGCTTCGCCTTGTAGAGACTAGATGCAATTGTCTTTTCAACTGTGACAGATTAATGGCAAGAAAGGCAAGGACAGCACATAACGCATAGCAGATAGCAACCATTAACTTAAACATTTATATCATAAGGCCCAAGAAATGTCATTATAAGGCCCGCGAAACGTCACTATAAGGCCCGTGAAATGTCACTATCAGGCCCATGAAATGTCACTATAAGGCTCATGAAACGTCACTATAAGGCCTGTGAAATGTCACTATAAGGCCAAAGAAATGTCACTATCAGGCCCATGAAACGTCACTATAAGGCCCATGAATCGTCACTATCAAGCATATGAAACGTCACTATCAAGCCCATGAAACGTCACTATCAAGCATATGAAACGTCACTATCAAGCCCATGAAACGTCACTATCAAGCATATGAAACGTCACTATCAAGCCCATGAAACGTCACTATCAAGCCCATGAAACGTCACTATCAAGCCCATGAAACGTCACTATCAAGCCCATGAAACGTCACTATCAAGCCCATGAAACGTCACTATATGGCCCATGAAAAGTCACAATGAGGCCCGTGAAACGTCACAATCAGGCCGCTTCTATTACACATGCCTTACTGGGAGAGAGAGAAAGATAGCAAGAGATTTAGAGACACTATTTTTTTGGAGGGGGGGGGGGAGAGGGTGGCGAAGACGCACTGCTCAAGCTGAATAAGATAACAGTGAGATGCCCATATCTGACTGCTTGATTCAAAGTTAGCGAACCGTGGCCGGCCAGGACCCTATTCTACCCCCACCCCACCCCCCAGTGGTACTCCTGGAAACAGACAGCAAGTCTGGCATAGGCTACAATAAATCACTTTCATTTAGTATAACGGCCTGGTGACAGCCATTAGCAGTCGCTCTTTAAACAGCCTGAATCACAGACCTAAGACCTGACTGTAGATTCGAACTGAGACTGCTTTGCAAGAGACTTGGGGGGGGGGGGTAGTGTGACCTGAGACTTGATTTGAGACTTGCCATAAAGGGCCTGCATGCAATACTTCGCTCTGTCACAATAAAATAACGAAGCTGATAAAACAGGCCCGGTGAAGGAAGAGATGGTAGTAAATATAAATGTGCTGATATAAATAGATTGTTAAAAAAAGACATATAAATTTACATTTGCATACATAAAAATATACAGAATCGTACAAGGCCTATTAAGACAGATCACGTGGCGTAGATTATAATAAACCTGTCGATCTTGTAAGGGGGCTTGAGTGGCGAAGTGATTAAGTGCGCTAGTCTCTTACTGCGAAGGTATGTGGTTCGAATCCAGCCTGAGGCACTCCAAGTCACCCGGCTGCAGAAAAGGGTACCTGCCTCTTCTGGAGCTGGGGAAGGAAAGACGGCCAGGCCTGATGCTGACCACATCACCCTCTAGTGCGCCAAATGGTCTAAGAAAATAGGAACACCAACATCAAATTACCATGGTGTCTCTATGGTTTCTCCATGGTGTCTCCATGACATAATAGGGCTACCATGACCTTTTAACTCCGATCTTGTACAGTTTTTGTGTCAGTACAAATTTAAAAAAAAACCCCAAAATGAAGTGATGGAGAGCAGCTCTGACCTCATACTGCAGGAGCTAAGAAATCTGCGCCAGAAGAATATCAGAGCCAGCGAATCAGAGCCAGCCAAAGCCCTGTCTTGTCTTCCCTTGATCGTCGTGGGAACAAGCTGTCGTTCATTTTTCACCCAGGCTAATGAGGTAGGGATATAAGTGGTCTGTGTAGTGGTGGAGCCTGACAAGAAAGCATGGTTCTTGGGTCCACTACAGAAATGTTAGCCAGCCCCAACAACCGCACCAAAATCTGCTTCGTAGAACCATATGACCCAGCCATCTTTACGGGGCGGCTCAGTGCTGCGAGGCAGAAATAAGCGTGGCTGGAGCTTCGTTGTCTATAGGCGAGTTGTCTTTAGGCGAGTTGTCTATAGGCGAGTTGTCTTTAGGTGAGTTGTCTTTAGGCGAGTTGTCTATAGGCGAGTTGTCTTTAGGCGAGTTGTCTATAGGCGAGTTGTCTTTAGGCGAGTTGTCTTTAGGCGAGTTGTCTTTAGGCGAGTTGTCTATAGGCGAGTTGTCTTTAGGCGAGTTGTCTATAGGCGAGTTGTCTTTAGGCGAGTTGTCTTTAGGCGAGTTGTCTATAGACGAGTTGTCTTTAGGCGAGTTGTCTATAGGCGAGTTGTTTATAGGCCAGTTGTCTATAGATTGATGGCAGGGGATCCTGTATGACGATATCAAGTATGCGAATGGAAAATGAGCTAATGACCAAGGGTCTGCCATGGCTAGCTCGGCAGGATAATACACACGCTGTGGTGGTGACGGACTCTCAAAGCATGCTTCGCAAGACAGAGAGGGGTTTGCTACGCCAGGAGTGTGTTCAGCTCTGAGGCAAATCCACTGTGCCACCAGGACTGACGTGGATATAATGCCCAGGCCATGCTGGAGTGAGGGCCAATAATCATGTTGCCAGTAACGCTGGAGAGGGCATATGTTGATTATATATGTATGTATATACACACACAGAGGATGCATGATAGATGCGTTAGGAGAGGAGAAGGAAGAGCCGGGTGGGTGGCTGGTAGAATTCGAAGTTGCTAGAACCAACAGCTGACTGGCACAATTAGTGTTCATACTCTTTGGTGGTTACTGAAACAGAGAGGCAGAGCATGTATGGGCGTGCCCCGAGTGGGATGATGCTAAATTCCTAGATTCAAGATTCAGTCCTGCTCCGTGCTATGTGCATCAATTACCTTACATTACGATGAGCTTGCTAAGAAATCAAATTTTGCAGCTGCAATGAAACAACATTTCTAAGTGCCGTGCCGCGTGGCGTAGGCGATCATTTCTCTCCACAATTCCCTGTCATTAGAGCTGATTATGAGATCCGCCGGTGACTTTCTTCCTAGCCACACTGACAGTCCATCCAATAACTTCTCTCTCTGTCTTCCTCTGTCTCTTCTTTTAATACAACATTTGGTATTAACTTTTAGTTATGCTCAGGGCCCCACACGAAATTCTGTAAAGATCGGGCAAACAATTATTTTCAGGGCCCCTAAAATCGGGAAAAAATTATTTTCAGGGCTCCTACGAGAAATTCTGTAAAGATCCTGCAAAAATTATTTTCAGGGCCCCCAAAGATCGGGCAAAAATTATTTTCAGGGCCGCTAAAGATCGGGCAAAAAACTATTTTCAGGGCCCCTAAACGGGCAAAAATTATTTTCAGAGCCCCTACGAGAAATTCTGTAAAGATAGTGCAAAAATATTTTCAGGCGCCACCCCCGCCCCCAATTTTAATTAGTTTTTTCACCCAGCATATCGTTCTCCCCTCCCCTCCCCCCGTTTTTTTTCGTTCCCCCACCCACCCCACCCACACACACACATCTTAAAACAACGCAAGTCCTCCATACCCTGAAATGATGGACCTGCTTCGTTCCTCTTTCATTTGACCTGGTTTCTACCGCAGGAAAAAAAAACACCTAGCAAAAGCTAAACAAAAACAGTACCAAAAAAAAAAAAAAGCTAAAACAAAAAACAAACAGGGAAAACTTCACCCTTTCCTAATCTTAAAAGCTCACCTCCTTCGGGCCAGCAAAATAAACAAGTGTCAACAATCCTACAACTGTTGAAGCAAGGATGTCCGCGCCTGTGGTGATGTGGTGTGATGTTATGTGATGTGATGTGTGTGTGTGTGTCTTTGTTCCCTGGTTCACAGTACCTGGTCACGAAGCCCTCTTATAACCGGCATGGGACCAGGAGCCGTGGAGAGATTATGTATGTTTTGTCAACAGCTTTGTCTGTGTTTACACAGCTGAATTCACGTCTTGTATGATTTGGGTGGGCAGAGGAGGAGGGGGGGGGGGAACACTTTTATAATGAAAAGATTTTAAAACCATTTAACTTATTCATATGGTATATCCAGATAATGTTTAACCAAATGTAGCTGAGTTAATCTGCATTACTTAAAGCAAAAGAAACAAAGCGAGAGGGGGTGGGCATACATTTTAATGATCTCATCTATTAGCATTGAGGAACTATTCTCGGTTACTGTAATTAAAGTTTTTTTTTTCTTCTAAATTTAGCTTTACAAAAAAGAATACAAGAATTAATAATGAAGGTTGGCTTAGTAAGGAAGTTTAAACAGAAAAAGCTTAAATATTTTGGACATATTAAACGTCGTGAGAGCTTAGAGAAGACCGTCTTGGAAGGGTAGATAATGGGGAAAAGAAAGAGAGGAAGACCAAGGCGAAGATGGCTGCAAGACATCGTTGATAATCTGCGAATGGATGCATCAGCAGCAGGCCATCTTGCTTACAATCGAGAGACCTACATGATAGCTGTTAGGGAGGCAAAGTTCCGCAATGGATGCAAATGACTGACTGACTTTACATACTAAACAAGTAAAAATATCTGATTTTAAAAAAATCCCAGCTTATGAACTTGCTATTTTTGTCCCTTTTTACAAATAAACATTTTTTAAAATGTCTGCAGTTGTCCTTTGTTAGTTCCCAAAACGAAATGTTCATGAACTATCAGTGCCAAGATCTCCCCAGTCAAATCTGCCGATAACTTTATGATAAATTTACTTTGCTTTACTTTATCCTCCTCCATGTACCGTGAGGTGTCTAGGGGACATAAACTGACATTTCTGGGCAAAATGGGTGGCCTCATTGACGGCCATGCCATAATTAGCGAGTGTATCTCTAAAACCATCTATCCACCTCTTTCTGGGTCTTCCCTCTTGATCTGCGTCCTGTAGTTCTTTGGTTGAAGGCTCGACGAGTATATGATATCAATGGCTAGTAAAATGGGACTTGGAATTAATAAGAACAAAACGAAAATAATGAAATTTCCCACCACCCAATAAGGAAAAATAGGCTTCAGTGAACAGTTGTTGAAGTAAACCGGTTTGATACCTTAGCAGCTGTGTAGACCAGGATGGCGACACCAAAAAAAAAAAAAAGAAGTATTGTGATGGCAGCGCTGCTCTTTAAAAATCTTCAGAAAATATGGCAATCAAATATTGTAAGCTCGAAAACAAAGTTAAGATTGTTCAGCTCAAATAAAATATCCACCCTTATTTATTGCGAAAGATGAGAAGAAACAATCAGAGAATCCCGAAACAAGCTATCAAATTTGGACACAACAGCACAATGAAAAAAAGAGGTCGACTACGCGAACCTCTAAAGAGAACATTGTTGATAGAGGCTAAATGTTGGGCATAAGATCCCTTGACGAGGCTGAAAAACTCACTGAAAAAAAACAAAACATGAGAAAACTACAATTCGAGCCCTCTGTGACGTTTAACGGCACGAGCTGGATGTAAGATACGGATAAATGGAAAAGATTACTTGCTGCAGTCTGAGACGATCAGATTTGGCTGAAGATGGGAACAATTGTTTCTATTTTACAGTTGTGAGTAAATATTTTGGATGGAAAGAGTGCTAAAATAAGAATACATAAAAAAACCCGAAGGTTTCTAAAACTATATTTTAAGTGTCATGTGTTAAAATTATCATAGAAAAGCTCTGAACAGTCTATTACTTCTTCTTACATCCTTCTCTTGCCGCTAAACGTCACATGGCAGTTTCCCAAGATTTCCTGTCTTCTGCGAGTTTTTCAGTCTCACCAAGGGATGTTATGTCTACTGAACTGGCCTCTCTTAACAATGTCCTCTTAAAAGTTTCACGTGGTAGACCTCTTTTTCTTCGGGTTGTTGTGTTCCACTTGGTAGCTTGTTTAGGTATTCTCTGATTGTTTCTTCTCATCACATGGCCTACATATGTCCATCTTTTTTTTCTGATCACCCATGAGATAGGTTGTTGTTTACTCATCTCTCTTATCTCTGCATTGTTCTTGAATTCGTTCCACTTTATACTGAGTATTTTCCTTAGGTATTTGTTTTCGAAAGCCTAATTTATTGTCTATTTCCTTAGTTGTTTTCCATCTTTCATATGCATAAATGAGGATGGACATTACATTTGAATTGAATAATCTTTACTTGGTTTTTGTGCTTATAACTTTTGAATTCCATATGTTCTCAAGATTCTTGAAGGTAAATGCCGCTTTTGCAATTCGAATTCTAACTTCCTTCCTGGCGTCACCATCCTGGTCTATGTAGCTGCTGAGATATGCAAATTGGTTGCCTTCTTCAACAGCTGTTCCTTCTACGTATAGTTTTTCATTATTTTTGTTTTATCCTTGTTAATTTCAATTCCTATTTTACTAGCCATTGAAGACAGGGTATCTGTTTTTTCTTGCATCGATTTCACATTGTCACTGATAAGAGTTATGTCATCAGCAAAATCAAGATCTTCTAGTTGGGTCTCATGTACCCAATCAATGCTCGTTTTACCTGTGCAGTCTATTACTACATGAAACAATTTAGAAAACGCAAGCAAAAAAAAAATTGCTATGACTCGAATTCATTTCTTAGACTACGAACAACACCAAAGGCAAAACAAAAGTAAAAAAAAAAACTAACCATGTGATATGATTTACCATCAGTGATTGTGAATGTATTACTAAAGACATGGGATTTACCATAATTGGTTGTGATGTATTACTAAGGACATGGGATTTACCATCATTGGTTGTGAATGTATTACTAAGGACATGGGATTTACCATCATTGGTTGTGAATGTATTACTAAGGACATGGGATTTACCATCATTGGTTGTGAATGTATTACTAAGGACATGGGATTTACCATCATTGGTTGTGAATGTATTACTAAGGACATGGGATTTACCATCAGTGGTTGTGAGTGTATTAATAAGGACATGGGATGTTATCTTTCCCACGTTTCTGTGAAGATTCCTCTACGCTTTGACCTCTCTATGCCTAGCATATCCCTCGTCCTCTTGTCTATGTATAAGACGTAAACTTTCTCATATCCCTCATTCTCTTGTCTATGTATAAGATGCAAACTTTCTCACATCCCTCATCCTCTTGTCTATGTATAAGATGTACACTTTCTCATATCCCTCATTCTCTTGTCTATGTAGAGGATGTTAACTTACAATGTTCAACATTTACGCTTTTGTGCATCTGCAAGCAATGTTGAATCAGTCTGTTGTGTGCTGCGTCGTCTGAGGAGTTGATAAGGAGAAAAAGTCTTTCCCATGTTATTTTAACCATCTCTTTCCCATGTTATATTAACCATCTCTTTCCCATGTTATGTTAACCATCTATTTCCCATGTTATATTAACCATCTCTTTCCCATGTTATATTGACCATCTCTTTCCCATGTTATGTTAACCATCTCTTTCCCATGTTATGTTAACCATCTCTTACCCATGTTATGTTAACCATTTCTTTCCCATGTTATATTAACCATCTCTTTCCCATGTTATATTAACCATCTCTTTCCCATGTTATGTTTTCCCATGTTATATTAACCATATCTTTCCCATGTTATATTAACCATCTCTTTCCCATGTTATATTAACCATCTCTTTCCCATGTTATATTAACCATTTCTTTCCCATGTTATATTAACCATCTCTTTCCCATGTTATATTAACCATTTCTTTCCCATGTTATATTAACCATCTCTTTCCCATGTTATATTAACCATTTCTTGACCTACCTGAAGCTTATTAAAAATGAATAAATAAAAACGAATCTCATATTTTTGGAACTATAAGAGTTTGAAAGTAGGAACAGGTAACCTTGTATCTTTGGAACTATAAGAGTTTGAAGGTAGGAACAGGTAACCTTGTATCTTTGGAACTATAAAAGTTTGAAGATAGGAACACGTAACCTTGTATCTTTGGAACTATAACAGTTTGAAGGTATGAACAGGTAACCTTGTATCTTTGGAACTATAAAAGTTTGAAGGTAGGAACAGGTAACCTTGTATCTTTGGAATTATAAGAGTTTGAAGGTATGAACAGGTAACCTTGTATCTTTGGAACTATAAGAGTTTGAAGGTAGGAACAGGTAACCTTGTATCTTTGGAACTATAAAAGTTTGAAGATAGGAACACGTAACCTTGTATCTTTGGAACTATAAAAGTTTGAAGGTATGAACAGGTAACCTTGTATCTTTGGAACTATAAAAGTTTGAAGGTAGGAACAGGTAACCTTGTATCTTTCGAACTATAAGAGTTTGAAAGTAGGAGCAGGTAACCTTGTATCTTTGGAACTATAAAAGTTTGAAGGTAGGAACAGGTAACCTTGTATCTTTGGAACTATAAAAGTTTGAAGGTAGGAACAGGTAACCTTGTATCTTTGGAACTATAAAGTTTGAAGGTATGAACAGGTAACCTTGTATCTTTGGAACTATAAAAGTTTGAAAGTAGGAGCAGGTAACCGTGTATCTTTGGAACTATAAAAGTTTGAAGGTAGGAACAGGTAACCTTGTATCTTTGGAACTATAAAAGTTTGAAGGTATGAACAGGTAACCTTGTATCTTTGGAACTATAAGAGTTTGAAGGTAGGAACAAGTAATCTTGTATCTTTGGAACTATAAAAGTTTGAAGGTAGGAACAGGTAACGTTGTATCTTTGGAACTATAAAAGTTTGAAAGTAGGAGCAGATAACCTGGCTGTTACTGACCATAGGTAAATGCAGGTATTAATAACTGGATGAAAGACAGAAGACAGAAGAGAGAGAGAGAGAGAGAGAGAGAGAGAGAGAGAGAGAGAGAGCGTGTGTGTGTGTGGTGGGTGGGGGGAGGAGAGGAACAGCTGGGTAACTGGGAGGCAGAATTCAAAGTTGCCAGAACCAACAGTAGTCTGGGAAAAAAATAAATGTTCGTATTCTTCGGATTTTGCTGAAACAGGGAGCGAAGCATGAATGGGTGTGTCCCGAGACTGGTTATGCCGATTCCTAGGTTCAAGATTAAAGATCCATAGAAAAATAAAGCTTGCTATTGACCAAAGGAAACACAAAAAAATCTTGCTATTGACCATATTTTGCCCCAGTTTCTTTAGATATTCTGTTAGGATTTACTTCTCCTTTTCAAGCCTCTGACAAGGTGGCTCTGACAGCCATAAAGTAATATGGCAACTGCTGGGGAACATGACCCTAACGGGGCTTTCATATGCGCATAACGTCTTCGAAGTCGCAACTAGCACATTACAAAAGCCACTGCAAAAGCCCACTTTGTTCTGTGCTTTTACGTACTGCTGCTTGTACAAGCAGCACAGACAATTTACAGTACTACCGGATGTCAAAGCGACAAAAGTTTACCTCAGTGACAATAGAGACAAGAATCCTACACGTAGACACGCCGCGTAGGCAGCATACCGTAATCTGCAGTTCAGGTCGGAGTAAACTTGGTGAACACTTCAATGTTTCTGTGAATCGCAACCTAAAACACATGCAACACGAGCCAAGCTGGCGACGCGGCACAACAGGCCGGAGAAAGAAAACGAACGAAGAGCATGTGTTCCATTTACGTGGATTACTCATAATGACGACGCATCAGCAGCAGGGCATCTTGCTTACATCCGAGAGGCCCACAGAAGAGCTGTTAGGGAAGCAAAGTTCCGCAATGGAAATGCAAATGACATGACAGGCCCGTAGCTCTTTCAGCCTGGAAACTGATCGCTGTGGTCATAGCGTGATGGAACAGCTTGTGCAGAATTCTGCTCCATGAGTCCGCTGTGGATAGCTTTAAAGAAACCCCCTGAATATATACATATACACTAATACAGTATATTCCATGCCCACACCCGACTCTATCATTGTACTTCAAGATAATCACGATGTCAGTTGCAACGAACCCACAACTGTTTGCAGTTTGCAAAACAGGATCTGCGATTGGTCGAACTCAAGCAGTCACGTGCTCAGCCTGGATTCTGTCCTGTTAAGAGATTCAACGTCGATGTTGATGTACCTCAGATAACGATAACATCGATTCATCCATAGAAAACTAAACGCACCAGTATTAAATAGATGATGTTATAGAAGTTTCTGTACACTTTCAGTGAGGCCACTGTAGGAAGATAAATGCAGCTACATGGAGACAGTGCGTCGTCGTCATCATCATCATCATCATCAGTCATCGTCTTTCACTCCCTTGAGAGCATAGGCCACGGATAAAGGCTCTCCAGTCATCCCTGTTCTTGGACTTATTCTCTGCTTCCCTCCATGTGCACCCCTTGTCTCTGAGCACTGCCATAATTTCTCTTCTCCAAGTAAGTCTAGGTCTTCCTCGTTTTCTATTTCCTTGAGGATTCCATGTCAGTGCCTGTCTTGCTATGCTGGGAGTGTGTGTTACTCGTATCTTACAGAGAAATTCTCAAAGTTTTAGACATATTTTACAGGCTCTCGTCGCTAAGAAAACCTTCGACTAGGAAAATAAAAGGGAAGTATGGGGCATAAGGTTTAGCAAAATGTAATGAACTGCCTTCTCCTGCCAAGGCAAGTGTTTGAAGACCTCTTTACAAATAGCTGTGCAAAGTCAGCTGTGGTACTGTGGTGTCTGACAAACAAGATCTTAACAGAAGCGTCAACTTGGGAAAGAGCTGATATTAGCATTAAAATAGGAGACCGAAATGCAGACGGAGTTTCAATTAAAACAAAAACTGCTTGTACTCATGAAAACTGAGGAGAAAAGAAATGAAAATATGACTTTTTAAAACTAAAAATTATGCATTACCCTAATTGCGTTTTATTCCTAGATTTTTATTTGTAATATAGTCAACAAACTAGAACTGTCTGCGCCTTTTGAGCATGATTTGAGCCTTAGGTTAGCGTTCATGATTGTAAACAGCACGGCCTTTCCATGCAAGCCTCTTATATCCTTTCCGTTCCATTAAACGCCACTCAGGGCTCGCACTGTAGTTTGCCATTTTTTTTTGTTTTTGGCGAGTTTTTCAACCTCATCAAGGGATCTCATGTCCACTAATTTGGCCTCTCTCAACAATGTTCTCTTTATAGTTTCACGTGGTCGATCTAATTTTTTTCCTTTTTTTTCTGCTGTGTCCCATTTGATAGTTTGTTTTGAGATTCTCTGATTGTTTATTCTCATCACGTGACTCATGTATGTCCGTCTCCTTTTTTTTTTACTTGATCACTGACGAGACAGGCTGTTGTGTGCTTATCTCCCTTACCTCTTTGTTGGTCTTGAATTCGTTCCATTGTGTACAGAGTATTTTCCTTAGACATTTGTTTTCAAATGCGTCTAATGTGTTGGTTTTTTTTTATTACTTTAGTTGTTTTCCAGCTTGCGCAAGCATAAATAAGGGTGGATATTACATTAGAATTGAATAATCTTAACTTTGTTGTCGTACTTATAACTTTTGATTTCCATATTTTCTCAAGATTTCTAAAGGTCAATGCTGCCTTTGAAATTTTAACGTCGTTTCTTGTGTCACCATCATGGTCTGTATAGCTGCCGTGGGGTGCTAGCCTCACCGTGTATGAATTAAATTTCTGCAGAAAATTGAAAACACCAACTGATTTCGAAAAATTGAGTACTTAATTTTACAGTTATGTCTCTTTGACCAAAAAATGCGGTTAGGGCAGAAAAAAAAAAACAAAACACACACACACACACACACACACACACACATGTAATGACTAGAAAATTGTGGCATAATTGGCTGTTTTATCTTGACATGGATTGTAACTGACGTCCTTGTGTCTGGAGCATGTCTGACCCGTCCATGGGTTTAACACATGTGAACCTTTATTCTTACTATAGTCTCACGCTAGCCAGGAGAGTAAAGTCTTAATATAGTCTCACACTAGCCGGGAGAGTAAAGTCTTAATATAGTCTCACACTAGCCTGGAGAATAAAGTCTTACTATAGTCTCATACTAGCCTGGATAGTAAAGTCTTAACAGAGTCTCACATTAGGCTGGAGAGCAAAGTGGAAACAGGTGGACTGTTTAAAAAGTGGACTGTACAGAAAAGAGGGTGATTGAAATTCTGTGAAAAGATATAGTTCAATTATTTCTCTTTCTCCATGCCACTTGGTCAGCTCACTGAGATATTGTGCACACGTAGAAGTCAGAAATGCTGACACAATCATCTATTATCGTCAGCGACGTTACCTTCATCATCACTTCGGGGTAAGGATAAACATTTGATTTTATAGTTCTTCAGAACAAGAAAATTTAACATCCACGCATACAAAAATGTTCAGATTGAGTTTAAAATGTTCAGAAGTAATCATCTTACAAAGTACTGACACAAACTCTCTTTATAGGAACGTGTCATATCCTTAAATCTACCAAACGCCATTTCCAGTTCTTATTTGCTTAACATAGAGAAAAGTAAATTACTTGCAGCGTGAAGTCTGGATAAAATAACTTAATCCGACCTATAAATGAGAATGTGCTGCTCTCTGACTTTGTAGATATGTGAACGGTGCGCAAATATGTGCTCTGTTACAGAATGTAAATATGCGCTCTAGAAGTAATTCATGAACTAATTTATTAAAATTTGTGTCAACAGTACGACAATGACAGAAACTGAACAAGCAGGGGCGTCTGACACTGTGAACAGAATGGGTGTCTCCTAACCCGCCATATTCTGTGAGATTTTAAATCTTTAGTTAAAATTTTTAATAAATTTAACACGGTGAGGAAAAAAAAAAAACTTCGGGGATGTCAAAAAAAAAAAAAAAGGAGGGGGAGTTTTTGTGTAGAATTTGTTTCGTCTTTTGCTATAAGTGATTTTACAATCTGCTCTAAGGAAGAAATCAACAGAAGAATCCAGCTGGGTACAAGAGATGATGGGAGAAGTTCATCTCATGATGATGATGATGATGATAATGAATTCAGACAACGGATATAGCAACTGAAAACTGTACACTAAGCTATGACGATAATGTGAAAGATAAGAGAGGTGATGACCGCGGTAAAACTGGTTCTAGTAATGAAGCAGATGAAGATGTGTGGTTCAGTTTTACAAAAAAAGTTTTGTGATAATAATAGTATCAAATAGATAAGTGTGACAATAATAGTACCAAACAGATAAGTGTGACAATAATAGTACCAAACAGATAAGTGTAACAATAATAGTACCAAACAGATAAGTGTGACATAATAGTACCAAACAGATAAGTGTGACAATAATAGTACCAAACAGATAAGTGTGACAGTAATAGTACCAAACAGATAAGTGTGACAATAATAGTACCAAACAGATAAGTGTGACAACAACAGTACCAAACAGATAAGTGTGACAATAACAGTACCAAACAAATAAGTGTTTAATACTTTAAAATCTGTTTTTCGTGTCTTTATCTGCTGTGTTTAGTATGTGACCGTTTAAAAAAGGCATTTTGCCGAAATATCGGATTTGTTGTATGTTCTTCACTTACACGTGCTCATCTCACTTTCTGCTATTCTTGTTTCTGTCCACTTTCCTCATTTTCTCTTTCTATTTCTTATCTTTCTATAAAAAACTGAACCACACACCTCCATGTACTTCACATGATAATAGCGATGTTGGAATCTGAACAATATGTGAAGCTGCCGTCAGTTCTAATACCAGTCTATGATTTTCTTCGTGGGAGATGTTCAGGCCTAGAGCTGGAAAAAAAAAAACGCGGAACATGAAAACACATCGTTTATGAACTGATTTTTGTTACGTATCGATCAGGTCAGATTCAGTTCCCATATTGTGATAGTAGACGATATCATGTACGGTTACCAATGTTTAATGGGTGGTTGGGGGGAGGGCTCAACAGATTTAGAATCATTGACACGAAAAGGGTGAAAGGTGATGCATTTGACGACCGGTTATACTCAGTCCTCCGAAACTTTGCTAGAGTTCTAGACATTTTGATTTCTAGACGTTTAGATTTCTAGACATTTAGACTTTTAGAAAATGGAACAGCAGATAGACTAGCACAGGAAGACACAGAGAAAAGAACAGTTCGGGCACATAATATCGCAAAAGGGAAAAAAAAAGTGAAAACACTAGTTAAAGGAAACACCAAAAAACACATGGAAGCAGAGGGCAAACAGCAGATGGCCACAAAACTATAAGACTAACTAAACAACAGCGAACAACAATCTTCTGGTTACGAGCCCGTTAGTGCAGACGAAATGCCCATCTTCACAAGTTAAAGGCTGCGCCAACAGCCCAATGCATGTGCCAAAACGGCGCCAACATACATACTACAAACCTGCACCACATATAGAGATCTCAGAACCCAGGTATAGGCCCCGAGAGAGAAGCAGGGAGAAGAAACTCTGAAGAAGGGGGGGGGGAGGGTTCCAACGAAAACCTCCTGCTGACAGCAGGATTCACGGAGGCAACCCGACTCCCTGTTTAGAAAGCTAAGCTTACGAAACTGAACGCGTAAGAAGAAGAAGAAGAAAAAGACTTCATCGGTCCTTACCGAGCTGTACCTGCAGAACTTAGTGGGTTAAGAGCAAAACTGCAAGGTACCTTTCGTCCATATAAATTGCTTAATCCAAACAAGAAACACATTTACTACAAGCTCCTTCTATACATCATCGAGTTATATAAAATACACGCAACTGGTAATGACTGTGATCACACTGCTCATTTATATATCCAAGCGAAATAAATCACATATGAACATGCACATACACACGAACACACAGCGTTGTTAAAAAGGGCAAACTAGAAGTCCCAGTTGATGAAGCACATCAAGATTCCTGTCTTGTTTAAAATAGACTTTAACACACAAACAGCGGCCCACGAGGACCCCGAAACAAGCTCTACGAAGCATGAAAGAGCACCGTGTTGAAAATAAACGATTTTGAAAACTCTTAATGTTTGTCCGGGCAAGCCGCGCTGGATATAAATTTAGTACAGCGACCTCTAGGAAAGCACAGAGACCCCATTTTATTAAACTTGACATTGGGACATGTGCAAACTAGACGGGCGTGAAGGAAATATGTAAATGAAACATATATTATTTCTCCTTAAAAGGGGTGGGATTAAAAAAAAAAAGAAAAGAAAGAAAAGTCGGAACAATTCCGCAAAAAAGTAGAAGGAATACATTTATAAAGAATCATAACAACGTGCAGAGCCATCTTGTTACAAGCAAACCCATCTTGTTTACAAGCAGCCCCATCTTGTTTACAAGCAGCCCCATCTTGTTACAAGCAGCCCCATCTTGTTACAAGCAGCCCCATCTTGTTTACAAGCAGCCCCATCTTGTTACAAGCAGCCCCATCTTGTTACAAGAAGCCCCATCTTATTCATATCTTGTTACAAGCAGCCCCATCTTGTTAAAAGCAGCCCCATCTTGTTTACAAGCAGCCCCATCTTGTTTACATGCAGCCCCATCTTGTTTACATGCAGCCCCATCTTGTTACAAGCAGCCCCTGTAGGTTTCTCTTCATTTTATTGACTCGGTTAGATCTTCTCCTGATTTCAGAAGTTCTAAACTTGTCAGTATCACTGTTACATTCTCTTCTCTCTCCTGGCCTCCATGTTATGTCGTGTTATTTTATCTATTATAATGAAGATAATATGTTGTAGATTTGGAGATTCCCCCCCCCCCCAGATTATTCAGTCTACTAATCCCGTGGTATCGGGTTCAAGTCCCAGGAGTGGAATTTTTTTTTTTAGGGTACACCCCAAAAAAGGCCCCGGGGTTCACCCAGTCAGTCGTTTGCATGTCCCTTGCGGAACTTAGCCTCCCTAACAGCTCTCCTGTAGGCCTCTCGGTTGTAAGCAAGATGGCCCGCTGCTGATACACCCATTTGCAGATTATCACCCAGACTCTGAAACTGGGTACCAGAGAAATCTGGGAAGGTAAAAGCTGCCAGGCCTGATACTGACCATATCACACTTTCATGTGCCGAAGGTCGCGGAAATACGGGCCTGATATCGTATCCCCGTATATGTCTTAATAGGATGTAAATGGGGATTTTACCTTTTTTTAATTATAAACTTTTATCACCCCCCCCCCCCATTCCCCCCCTCTTAATTCTTATCAGAGATTCTCCTCAATAACGAAGTCTGTATGAGAATTCTAAATTCTGGTTATAAAAATGAACCGTACACAATCAGCATCATCATCTGATGTAAACGGAAACATCGTTGCAGTCATTTTCTCTTCCTTGATTTCGTGGAACATCGCGCACCAGAGCAGAACTTGGAAGAAATGGGGGAAATTATTGCGTTAAAACTGGTTTTCATTTCTTTTTTTTTTTAAACTGTCACTCGCTTGCCTTCCGGGCCACAGTACACACACATACACACAAACAAACACAGTGTTCTCCTTACCGCTCTTTCCTCTCCCCCCCCCCCCCCCCATCTCCCAGGATCTTCCAACTGCTCCCATGGTGATGAAACCACCAATTTTGAAGACCGCTGTGTTGTACAGATGGTATAGTTATCAGGTACCGTAAGAGAGAGAGAGAGAGAGGGAGCTAGCCAAGACCATGTTCTACGTGGTTCTCCTGACCAGGTTTTGGCTAAACTTTAACCTGGATAAATGATGTATGGCTAAACTTGTTCCTAGTAAAGGCTCCTTCGCTCTGGTCTAGAGTGAAGTTACTTATTTGTCAGATTAATCTTACTTTTCCGGCTTTCTCCGTGTGCCCTGCCATACATGCAAATAATACAAATTTGTACTTAGCACAAGCGTAAGTCAAAAAGTAATAGCAAGTCAAGGGACGATATCATTGAGAAATATAAGAAAAAGGCCTTTTTTAAAATTAGCCCTTGAGTCTTTTAATGAGGAGGTAAGACGCTGTCCGATTTAGCAACCAGTGGCCCATAGCTGAGATGCTGACGTCGAGAGTTGGCGAACCACAGCTGATCAAGATGCTGTTCTACCTCTCCGTTGGTAGCCCCTGACTAACGGGGCGTGGGGGGGGGGGGGGTGGTAGCCATAGCCTGCCAAGGAAGTATTGCACACCCCCTGCCTCGTAGCTGCGCTCAGGAACTGAAAAAATAGCTGCCATGACCCACTCCCAAGCCGACACGGTGCTGCCTCTCAACGTATCCGCAGCATCGACCACAAAGAACAGCAGCTCACGGGTCGAGAGAGACAGAAGAGCGCGGCGGTGATGAATCTTTTCATATTTCATATATATATATATATATGATAACGTCCTTTTATTTTGAGGTTACTTTTAGACTCCTCCCTTGTATATTCCGAACTCGAAGCCTCCTCCCCAACCCCCAAACATTGCTGAATGGCGTAATCTCAGAAAAAAGCCTCATTGTGTGCAGTGCAGGAATTTCAAATCCGGCCAGTGGCAACCCTCTCAACCATCCCTATTCCACTCCAGTGTTTCAAGACAACCAACCACTGCCACAACCTCAGGGCCCAGACGCAACAACCACAAGGAAACTCCCCCCGGAGGTTTGGGCAAGGACCTATTTATTTGTTAGCCATAGCGTGGCAAATACACATCCGGTTTATGTCAAAAAGAACATGGAACAGGTTGAAAAGGGGGGTCAACCATGGTTAAGGGAAGCTTATTAGAACGTGGGAATATACAAGCAGTGTCGGCTCAACCTGTTGATAGGATCTGATCTCTTCCGCGGAGTTTACGGAATCGAGTTTTGGAAATACGCATATAGCTGGGATTTGTTTGTACTTCCGGCCGTGTTTTGTACTTTTTATGAGTTTGTACTTATTCCATTAGAGGTTGTACTTGTTTCATCCGAATTTGTACTCGTTCCGTCCGAGTTTGCATTTGTTCTGTTCGAGTTTGTAATTGTTTCATCCGAGTCTGTACTTGTTTCATCAGAGTTTGTACTTCTTATGAGTTTGTACTTATTCCGTCCGAATGTGTACATCTTACAAGAGTGTACTTTCTACGAGTCTTCATTTCTTACGAGTTTGCACTTTTTACGAGTTTGTACTTCTTACAAGTTTCCAGTTTGTGAGCAGATGTAGACCCAAAAACCTGCCTGTATTTTTCAATTATTTTTGGTGGAGTTTTCTTCTATTATGTTATTTTTGTATGTGATCCTTGAAAAAAGCTTTTGCCGAAATATTGGATTATTTGTTTTTGATTTGTATGTGCTCATCTTGCTTTCTGCCAGTCTTGTTTCTGCCCATTTTCCTCACGTTTTCTATCTTTTTGTAAAACTGAGCCATACAGCTCCATGTACCTTCATTTATGACAGTGCTGCCTTCAACAGTGATACATCATCTTCCAGGTAAGATCTAATCACCAACAGCAACAAACATGGTTTCTAAATAGGTAATTTAAAATTCAAGGGAAACAACAGATTTTATTAATATACCTATAATTTATTTCACAGTTATTTCCCTTAATCAACTAACCTGTCAATAATATCATTCATTCATTTGCATGTTCCTTGCGTAACTTTGCCTCCTTAACAGCACTCCTGTAGGTCTTTCGGTTATGAGCACGATGGCCTGCCGCTGATGCATCCATCTGCAGATCCTCAACGATGTCTTGCAGCTATCTTCGCTTTGGTCTTCCGTTCTTTCTTTTTCCCATTATGTACCTTTCCAAGACAGTTTTCTCTAGATTATCATGACGTTTAATATGTCCACAATATTTAAGTTTTCTCTCTTTAATCCTCTTTACTAGCCAACCTTCTTCAATATTAAGTTCTTGTAGTATGGATATATTTGTTCTTTTTTGTGACCGTGATATTTGAAGAACTCTTCTGTAGCATTTACATTCAAAGGCATTTATGTGTTTCTCAGCTGTTTTGTTAAGTGTCCAGGTCTCACAAGCATATGTTGCGATGGGAAAGATGCATGCCCTTAAAAATCTTATTTTTATAGTTCTGTCTGTTCCTCTCCACAGGTTTTTTATTTGTTTTACTTTCTGAAGAGCGATAGATGTCCTCATTTTAATTTCCCTCATTGTATCTCCATTATTAGTTAGTAGTGATCCAAGATATTCAAAACTCTCCACTTCTTCCAGTTTTTCCTCATTGATACATATTTCAGCTGCCTTGTTTGTTTTGTCAGTTGCCATCAATTTAGTTTTTGTCAGTAATAACAGATTTAAAATGATCAAAACTGATTCGGCGCTTAGAAACATGCGTGAGACCTCAGGCAAAGGGTAACTTTCCACGATAAATATAGGCGAGAACTAGACGACACAGACAGCCCTGTAACGTAAATAGATAATCAGACAAACATATCAGATAAACAGACTGAGAGCAGGACGCAAAAGTAATATAAGTAACAGAAAAGGGTAGATAACTAGATTTTTTTGCCGTTAATATTTCGCATTTAATGCAGCGATGACGTAATGGCTAGTGCACTCGTTTGCTGATCAGAAGGTCACCAGTTCGAATTCGCACTTGGGCGAATTTTTTTTTTTATTATTGTTTTTCGACCGAACGCCACAGAAGGTCAACCCAGCCTCCAAAAAAAGTAAGCACCTGCGATTTCTCTAGGAAAACAAAGGCAGCTAGGACAGGTGCTAACATCCCTACTTCAAATGCTGTGGTGGCCTAGAAAGGTGAAGGCACTAATACTTCACACACCTACCACATGTAAATGCTACGGGACAGTTGTGAAAATAAAAACAAATTGTGATACTTTTTGTTACAGTTAAACAAGACGGATTGAAAAAAAAAATAGAGTACGCGGGTAAAGAAAGAAAGTAAAAGAAAGAAAGAAAAAGAAAGAAAGTAAAAGAAAGAAAGAAAAAGAAAGAAAGAAAGAAAGAAAGTAAAAGAAAGAAAGAAAAAGGAAGAAAAAAGTAAAAGAAAGACGAAAAAAGAAAGAAAGTAAGTAAAAGAAAAAGGAAAAAAGAAAGTAAAATAAATAAATAAATAAAGTAAAAGAAAGAAGGAAGAAGAAAGAAAGAAAGTACAATAAAGAAAGAAAGAAAAAGGAAAAAAGAAAGTAAAAGAAGGAAAGAAAAAGAAAAAAAAAGGAAAAAAGAAAGAAGGAAAAAAAAAGAAATGAAGAAAGTAGAAGGAAGAAAGAAAGAAAGAAATCTGTGTGGCCTTAGCATCACGCTAGTCACATAACATGAGTCTACTTAGCGTTAGACTGTCCAGCAAATCTGAGGCTGATTACAGTAATCTTCCTACGAGTCTCTCAACCGGATGTTACATTTACCAGAGGTTAAAGGTGACTCACTGGTGCCTGGGTACATAAAGGGTTAATCTGTGCCAGAGCACGGGTGCAAGGCTTTGATGTGAAAAAAAGGGGCGTCTGAAACGGATGAGAAATGTCGGAGAAGATGAAGAGTAAGTGAAATGGGGTGGGAAGACTTGTGGGAATGTGTGACGAGATGAAAGCTAGCAAACACGTGGACGTCTGACAGCGCATGTGAATGATTGTTAGTGAAACAAAGGCTATAAATCAACAACAACAATAACAATAAGAACAAAAAGCAGGAAGTTCTCTCCGTGATATTGAAATATTTGCATACATTATCAGATTATCCAAGGGCAGAGGATGGACCGATGGTATAGCAGACTCCCTGAACATCTCAATGTACGAAGCCAACAGGCGAGGCATTGGGAGACATTTGCACTTCACCTCTACACCTAGCAGTAGATGAGGAAGGACAAGACAAGACACCAGATTATCACAGGAATAATTCTTGATCTGAAATATGTTTTCTCTTTCGCCTCAGACACTAAACTGACACTCATAATAAGGCAGCCCTCCTCACCCTACCCCATACCTCCTCTCTTTTCTACACTCATGGGGTCATTTAGTTTCTTGACCCCTTTTCAAAGGTTGAAGAGTAACAAAGTGATGAAAGATAAACAGTGGCGCGTGTCCAATTTTACTGAAGAAAATAAAACAAAGAAAGGTAACCAGCATTTCGGCTGACAAGTCTTCTTCTGGGAATAAAACGGCACAAGAAAATTCGAACGGCATCCTTAGAAGAATGTATGAAAAATAAAAACTATGACAGAATGAGAAAAGATAGTACTTCCCATTGAGTAAGTAACATATTTACGAGCTGAGCTGTAAAAGTTGAGAGACTTTTTGTTATATACAAAAAAGATACTAAGTAGTTATCATCATCATCAGATGCCGTGCCGACTGGCGTTGGCTTTTATGCTTCTCCAGAGTACACGATCCTTCATGCAGGCCATCAGCTCAGTTGATGATCTCCTCTCACACCATCCCGTCAGACTGTCCAGTATCATTTCTCTTGGTCTTCCTCTTGATCTTCTTCCTTCTATTTTTCCTGCTGTTATAATATTGTCAATGCCCCCTCTTCTCATTGCATGTTCTATGAAAGTACATTGTCTCTCTCTTATTTTTTTTACAAGATTTTTTTTGTCTCTCCAGCTCTTCTCACACATTCTCCGTTAGTTATTTTTGCTGTCCATGGGATTCGCAACATTCTTCTAATAAACCACATTTCTGCTGCTTCCAATGATTTTTGTGCAGACCTGTCTATTGTCCATGATTCACTTCCATATAACAAGATAGGTTCAATATAGCATTTTAGGACTCGTTTTCTAACATTCATTGATAAGGATGTGTTTTTTAAATTTTGAATGCCCGCATGGGCTTGCTAGATAATTTTACCACGTGTGTGGTGAGGGTTTGTTGATGGACCCTGGTGGTGGCAAACTGAGCGCTGACGTGTTGATAAGGATGTGTTAGTCAATATGTTTCTCATTCTCTGAAATGCAGTCTTTGCTTGGCCTATTCTGTTCCTAATTTCTCTTCTGCATTTCCCATCTGAAGTTATTACTGCTCCAAGGTATTTGAATTTCTGCACCTGCTTTAGCATGATTCCGTTTAATTTTATACTGCATGCTGGTGGATTCTGTTTCTTAGACAGACTAAGAAAAACGAACAATTATTTGATATAACCGCTCCAGCAAACGTGAAGCAGAAAACGCCCTAAAATAATGAAATAAAAAGTCAGTCAAGGATTGTCCCCCCTGCAAACGGGAAAGATTGCTACTTTATCTCTGTACTGCCCTGCTGTTGCCTGTGACCGTTCCTATTTATCCTCTGACCGTTTACTTCCGGGTCACAGTGCAGTTTGTTTCACTGTCCAATAATAATTGCAGTATCTGGTGTAACCAAACCGAATTGAATAATTTACGTATTTATTTATATCTCGCTCCTAAACTAAGGGTTAAAGGTGAGGGGCGGAGCTGCTCGGTTGTCAAAGCTCCACCTATTTCCGAAAAGGTCGTGAGTTCTAATTGTACTAAATGCCGCATTTATCCCATGAGGTCACAATGTCAAGTTGTCTCATTGTGTTTATCCCGTGATGTCACAACGCCAAGTTGTCCCCTCGTGTTGATCCCATGAGGTCACAGCGCCAAGTTGTCTCCTTGTTGTCATTGGTAATAAGTACGAATGTCAAAACTACTATCTACTTGTCTTCCTAGCAAGGCCCGCCCTATGAATTTTGCCTCCCCCCCCCTCTCCCCCAGCATACCTTGCCGCCCCACCCACTTCTCAGAGTAACATTTAACATTTTACAGCCGGTTATGTTAAGCAAGCTTTAACAAGTATGTGGCCATCCGTTGTATACAGCATTAAGAGCAATTTATAAATTAATGAAACAAATTTGTAAGATAAACTATAGGTTTGTTATTATCGTCAATGTCGTCTTGTTCATCATTGTCATCATCATCATCATCAAGTTAAAGATGATGTATAAAATTGCTAGGCGTTGCAAAATACTTGGGGTAAAAATCTCTGAAAAGATTACTGCGACTGGTTGAAGTGAAACTTTCTTTTCATTTCTCGTAAGCTTTCTCCAGGTAGTCCGACTTTAAAGCGTAGAAATTTTTAACAAAATAATTCCAGCTGTCTTACGTCAGTAAGAGCTAGAGCGTAGGCGTTACAGGTATAATATAAGAAGTATACCTTTGGCGCTTACGTAAGCGATATGATGAACAGAACTAAGGGGATTAAGAAAATATTGTAACTTCCATTTTTAAGGTAGAACTTAAAGTGGTTACTGGCTACAGCTCTTCTGAAAGATAAATAAAACAACTAAAGAAGCTGTGGAGAGGAACAGACAGAACTACAAAACTAAGAATGTTAAAGGCGTGCGTCTTTCTCATCGTAGCGTATGCCTGCGAGACCTGGACACTTAACAAAACAGCTGAGAAACACATAAATGCCTTTGAATGTAAATGCTACAGAAGAGTTCTTCAAATATCATGGACACAAAAAAGGACAAATATACTACAAGAACTTAATATTAAGGAGGTTGGCTAGTAAGGAGGATTAAATAGAGAAAACTTAAACATTCTGGACATATTAAACGTCATGATAATTTAAAGAAGACCGTCTTGGAAGGGTACATAATGGGAAAAAGAAGGAGAGGAAGACCAAGGCGAAGATGGCGACTGCAAGACATCGTTGATGATCTGCAAATGAGTGCATCAGCATCAGGGCATCTTGCTTACAACCGAGGGGTCTACATGAGACATATTAGGGACTGACTTTGACTACAGCTACCACATTTTAATATCGCTGATTTTCTTTTCATAAAGATTCTGCGGACAAATTCTCACTATTGCATATTTTTTTTACATGAAGTACCGAAACCAGCAGTTCTTTAAAAATTTTTTCTTTGTGTTAAAAATTGCATAATTTAGTTTTTTTTTCGTGTTTCCTAAAGTTTCTACTTTGTTATTGTTGGTAAGGGCAAATATGTTGATGCCAAGGACTGAGAACAGAGGTTAGGGCTGGTAAAGTGTGCTCAACGTTTCTGTTGAATGTGAAAGATGTTCACGCTGAAGCTGTCATGTGAAACTTTGTCCTCATGCATTAGGCAAGGAATTAACAAGATTTCCTAAAGGCTGATTTATCCATTCGCAGATCATCAACGAATCACGAAAGATAATTTCTCCGAATTAAGTTTTACAGAGAACTTTGAGACATTTCTCACCTGTTTTGTTTACGTGTGCAGTCGCACATAGTGGTCATGTTTTGTGCATAGTTAAATAAAAACGACAGAACACATAGTTAAATAAAAACGATAGGACACATAGTTCATTTAAAAAACGACAGAACACATAATTAAATAAAAACGACAGAACACATAGTTCAGTTAAAAACGACACAACACATAGTTAAATAAAAACGACAGAACACATAATTAAATAAAAACAACAGAACACATAGTTCAGTTAAAAACGACACAACACATAGTTAAATAAAAACGACAGAACACATAATTAAATAAAAACGACAGAACACATAATGAAATAAAAACGACAGAACACATAATTAAATAAAAACTACAGAACACATAATTAAATAAAAACGACAGAACACATAATGAAATAAAAACGGCAGAACACATAGTTCAGTTAAAAACGACAGAACACATAGTTAAATAAAAACGACAGAACACATAATTAAATAACAACGACAGAACACATAATGAAATAAAAACGACAGAACACATAATGAAATAAAAGCGAAAGAACACATAATGAAATAAAAACGACACAACACATAGTTAAATAAAAACGACAGAACACATAATGAAATAAAAACGAAAGAACACATAATTAAATAAAAACGACACAACACATAGTTAAATAAAAACGACAGAACACATAATGAAATAAAAACGAAAGAACACATAATTAAATAAAAACGACAGAACACATAATTAAATAAAAACGATAGAACACATAATTAAATAAAAACTACAGAACACATAATTAAATAAAAACGACAGGACACATCGTTAGATAAAAGCGACAGAACACATAAATAAAAACGACAGAACACATAATTAAATAAAAACGACAGAACGCATACATAAAAATGACAGAACACATAATGAAATAAAAACGACAGAACACATAAATAAAAACGACAGAACAAATAATTAAATAAAAACGACAGAACACATAAATAAAAACGACAGAACACATAGTTAAATAAAAACGAATGAAATTAAATTTTAAATTAAAAAAAATGACAAAATACTTTCTATTTCCGGTCATTTTGACGGATTACAACAGTGCCAGATCTAGGAAGTTTGCCTCCCCTTGCAGTAGCAAACCCTGTCGCCCAACCCAGTTCCCAAATTAACACTTAATATTTTAAAACCGAGCGTGTTAAGTACACTTCATCATGTCCCACCATTACATTTTAAATAGAGTTAATAACAATTTATAAATTAGTTTTTAAAAATGATAATATAAACCACAAATTTAGTACAAAATTGAGAAGCAGTTCAAAGAAAACTTAGTCGGCTTCTTCGTACGCATTTCTAGCGATAATGCGTGGTACCCTGATTTTTGCCATGCGCTTTCTTGCTGGGTACCTCCAACTTCAGCATCTTTCCTTGCTAAGGCAGACTGTGGTCTTGCTCTGACTGCCATGAAGACAGTGGTGTAGGATGGCCTGGCCAAAACTTTCCAGCCTTTGATGGTTGTACTTTCTCCACGTCAGGCCCAACGGCTTCAAGACAATTCCACAGAGACACTCCGACTTTGAGACGAGGAATCTGATGAGTGCCTCAAAGATATCCATTCCCCGCCACCTACAGTCTGCTGGCTCTGTTTTGTCTACTTCATTCTGATAGCCATTTTTGTAGAGACACATAAGCTTGTCATGTCCTTAATTCGTTGGTTTCACACCAGACTTTCCTCATCCCCACCAGCGATCTCCATGTCCCCATCCGTCCACCATCCCGACATTACATTTGACAAAAATAACAATTACAACTAGTGTTGAATGCTACAGCTTTCTGTGCTACAGAAGTAGGTCAGAGTTTTTAAGCAGTCAGGACTATGTTCCCTTCTCTCAAAGACTATGTTAAGATAATGTGTTCTTAACACAGCTGATCCCAGGGGAAGTTCAAAGAAATGAGTTTATGTATACTCCTATTACTTACACTATCATAATGCTCATCACATGTATAACGAAGAACTATTAAAACGCAAATAATAGTTTCTTTATGTTTTAGTTATTTGCATTGTTCTTTTTTTTTTCTTTTCAGGTAAATACAAGTACCTACCGTCTAGAAAGAACGTGTCCTTGCTTTCATATTCGTACAGTCAGAAAGAGGTCAGCACAGACTAAATTTTTGACCGATTTCATGCCCAAATGAAATCATGACAAGTCCTTTCAATCCGGAGTTGGCCATTGTTGAGTTTAAATAAGTTTATTGGCAACATTAATTTCGTGTTTAATATAGTGCCATATAACAAGGCGCCATTAAAAAAAAAAGTGTAAAATGTCAGACTTTGAGGACAAATGTTTCACGTCTTGCCATAATGTCCACTGACTGATCAACACCAATATCTGTCAAAGCGTTATAAAATTCGTCAATGGAATATCTGAAAGAACGAAAGGCTTCGATTCTAGATTCCCAGCCGGTGGTACATAGCGGCTTGAGAGTTAGCTCCAACGCAATGTTCTCGCTGAGGAAAACGCATACAATTTCCGAACTGTTTCACAAAATAAAACTTATTCTCTAGATGAGATTTCGGCATCACTGACAACTATGCTGGGAGAATGAGAAGAACAAGAGATTAAGAAGAAGGCTCTCTTGTTCAAGAGTCTGATGCATTCATGAACTCCTGAATATTTTCCTTTCATATCTGATCTATTGTCGTATCATGGGCCAAGCATGCTTGCGGTTGGAATATCCACGCCTGATAATTCTCTAAGAATACATGCAGTTAAAACTGAGCCTGTAGTGGTTTCTACAGAGAGTGCTCATGAATAATGATTTCATCTGGATCTGTATTAGCAAATCTTGAGAACAGTGTTAACTGTTCAACATGACTCGCATCTGGAGTACAGTCTGTAACTATGCTATAATACTGAGATCACTGTTCCGCAGGGACTCTCGTATGTGTGTGTGTGATTGGGTGAGTGAGAGAGAGAGAGAGAGAGAGAGAGGAGAGAGAGAGATGGCTCCGGAGAAACCGATAAAGCAAATCATTTTGATTCCTTCTCCCAAGATAATGTCAGATTGATCCACAATTAAGCGTGATCAATAATGAATGAAAATGCGTTTGCTTATTGTTGTTTTTTTTAAAACTAATTTATTTTCACATTATCCTAATTTGTCTTACTAATTCATTCTACTTTTAACATAATTTGCCGCCCACCAAAACTTGCCGCCCAGAGGAATTTGCACATTTTGTACTGTCGGTAGAGCCAGCCATGCTGTGTACCTCCGCTTGTTAGTATATTATCCGAAAAGATTACATTCGCGTCAAAATCGATTATTTTTATTGTGGAAATACATAGATGATGAGGGAGAAGGAAATCATGAGGTAAAAAAAAAATCATAGCTCGTTATAAAAGAAACAAAACAAAACAAAAATAATGTTTATATTTAAAAGCCGTTTACTGAAACATGTTTATCTCAGTAAAATCAGGGCACCTAGATTCACCCACAGGCGAGCATCGTCGCTCAGAACAGCCGACGTATAAGAGTTAAAATAAATACCAAACAACCGTTAAACGAACACCAGGTTAAGATTTATAGAAACCAAGGGAATGTCCCCGGAAACAGATACTGCCAGTACAAACAGGCGTGCCCGTGTGAAGGTCGCGTTCAGTTGCAGGTAGCTCACGTGCTTAAACACAACGAGCTATTTTCTTCTGTCAAGATCCGTTTCTAAAAATAGACAATAACGATAGCTGCTTAAACTTCAGAAAGTTGGTTTTTGGAGCAAAGATTCCCAGAGTTGGTGGAAAGGTCCGATAGGGGTGGGGAGGAAGGCAGTGAGGGGTCAAAGGCCCGACCGGGGAGAGGAAGTAACCAGGGTTAACGGAGCTGCTAAAAAAAAAAAATCAGGGTAGCCTGGAGGTCAAAAGGGTGGCAGTCCGAAAAATTTTGAGAACCACTGGTTCAGGGAATTATTTAGTGACATGTTCTACAAGCATTTGTCCCATTCCTTGTTCATAGCGATCCGCGGGAGCGAAAGAGAGAGAGAGAGAGAGAGAGAGAGAGAAAGAGGGAGAGAGAGAGAGGGGGGGGAGGGAAACGTTCGATTTGGCAGTTAGCGACCCATAGCTAACATGCTAGTGTCATTTGTTGGCAGACCATAGCTGACATACTACTGTCATTTGTTGGCGAACCATAGTTTACCAAAACGTACATGTATAAACTAGGAAAAAGATAGGAACAGCCTTATTACTTAACGAGTACAAAGTTGTGACGTTTCGGCGTGAGCCCTAATCATACAAAAAACATACAGGACGAAGAAAAAAAGTTAGTCAGACAATGATGCTTATTGGTCAAATAATGATGATAGCTTGTCAGATAATAACGATATTTGGTCAAATAATGATGATAGTTGATCAGATAATGATGATAGTTGGTCAGATGATGATAGTCAGATAAGGACGATAGTTGATCAGATAATGACGATAGTTCATCGGATAATCATGATAGTTCATCAGATAATAACGATATTTGGTCAAATAATAATGATAGTTGATCAGATAATGATGATAGTTGGTCAGATGATGATAGTCAGATAAGGACGATAGTTGATCAGATAATGACGATAGTTTATCGGATAATCATGATAGTTCATCAGATAATGACGATAGTTGGTCAGATAATGACAATAATTCATCAGATAATGACGATGGTTCATCAGATAATGACGATAGTTCATCAGATAATGATAATAGTTCATCAGATAATGACGATAATTGGTCAGGTAATGAGGATAGTTAGTCAAACAATGATGATTATTTGTCAAATAATGATGATAGTTGGTCAGATAATAACGATATTTGGTCAAGGGATAATGATAGTTGATCAGATAATGATGGTAGTTGTTCAGATAATGATGATAGTTGGTCAGATAATGATGATAATTGGTCAGATAATGATGATATTTGGTCAGATAGTTGATCAGATAAAGACGATAGGTGGTCAGATAATTAATAACAATTCATCAGATAATGATGATAACTGGTCAGATAATGATAATGCACACAAACGCACACTCTGGAGTTAATCAATTTTTAAAAAATGAGCATAAACTGAAGTCTTTAATAATGAAGAACAGCGAAGAAAAAATACTTTTCCTTTTGTCTGGAATAAACTAAAATAAAAATATAAACTAAAAATGAACTAAAATAAAAATATAAACTAAAAATGAACTAAAATAAAAATATAAACTAAAAATGAACTAAAATAAAAATAAACTAAAATACACTAAAAAATAAAGTAAAATAAAAATAAACTAAAAAAAAAATAAACTAGAAAAAAATAAACTAAAATAAAACTAAGCTAAAAAAACAAAATAAAAATAAACTAAAAAAGAAATGAACTAAAATATACATAAACGATGCCATTACTTACCGGTTCCATCTTGGAAGGCAATAGGTCAGCCGGCGCTCTGACTTTGGCCGTGTAATCTGAGGACAACAAATATGTGCGCAAATGCAGACAGAAATATGAAATGAGTTAAAGAGCTTAATTAGGTATGTCGGTAAGAAGACAAATAGGTAAGAAGACTGGTATAGGTAGGCATATAAGTGAGAGTACTGGTAGTAGGCGAACAGAAAAAAACGGTAAGAAGACAAATAGGTAAGAAGACTGGTATAGGTAGGCATATAAGTGAGAGTACTGGTAGTAGGCGAACAGAAAAAAAAGTAGGTAGATGGGTTTTTAGATACAGGCGTGAGTACACAGAGAAGAAAGGCTGACGGACAGGTATCCAGGTAGACATTCAAACAAATATAGACTCAGTGGTAGACAGACAGACAGATAGACAGACGGACAGTACAGGAGCGAGCGTTCTGTTTTCTTTACAAATTATTTTTAGTACAGTCATCCTCTGATTAGCACAGAAACACGTTTTAACGCTGTTCATATAAGCACATTTGCTCAAAATCGCTCTCTGAGTAACTTAATAATATGTTTTAACGTTTTTCATACCAGTAACGGTGTCAGTGTGTTAGCAACGATGCAGTCAACTTTCAGGATTTTAACAACGATACAGTCAACTGTCATGATGTAGACAACATTCAGAGTGTTAGCAACGATGTAGTCAACCGTCATGATGTTAACAACAATGTAGTCAACCGTCATGATGTTAACAACGATGTAGTCAACCGTCATGATGTTAACAACGATGTAGTCAACCGTCATGATGTTAACAACGATGCCGTCAACCGTCATAATGTTAACAATGATGTAATCAACCGCCATGATGTTAACAACGATGTAGTCACCCGTCATAATGTTAACAGCGGTGTAGTCAATTGTCATAATGTTAACAACGATGTAGTCAACCGTCAGAGTGTTAGCAACGATGCATTCAACTGTTATAATGTTACCATCGATGTAGTCAACCGTCAGAATGTTAACAACGATGTAGTCAACTGCCACGATGTTAGCAACGATACAGTCAACAATCAATGCAGAGTCGACAAGCAAACGTATGTTGAGAGTTTACAAGCTCTTAATATCCAACAAATGGGATCTTTAGCCATGTGAATGTAAAGAAACAAAGATGCTGAGACAACTATTTGTAAAATATATAGTCTTACACCCAAACTGTCGTTAGCAAACAAGGCATCTTGTATATTCAGCGCTAATTTATTTACATAAATAAATAATTTACAACAAAATTATACTGGGAGAACTGTAATCCAACAAAACCTGGTCAATTGCTGTTGAGCTAATTTTAGAAACATTCTGCTAAAAATAGAAGCACATAGCCTCCATACCGTTAACACATTGTATATATAACTTTCCACACAAACGGCACGTTGTCTTCATTCTTTTGTGACACTAGCACATTTCTTGTCAGATTCAAGGTCTTGAGTAATAGTCCCGTAGAACGTGATCCTCACAATCGCCTGTGTCCAGCGTGGGAATTTACTGACCGCCACACAAAGCCACCTGCTCTGTCAAGGCCAGCAACTGTTTGGGGGTCATCACAGCAGCTGTCCACACAGGAGGCGCGTCTGGGTTTGGGGGGGGGGGGGGAAGCTTAGATACAAGCTTGTTTCTTCGTCCTTGTTTCTTTCTCAATTTGCCGCTGTATAATTGTCATGTCTCCCAGAAAGTCCCAATATCCGTATGTTCTGCACTGTTTCTATCTTTCATCTTCTGCCCAGACTCCACCTGCTGGCAGTTGTGTGTCATTTTTAAATGTAATTATCCCTCTCCATCCTTACCCCCCCCCCTCCCCACATTACATTTTGCAGTCTTTAGTCCAAGTGCGCATGTCCTGGTGAATATCATTAGCTTTAACCAAAATTAACCTTTAACCCCTGACCCCGGGAGTCGCCGTTTAGATTTCTCTCTTTAACAAATTTTCTTCTCAGTTCTGCACGACCGGTTTTTTTTTTGGGGGGGGGGGGGAGAGGGTGGGGGGTTCACGTTAAGTTCTTCAATGCTTCTGTTTATACTTTATTATCTGCCAGCATCTCCAGGCGTGGTCCTCTATAAATGGCTCTCATTCTGTTACATCTCTGCCTGGGAAGTTCATTTTCGTTCACTTATAAACAAGAAGATTCTGCGCGAAATTTTCAGGCGCGTTTTCCAGGAAGGGGTTCTGTGGAGGTAAAACAGGGGCTTCTCTCTGTCTGTCTCTCTTTCGCTGTTGTGCTGTGTCTGGAGTCGGGCGTCAGAACAAGATATCCAGATATAGTGCACAGTGCTAGATATTCTTCCGCGGGATGTTGGAACAGGGTATTCATCTGTTCACTTTGTGCACTTTTAGAATGAGACTAACTCCTCGGGATTTTTTTCCCCCCAGAAAATTTAAGATTGTCAAATAATCCTCTCAATTAGTATAGCCAATTTTGAATTAATATTTTTGTCTAAACATTTTTTTTTCTTTGGAAATTACAGAAAACGTAAATTTCCCATTATAGGAAGCAAACCGCCTAGCCCTATCACGACGTCAGTTTCTTCGACAATGGAAGGGATTTGAGGAAGGAGACAAGACAAGGCAACATTCCCCCCCCCCCCCAAAGTTTTCATTTATTTATTTGCCGATGCGACAGGACTTTACATGCTAGGACGTTTTTTGAAAGAGAAAACAAAGTAACACCCAGTTGTTAATTGCCACAATCTTTCAAGGTTTCTCGGTGAGAAGAGTTCTCCTCCTACTCTTCCTCCTCCTCCTCCTTAACCTTTGCGATGTACTGCATCTTACTACAGTGGAAGCGGGTTGCAAAACAAAGGGGTGTGCAAAGCTCCTTTTGCAGACTCCGTCGCCATGGGGGACTACGACGATCCGTGTCCCGTTAGTCAGGTTGGGTCTGTGTACTGGGACACCAACGGAGAGGTGGGACAGGGTCTTGGTCAGCTATGGTTCGCCGTCCCTGACGCTAGCATATCGGCTATGGATAGCTGTTTGCCAAATGGAACAGCATCTCCCCCCCCCCTTCCAATACTGGGGACAGCAGAAACGACAAACGAAAGCCATATTCGGCAAAGTTTAGTTGTAATTTTGCTAAATGGTTCATTTGTTGTTGTTGTTGTTATTGCTAACAACATGAAGCAGACGGAAGTCTCAGCCTAGTGTCTTTATATACACATGGCTGTGGCTACTAGAAATAACTGGCGAAAGACTGAACCGCATGAAGAATGACTCTGCGTACAAATGCAGTATCCTATGAGGAAGACACGAAATCAAAAACGTCAGACAAAAGGAGCAAAGTAAAGGGAACCAGACTTGGCAAAAAAGAGCAAAGTAAAGGGGACCAGACTTGGCAAAAAAAGAGCAAAGTAAAGGGGACCAGACTTGGCAAAAAAGAGCAAGGTAAAGGGGGCCAGACTTGGCAAAAAAAGAGCAAAGTAAAGGGGACCAGACTTGGCAAAGACAGCGTTTACTGCTGCTGCGGCAGATTATGTACATCATGTATTGGTAGAACCGGGGAAGAGACAGCCCGTTCAATAACATTATACATAGTAATTACCACACGCAGGCAACGACTTCCACATACAAGCAACTTTCACACATAGGCAACAACTTCCATACACAATCAGCTACCACACGCAGGCAACGACTTCCACATACAAGCAACTTTCACACATAGGCAACAACTTCCATACACAATCAGCTACCACACGCAGGCAACGACTTCTACATACAAGCAACTTTCACACATAGGCAACAACTTCCATACACAATCAGCTACCACACGCAGGCAACGACTTCCACATACAAGCAACTTTCACACATAGGCAACAACTTCCATACACAATCAGCTACCACACGCAGGCAACGACTTCCACATACAAGCAACTTTCACACATAGGCAACAACTTCCATACACAATCAGCTACCACACACAGGCAACAACTTCTACATACAAGCAACTTTCACACATAGGCAACAACTTCCATACACAATCAGCTACCACACGCAGGCAATAACTACCACACACAAACAACTACCACATATAGGCAACATTTTCCACACAAAAGCAAGAACTTCCACACAAAAGCAACAATTTCCACACACAGGCATTAACTTTCACGCACAAACAACTACCAAACACAAGCAACAACATCCACGCACAGGCAACAACATCCACGCACAGGCAACAACATCCACACACAGGCAACAACATCCACACACAGGTAACAACATCTACACACAGGTAACAACATCCACGCACAGGTAGCAACATCCACACACAGGTAGCAACATCCACACACACACAGGTAGCAACATCCACGCACAGGTAGCAACCACCTGCTTCAGAACTGTCTTGTAAGAAGCAAATTCCCATTATTAAAGGCAAATAATTCTAGTAAAGATCCTATATTGTTACCAAGCAGTGTTGTGGTATATAAATTTCTGAGATACTACAATATGGCCAGTGGGGTAGGGATCGACCCCAGAGTGCAGAGAAGTCTGATTATTAGGCGTGATTTCAGAGAAATGCTTAGACTGGATGGATCAGAAAGTTTCTAGAAGTGCTAGATTGGATCGAGAGGACATTTTCTAGAAGTGCTTAAAGTGGATCAAGTAGAAAATTTCTAGAAGTGCTTAAGTGGATCAGGTAGAAAGTTTCTAGAAGTGCTTAAAGTGGATCAGGTAGAAAGTTTCTAGAAGTGCTTAGGTGGATCAGGTAGAAAGTTTCTAGAAGTGCTTAAAGTGGATCAGGTAGAAAGTTTCTAGAAGTGCTTAAGTGGATCAGGTAGAAAATTTCTAGAAATGCTTAAAGTGGATCGAGTAGAACTTTTCCAGAATCAGAGAGCCTTTAGAAATGACTGGATCGAACTGACAAGTTCCTAATTCTTCCCACACACCGCTGGCCACTACGAGAAAAATATTGATGGACTGGATGCACGTGGGACACATCCAAATGTTTCCACAAATCAATGAAACGCGTGTGTGAAGACACCAATTAATATCACAGTCTGCTACCAAATGGTTGCTGCATATATATCGGCGTACTGCATCACGGTAGGTAGGTCTACGGTTGGGGGTTGGGGGGGGGGGGAGGGGGCAAAGAACTTGGGTAAAACGTAACAGTAAAACATGAACCAGCACTGCCATAACCAGAATGCAGAACATCCCAGATGAACCATTCAACTAAAATAAGCCTCAAAGAGTTAACAAAAAAGCTCACCTGGCCTAGTTTCTTGTTGAACACGGACACGTGCTACATGAGATGAGTTTGAATACAGAGGCATGGTCCCACGATACTAATGTATGAGTAGCATCAACAACTTGTTATCTGCGGGACCGAAACTCACGCTGTGGGCTTTCTGGAAAATATTGTAAAAATTAAATGTAAGTAAACATTGCTATAAAAACTAGGCAGGAAACTCTCTACTATCTAAACTCTATGTAAAAAAAACTAGACAGGAAACTCTCTATTATCTAAACTTTTATGTAAAAAAACTAGACAGGTAACTCTCTACTATCTAAACTCTATGTAAAAAAAACTAGACAGGAAACTCTCTACTATCTAAACTTTTATGTAAAAAAAACTAGACAAGAGACTCTCTACTATCTAAACTTTTATGTAAAAAAACTAGACAGGTAAATCTCTACTATCTAAACTCTATTTAAAAAAAACTAGACAGGAAACTCTCTACTATCTAAACTCTATGCAAAAAAACTAGGCAGTAAACTCTCTACTATCTAAACTCTATGTAAAAAAAACTAGACAGGAAACTCTCTATCTTCTAAACTCTATGTAAAAAAAAACTATAGATGAAACTCTCTACTATCTAAACTCTATGTAAAAAAAAAACTAGACAGGAAACTCTCTACTATTATAAGAGTTAATGCCCTCTCATTTCTAGGCCACTGCAGCATTAGAGGTAAGGGCGCCAGTACCTGTCCTCGTTGCCTTTGTTTTACTAGGGATACCCCAGGTACCCGTGGTGTTTTTTTTTTTTTTTTGAGACTGGGTTGATCCTGGTGGCGGTGTTGCGAATCCAAACAGGGACGCCTGACTGGCAGGTAAGTGCACTAACCACTACACCACTAGGGCACCTCTATTATATAAAGCTAAATAAAGTGGAGAGAATATGCAAAGTTAGCCCACAAAGTTAACACTTTGAATCTTGTCTCTCTTATCTTCGATCTCCCTGGAACTGCGAGCTGATGTTTTTTCAACCGATGCTGTGGAGATGTTGAGGCATAGCATCGTGTCGGTTTGGGAGTGGGTCATGGCAGTCCCAGAGTACAGCTAAAAAGCAGGGGGGGGGGGGGGTGTGTGCAATATTTCTCTAGCAGACTCCACCACCTTGGGGACTATGGCGGTCTCTGCCCCGTTAGCCAGGCTAGGCCTGTTTCTGAGGCAATCAACGGAGAGACAGGGCCTTGGTCAGCTATGGTTCACCAACCCTGACCCTAGCATGACAGCTATGGTTAGCTAATCATGACACTAGCATGACAGCTATGGTTTGTAACCCTGACGCTAACATTACAGCTATGGTTCGCTAATCCTGACACTAGCATGACACCTATAGTTTGCTAATCCTGACACTATCATGACAGCTATGGTTCACTAATCCTGACGCTAGCATGACACTTATGGGTCGCTGATTGCCAAAGTGGACAGTGTGAGTGTTGCAGAAAAAGATATTTGTAAGTAGAACCGGGTTAACCAATAAGACTAGCAACCGCCCAGCCACTAAAAGGCAAAAAGGCTCACCTTCGTACCGCCACTTATTCCTGCTTGTATTGACAGATTCTCTCTCTCTCTCTCTCTCTCTCTCTCTCTATCTATCTATCTATCTCTCTCCCTCTCGCTCTGAACCTTAAGTGCCCAAGGCACATGGGGCTTCCGCAAAGGTTTTCCAGAAACGCCTGCTCTTTGCCTTTTTCTTTCTGCTCTTGCCCAGGTGAGCCCTCTATTGTTCAGTATCCTCTCTGTTGTTCTTCTCCATGTCTCCTTTGGTCTACCCTTACTTCTGGTGCCCTGTGGTATCCATCTTAGTGCTATTTTTGGTAGTGTGTCGTCAGTCACCCTGAGCATTTGTCCCAACCATCGCCAGCGTCTTTCTTCAATAATTGCTGTCAGTGGCTTCATCTACATTTCTGTCAACAAGATGTTATTTCTTACAAATATTAGAATGCTAAAAATAACTGCACAATTTCCTACTTCTGAAGATCTAGGGAGTTCTGTAGTTGTTTCGCTTTCAGTAGTTGAGTTTCATCGCTAATTCTTGGCGTAACATTTATTTTCATGTATATGTTTGAAGTTACAGATATACTAAAGTAGAACATCCCTGAAGTTACTAAATTTAGAGTGATGTTTACTGTTTCATTTATGAAGTTACGGAAGACTTATCACTTTGATAGGCCACGTGTATCACTTTGACCAAACGCAGGTATAACTTTGATCTTACTGTAGCAGATGGTTTAGGATCTTCATGTAGCTGTGAGCTGAATGTTCATGACAAATGATGCTTTGAGAGCTAGAGAGAGAGAGAAAGGAGAGAGAGAGAAGAAAGATAGGAGGGACAGAGAGAGAGAGAGAGAGAGAGAGGAAAGAGAAGAGGAAAAGCGAGAGGAAAGAGAAGAGGAAAAGAGAGAAGAAATAGTGGAGGAAGAGAGAGGAAAGATAGGAGAGAGAGAGAGAAAATAGTGGAGAGAGAGAGAGAGAGAGAGGAAAGCGAGAGGGAGAGAGAGGAAAGCGAGAGGGAGAGAGAGGAAAGCGAGAGGGAGAGAGAAAAGGAAGTGGGAGAGGAAAAGGAGGAGGGAGAGAGGGAAGAAAGAGTAGAGGGAGAGAGAAGAAAGAGAGAGAGAGAGAGGAAAGAGTGGAGGGTGAGAGAGGAAAGGGAGAGAGAGAGAGGGGGAAAAGAGAAGGGAGAGAGAGGAAAGAGTGGAGTGAGAGAGAGGAAAGAGAAGAGGGAGAGAAAGAGAAAAGAGAGGAGGAAGGAAGAGAGAGAGAAAAGAGAGGAGGAAGAGAGAGAGAGGAAAGAGAGGAGGAAGGGAGAGAGAGAGGAAAGAGAGGAGGTAGAGAGAGGGAGGAAAGAGTGGAGGGAGTGAGAGAGAGAAAAGAGAGGAGGTAGAGAGAGAGAAGAAAGAGAAGAGGAAGAGAGAGAGAGGAAAGAGAGGAGGAAGGGAGAGAGAGAAAAGAGAGGAGGTAGAGAGAGAGGAAAGAGAGGTGAAAGAGAGAGAGAGAGGAGAGAGAGAGAGAGAGAGGAAAGAGTGGAGGGAGTGAGAGATATTTCTGGATGAGCTGAATTCAGTGCTTTTCTGTGTTTTATGGTTGGCAATGGAGATGAAGACGCTGTCCGATCAGGCAAACAGAGACCCATAGCTAATATGCTAGTGTCACAGTTAGCGAACCATAGCTAATATGCTAGTGTCACAGTTAGCGAACCATAGCTGATATGCTAGTGTCACAGTTAGCGAACCATAGCTGATATGCTAGTGTCACAGTTAGCGAACCATAGCTGATATGCTAGTGTCACAGTTAGCGAACCATAGCTAATATGCTAGTGTCACAGTTAGCGAACCATAGCTGATATGCTAGTGTCACAGTTAGCGAACCATAGCTGATATGCTAGTGTCACAGTTAGCGAACCATAGCTGATATGCTAGTGTCACAGTTAGCGAACCATAGCTGATATGCTAGTGTCACAGTTAGCGAACCATAGCTGATATGCTAGTGTCACAGTTAGCGAACCATAGCTAATATGCTAGTGTCACAGTTAGCGAACCATAGCTGATATGCTAGTGTCACAGTTAGCGAACCATAGCTGATATGCTAGTGTCACAGTTAGCGAACCATAGCTGATATGCTAGTGTCACAGTTAGCGAACCATAGCTGATATGCTAGTGTCACAGTTAGCGAACCATAGCTGATATGCTAGTGTCACAGTTAGCGAACCATAGCTGATATGCTAGTGTCACAGTTAGCGAACCATAGCTGATATGCTAGTGTCACAGTTAGCGAACCGTAGCTGATATGCTAGTGTCACAGTTAGCGAACCGTAGCTGATATGCTAGTGTCACAGTTAGCGAACCGTAGCTGATATGCTAGTGTCACAGTTAGCGAACCATAGCTGATATGCTAGCGTCACAGTTAGCGAACCATAGCTGATATGCTAGTGTCACAGTTAGCGAACCATAGCTGATCAAGACCCTGTCCCACCTCTCCGTTGATACCCCCAGTAACAGGCAAAGCCTGGCTAACGGGGCAGGGATCGCCATAGTCACCGTGGTGGTGGAGTCTGCTAGAGAAGTATTGCACACCCCCTCCCTGCTTTTTAGCTGCACTCCGGGACTGAAAAAATAGCGGCCATAACCCCCTCCCATGCCTACACGATGCTGTTCCCCAACACCTGCACAGCATCAGCTGCAAAGAGCAACGGCTCGCAGTTTACAGGGAGTTCGTACAAGTAAGGTTGGCAATCGGTGACGAAGACTGTCCGTTACAGCTGACGTGATAGCGTAAGATTTGGAGAGTCATAGGTGGCCAAGACCCTGTCCCACCTATCCGTTGGTTCCCCCCCCCCCCGCCCCCAAGCAAGTAACAGGCCCAGTCTGCTAACGACTCAAGGCACCCAATAACTCCCATGACAGTGGAGCCCTAAGAAGTATTCCACACTTCCTGCTTTTTTAGTTGCTGTTACGGACTGAACAAAATAGCTGGCATAACTTGCTCCCAGCCTCAACATCTCCACAGCATCGGCTGTGAAGAACAGCAGCTCGCAGTTCCAATAATAATAATAATAAGAAGAAGAAGAATAGCGATTCTCCTTTTAACATCGACATGGAAAAAAAACAAACTGTGAAGAAAAGAAAATAGATGAAAACGAAAAGGAATATGACTATGAAGAAAAGAAAATAGATGAAAACGAAAAGGAATATGACTATGAAGAAAAGAAAATAGATGAAAACGAAAAAGAATATCATATATTACCACTAGTGCAATATAACCCTGGAAATATACATGATCATAACCAGATCTTTCTGTGAAAACCATGACATAAAAGAAAACTCTAAAAGTCAATTATGTCCCCATGTATGTCAACTGATAAAATAAATAATCTTTTCTCTGTAATTACAGCCGAAGTCAAACAGCAACGAAGCTGTGAACGTATATCTCCTTCCAGCTTCATCACAGCTGCAACGATCAATATCCTTTTTTAGCTGATTAATTCACATACTTATTTTCTCTCGTCACCTGCTACATTAACCCCTCCCCTCCCCTCCCCCTCCACCCACACACACACTACTACCTATGCTGACAGTGAAGCTTTCGTGATGGCAGCACACTTTCAAATTCGTTCTAAATTTGGGTCTCATTTGGTGATGGTCAACTTCAGTGTCTAGTTAATTACTACTTCAGCTGGAAGCTCCATTTCGCATTGGCCAATCAGTTTTAAAAAAAAAATTCAATTCTAATTTCATGAAACCCTATAATACTTCGCCCGGGGGGGGGGGGGGGGGGAAGCGAAAGAAATGCTTATTAATCACTTTCTAACTCCTGCCCTAGGTCACATGACTGCTCCTTCCTTTTGCTTTGGTGAGCAGGATGTATAATTAGATGAAGGTCATAGGTCGCGCATGACTGAAGAGCACGTGATTAATTAACATATAGTTTTTTTTCCATTACTTTTATTAATGGGGCGCCAACGGAAAGGTGTTTTTGCCGATCTTTATCGATGGCGAACAGGATGATAGTTTCCTTCTTTGTCTAGTTACGAGATACGGCGAACGAGTTTTGAGTTAGTTTTAGTTTCATCATCATCATCATCATCAGTCAGTCAGTCAGTCAGTCATTTGCATGTCCCTTGCAGAACTTTGCCTCCCTAACAGCTCTCCTGTAGGCCTCTCGGTTGTGAGCAAGATGACCTGCTGCCGATGCATCCATTTGCAGATCGTCAACGATGTCTTGCAGCCATCTTCGCCTTGATCTTCCTCTCTTTCTTTTTCCCATTATTAACCCTTCCAACACGGTCTTCTCTAAATTCTCATGACGTTTAATATGTCCAAAATATTTAAGTTGTCTCTGTTTAATCCTCTTTACTAGCCAGCCTTCTTCAATATTAAGTTCTTTTAGTATGGATATATTTGTTCTTTGTTTGTGCCCATGATATTCGGAGAACTCTTCTGTAGCATTTACATTCAAATCTGCACTTCAGACACGCCCGCAGGCGCTTTGTTTTTATCACGAGATGATCTGCATATAGAAAGTTCCCCGCACAGGTGCAAATACTCCACAGCATCGGCTGTGAAGAATAGCAGCTCGCAGTTCCAATAATAATAATAATAATAATAATCAGAAGAAGAAGAAGAAGAATAGCGATTCTCTTTTTAACACCGACATGGAAAAAAAAAACAAACTGTGAAGAAAAGAAAATAGATGAAAACGAAAAGGAATATGACTATGAAGAAAAGAAAATAGATGAAAACGAAAAGGAATATGACTATGAAGAAAAGAAAATAGATGAAAACGAAAAGGAATATCATATATTACCACTAGTGCAATATAACCCTGGAAATATACATGATCATAACCAGATCTTTCTGTGAAAACCATGACATAAAAGAAAACTCTAAAAGTCAATTATGTCCCCATGTATGTCAACTGATAAAATAAATAATCTTTTCTCTGTAATTACAGCCGAAGTCAAACAGCAACGAAGCTGTGAACGTATATCTCCTTCCAGCTTCATCACAGCTGCAACGATCAATATCCTTTTTTAGCTGATTAATTCACATACTTATTTTCTCTCGTCACCTGCTACATTAACCCCTCCCCTCCCCTCCCCCTCCACCCACACACACACACTACTACCTATGCTGACAGTGAAGCTTTCGTGATGGCAGCACACTTTCAAATTCGTTCTAAATTTGGGTCTCATTTGGTGATGGTCAACTTCAGTGTCTAGTTAATTACTACTTCAGCTGGAAGCTCCATTTCGCATTGGCCAATCAGTTTTAAAAAAAAAATTCAATTCTAATTTCATGAAACCCTATAATACTTCGCCCGGGGGGGGGGGGGGGGGGAAGCGAAAGAAATGCTTATTAATCACTTTCTAACTCCTGCCCTAGGTCACATGACTGCTCCTTCCTTTTGCTTTGGTGAGCAGGATGTATAATTAGATGAAGGTCATAGGTCGCGCATGACTGAAGAGCACGTGATTAATTAACATATAGTTTTTTTTTCATTACTTTTATTAATGGGGCGCCAACGGAAAGGTGTTTTTGCCGATCTTTATCGATGGCGAACAGGATGATAGTTTCCTTCTTTGTCTAGTTACGAGATACGGCGAACGAGTTTTGAGTTAGTTTTAGTTTCATCATCATCATCATCAGTCAGTCAGTCAGTCAGTCATTTGCATGTCCCTTGCAGAACTTTGCCTCCCTAACAGCTCTCCTGTAGGCCTCTCGGTTGTGAGCAGGATGACCTGCTGCCGATGCATCCATTTGCAGATCATCAACGATGTCTTGCAGCCATCTTCGCCTTGGTCTTCCTCTCTTTCTTTTTCCCATTATTAACCCTTCCAACACGGTCTTCTCTAAATTCTCATGACGTTTAATATGTCCAAAATATTTAAGTTGTCTCTGTTTAATCCTCTTTACTAGCCAGCCTTCTTCAATATTAAGTTCTTTTAGTATGGATATATTTGTTCTTTGTGTGTGCCCATGATATTCGGAGAACTCTTCTGTAGCATTTACATTCAAAGCTGCACTTCAGACACGCCCGCAGGCGCTTTGTTTTTATCACGAGATGATCTGCATATAGAAAGTTCCCCGCACAGGTGCAAATACTCCATAGCACATGTGAGAATCCATTTGTAGGGATGAGCAGTCATTTTTTTTTTATCAGCTAGATGGACTGTAGGAGGAAGACAGAGGGAACAGAACTTTTGTCTTCAACGTGTCTTGTCTTGTCTTGTCTTGTGCTGTTTTGTCTTGTCTTGTGCTGTCTTGTCTTGTCTCTTGTGCTGTCTTGTCTTGTCTTGTCTTGTGCTGTCTCCCTGTAACTGCGAGCTGGTGTTCTTTACAGCCGATGCTGTGGAGGTGTTGAGGTACAGCATCGTATCTGCGCCGGAGCTGGTTATGGCAGCTAAAAAAAAAAGCAGGGGGTGTGCAATGCTTCTTTAGCAGGCTCCACCACCATGGGGACTATGTCGGTCCCTGCCCCGTTAGCCAGGCTATGCCTGTTACTAGGAGTACCAACGGAGAGGTGGGACACGGTCTTGGTCAGCTATGGTTCGCTAACCGTGACGCTAGCATATCAGCTATGGGTCGCTGATTGCCTAATCGGACAGCGTCCGAGAAGATATCGATTCAGTCAGCCATTTCCACCCATCATCAACCTTGTCTATAGTGCAATAATGTTAGTCCAAGCGGTCACTGTGCCGCAGGTCAAACAGGTCAAATAGTAGCTTAAGAAAGCACGAAATTGTCTCGAGGAGGAGGAGAAGGAGGAGGAAAAGAAGGATGAGGAGAAGGAAGAGGAGAAGAAGGAGGAAGAGGAGGAGGAGAAGAAGGAGACGGAGAAACGATTGTTGGTTGTCGCCGCTATGAATCTTGGGAGGCACGACGAGTCAAACTTCGCCTGTGCTTATTTTAAGATCTCGTTGGCCTTCCCACCTGGATCCCTGTTCACCTGGCCAGGTTACTGGTTTCATGGTCAACAATGGGAGGCAGGGTAGCGTCTCGGTCGGCTATAGTTCGCCAGCCATGACCCATAGTACCCAACTATAACCCCTAGTACCCAACTATGACCCCTAGTACCCAACTATGACCCCTAGTACCCAATCATGACCCCTATTACCTGACCATGATCCCTAGTACCCATCCATGACGCTTAATAGCCAGCCACGACGCCTAACAGCCACCCACGACCATGGCGCCTAATAGCCAGCCACGACGCCTAGTAGCCAACCACGACGCCTAGTGGCCAGCCATGAGTTGCGGACCGCTGTCTCGCTCTTGAGAACTGTATTCTAGCCCCCACCCCCACCCCGTGGAGAACTTGTTCGCCATTTCTTCCTATAGTATTCGTATTCATTTGAACCTCAAGTATTTCCTTATTGTTCTGAACATTGTCTTCTTATTTCTCAGACTATTAAGATTAAGACATAGTCTTCCACGTGTTGAAAGCGACGCTCAGAAAGAAACTATCGTCGTCCTTACTGAGATCTTATGGTCTCAAGGAAGACTACAGTTTCTATCTTGTTCTATTCAAAGAACTTCCTTTATTCTGCAAGTGTTGCAAAAAGGTCATCCACAAGTACTGGAAGGTCCCGTCCCGTCTCTCTCTCTCTCTCTCTCTCTCTCTCTCTGACCCCCAGAAAGGAAAGTCGCAGCCGTCGCTTTCAGTTCTCTCTTAATTTCTTCGGGCTTTCTGGCGTGGCTTTCTTACAGGTCGTTCCTTGAAGCAATATCCTGTGCCAGCGCTTGTCAGACTAGCGTGTATGTTAGCCAGATGTGCTTGTCTACCTGTGTGTATGTAGGTGTGCGAGAGAGAGAGAGAGAGAGAGAGAGAGAGAGAGAAAGAGGAAAACGCTGTGAAAGCTATGAACTGTAGTTTCTCTAATACTACCATTACTGCTACTACTACTACTACTACTACTACTACTGCTGCTGCTGCTGCTACTACTACTACTACTACTATTACTACAATTACTACTATTACTACAACTACTACTGCAACTACTACTACTACAACTTCTACTACTACAACTACTACTACAACACTTACTACTACTACTACTACAACTACTACTACTATATATTACTACAACTACTACTACTTCTCTACTACAACAACAACTAATACTACTACAACTACTATTACAACTACTACAGTTACTAGTACTACAGTTACTACTACTACTACTACGGCAACTACTACTACAGCAACTACTACAACAACTACAACTGCTACTACTACATCTACTACTACTGCTGCTCTGCTATCACTTTTACTAGTACTACTATTACCATAAAGAAAAAAAAGTAAATAAACCCAAACTGAAAACAGAAAAGGAAATAACCTACACAATGTTAGACATTGTCAGTTCTACCGGACGTACGGGATGATATAAACAAATAAAACTCAGAACATAGCTTATGTATACAATAACATCCTCTCAACATCCACATATAGACAAGGCTGATAGTTATAATGTAGAGTAACAGCACTTTTCTTGAAGATAACATAATTAAACTCTTTTACTCCAAGAACAACACTAGTATAACACTATGTGTTCTATTTTATATTGTTCCTTATTATTGTTATTATTGAATGTTCTATTATCATCACATCTCACCTTGGTACATCACACGTCGAAGTTTCACATACATGGCAATAGAAGATTTCTCATGAACATTTCACTGATTCATTTTAATTTGACAAATAATATCAATATGATCAATACGTATAGCTGATAACTCACTTGTAATAATAGGCATAGGCAAGATTATACACATTTCATTATTTTCATCATAGTAGTACGAAATCTCACAAAATCACAATATCATAATTCTCATAATTCTCATAATTCTACAAGCAGTATTTAAGCAGCGTTCACAATATTCAGTAATACAAAAGCTCTTGGTAACAATTACTGTACGATCTCTTGCTACACTAGTTCAATCTAACACTATGTCTCTATCTCTACATTTCTCTTGCTGAATGCCTCTTCCCCTCCTCTCTGCGTCTCCTCTCTCCTCTCTCTCCACCCCTATCTGCTCTCCTCCCTTCTTTATATTCGTAAGTTCTGACCACGCCAAAACCGGTCGCAGCTGGCGTCTTCGCTTTCTTCTCCGTCGTCTAATTGTTACCTCCCATTAACAAGTCCACCATCTCTTTCATGTTACCTGCTTCGGGACCTAGTCCGTTCTCTGTTCAGTCTTTGATCTACTGGTCAATTGTTCCCCCTGGGCTACTGCATGTGCGCGCGAAGTCGCACCTCTAGAACTGGACCACTCTCACGATCTATCAGATCTATCGATACGGTTTTACCTTTGATCAGGTCTTTGAAGTACCGAGTATCCGTTCTTCGTCCTTCTAACTATCCCTTCTCTGCCCCCCAATACATTCTTTATTCCTGATCATGTCACTAATAATAATAATAATAATAATAATTATAATAACTATAATCATTACTTACAAGGCTATGCTACACTAGCAGTGTTTCGTATATCTTTCACACATATGCTAATCAATGCTCAGGGCGATATTTAGGCAGTCTAAATAACAGTAGCTGTATTTCTAACCCAACATAAAGATATATATATATATATATATATATATATATATATATAGAGAGAGAGAGAGAGAGAGAGAGAGAGAGAGTAGCTTCCTTCCACCAAATGTTCCAATCAAAATATATTCTGGCAGAGCATGGAAAGTAATTCTCAGGGGGTGAAAAGGGTTAAAGTATGATGCTGATATTTTTAGAAGTAAATCGACAAGTGTTTTACTACATTTTCTAACCCGTCACTGTTTTAGACCTAACAAACTAGTTACGTTTTTTTTTTTTCGTTACTACGTTTCAAGTACGGAAAACAGAACCAATAAAATATTTCTGACAAGTGCATTCAGTCATCATTATACAGAAGTTTCAGAGATAACATGAAGCAAACTAGTCGGCAGCGAACAGAGTTTCTTGTGTTGTATTTTGTTTTGCTAGGCAATGCTGGTGGGTGGCCTAGTTAGGTGAGTGGTTAGTTTACTAATCCAGTGATACCGGATTCATTCCCAGAAGTTGAATTTTTGTTTTTCTGGTGCACACCAAATAAAAGCCCCGGGGTCGACCCAGCCTCTAAAAATGGGTACCAGAGAAATCTGGGAAAGGTAAAGCGGCCAGGCTTGATACTGACCACATCACATTTTCATGTGCCGAAGGTCATGGACAATACGGGCCTAACACCGTATCCCACAATATGCCTTAATGGCGTGGGAACGGGAATTTTACCTTTTACGTAATCATGGTAGCACTTTTTTCGTAATATGCAAAAGCAGACTGGCAGGAGTAGAGAATAGGATCTGAGATGAAGACAGCGTAGAGAAATCAAATCTTATCAACGAAGATAGCGTAGAGAAATCAAATCTTATCAACGAAGAGAGCGAATAGAAATCAAATCTTATCAACGAAGAGAGCGAATAGAAATCAAATCTTATCAACGAAGAGAGCGAATAGAAATCAAATCTTATCAACGAAGAGAGCGAAGAGAAATCAAATCTTATCAACGAAGACAGCGTAGAGAAATCAGATCTTACCAACCTCTGCCATTAGAGCTTCAAGTCGATTCTTACCTCTTTCTATCAGATTACTTTGATAGGTTTCTCTGAAGAATGTCTACGCTCATAGTCGCCACGACGTAGATGGGTCAACATATAACCCAACACTCTGTAGACAAGTTACCAGTTGTCACCACACAGACAAGTCACTAGGCAGTCACCCTATTATAGATAAGTCAACAGACAGGCAAAGATTTTACAGACTATCAATTACCACTATATAGACAAGTCATCAGGAAGTCATCTTACATATATAAGTAAACAGACAACCAAAGACTTTCTAGAACAAGCTACCAGTTACCACTATATAGACTCGTTACCAGCAGCTGCCGCGATATAGATAAGTCAAGAGACAGCGAACACTCTACAGACAAGATACTAGTTACCACTATATAGACAAATAACAGTTTTACAGAAAAGACACACTGCTACATTTAAAAACAAAAAAAGAAAGACCACCAGTGCAGCAACAGATGTGCAAAAATATGTGGTAAATCCCGCACAATTCGCACTATTCCAAATCGTTCTTACACATGCATCTGAATATAGTCGACTAAATGACCAAATGTATTCAAGTGCTCCTCTTATTTTGATTTTCTAATCTACGAAGTTATTTTTGCCGTTACCTTGAAATTATAGCGTAGACTTCTTTGTGGAAAATCCGTCTTTGTTTGACCCGCGACTTCTAACAAAAACACGTCACAGACGACCCACTTTCTGCAGCAAAATACAGACACTGTAGTTTATATTGTGATAAATTGATGTATTCCGAAAAGAAATGAAAAACTCACTGGAAAGTATTCATAAACACAAAACCACCGTGGAAATCCACCTCGGAAAAAAAGAGCAGTTTAGAATAGCACAGCCGCACAAAACCCAAGGTCGATCGAGTTGTGCTATGAACCGTAGTGAGTCACAAGACTGGGTTTAAAGCGCTGTATTTGTCCCCTTGCCTGCGTGCTGGCTGTTGGGTTGATGTGATGTTTCGATCGTTTTGTGTGACTGCAGGTCGCTGCAGGGCGTGGATCTGCCAGCAGCAGCTTTGTGAGCTAACAGGTTCGCGTTGGGTGCAACAATGTTCTGTGGTTCGTGAGCTCACGGACGCTTCCAGCAAAGTATAAGACAGGATCTGTAACTGGGCACAGCATTGACATCAGTTGCTTCTATCTATCTATCTATCTATCTATCTATCTATCTATCTATCTATCTATCTATCTATCTATCTATCTATCTATCTATCTATCTATCTATCTATCTATCTATCTATCCATCCATCCATCCATCTATCTATCTATCTATCTATCTATCTACCTGCCTGCCTGCCTACCTACCCACCCCCTGCCCACCTACCTACCTACCTACCTACCTACCTACCTACCTGCATACCTACCTGCCTGCCTGCCTGTCTGCCTACCTACCTGCCTGCCTACCTACCTACCTACCTACCTACCTACCTGCCTGCCTACCTACCTACCTACCTACTTACATACCTACCTGCCTAACCTACCTACCTACCTACCTGCCTGCCTACCTACCTACCTACCTACCTGCCTGCCTGCCTACCTACCTGCCTACCTGCCTACCTACCTACCTACCTACCTACCTGCCTACCTACCTGCCTACCTACCTACATACCTGCCTACCTGCCTACCTACCTACCTATCTGTCTCGTTCACTCTCAGAACAAAATATCAGCCTGAACAAAACGACAATGGTAACTGCAGAAGACAATTTATATTAAAAAAAACTACCCCCCCTTGTATAGTACTGTACGTTCCGTCATGCTTGTATCCAGCCTTACATATCATGTGCAGCTGCTGTTTTCGTACAACAGCACGTTACTATCAAAGTATAATTAGGACCCCCCATCCACCCAGTGAATGTTCAGCATTTCCTAGACCTTCCTTTTTTTTGTCTTCATCATCATCATCTTGTGCTATCTTGTGCCAGCTGCAGTAGGCTCTAAACTTGAACGGCTCTTTGCTTTAGGAGACCAAGTAGATTTATGGCTGTTTCTTGACGTTGTCCACACATCCATATCGTTGTTTTCTGAGGACGAGGACAATGCTGGCAATCTGGCAATCAGTTATCCATAGCTGACAACGCTAGCGTCAGGGTTGGCGAACCATAGCTGGCCAAGACCCTGCCCCACATCTCCGCTTTTTAACCCCAGTTAACAGGCCCAGGCTGGCTTCAACAGCTTCAAGGCAGAGGCTGCAAAGAACACTTACAGTTCTAGGGAGATAGAAGAAGAAGAAGAAGATCATGAAGAAGAAGAAGAAGGTGGCCTTCCCTTTGCCCTTTTTTTTTCCTACAACTTTTTTCCTCAAGCGTGGATGTCAAGTCATTGAAATCCAGACCCCCCCCCCCCCCAGCTTACAAATTAAGTTATAAAGATTGAATTTCCCGCTAAAATTGTGTTTGTAATTAATGTACAGCCTCGATATCAAGATCTATTCACGTACGTGGGGGCTCCCAAAAGTTAGGAGGTTGGGGGGAGTGGAAAGGGAGGAAAGGGGGGGGGGGTGGACATTCCTTAGACCATTCCTGATTCTAGTGAGGTCGGCACAAACACGTCAGTTAAGGTTCACCTGATCCTACACGTGCCTTCATCTCGTGACAGGAACCAAGAAACAGCATCTGTACCGCGTCTTCATTATGTTAGATAAAAGGGAAGAAAGCTCGCCATGAAAATATCAAAGCGTGGCACAGGGTACCAAACTTTTAGCTTACATAAAAGGAGGGGGATGGTGAGGGTATGGAGATAAGAGGAGACAGAAAAAAAAGGATGATAAAGTTTGAAGTAAACAATAATACTAGATCAAAGAACAGCGCTCATTTGAAGAGTTGCTGACAGGTTTTAAAAAAAAACAACTGGAAAGTGTTTTTATGTGAACTGGAAAGTGTATTTTATGTGAACTGGAAAAGGTTGAAGTCAGAACAGTTTTTTTTTTTGTTTTGATATCTTAAATTACAGAAGAAGGTAAAGAAAGATTATGGCAGTGGTTTTTAGTTTTCTTTAACAGTGGACCCACTTTCTGGCTTGGGAACCGCTGTGGACCTTTCAATTTAAAAAAAGCAATAAATCGAACCCAGATTATGCTAAGACGCAAATCATTGACTCTTTACTCATCTGTTTTTTTTTGTTGTTGTTTTGTTGCTGGGTGTTGTTTTGTCCATTTGTCTTTACATTTGGCTTTTAGTCTGTTTGTTTGTTCATAGGTTGTGCTTTTATCAGTCTGTTCCATTCTTCTTACCTCATTTGTCAGTCTGTCTATTTCTTTCATTTCTTTAGATGTTGCTGTTGTCAGGTACCCACTGTATGGCTACTTTATTGAATATTGTGCTTGCTAGTGATAGCTCTTCTGTCAGATTGTCCAGATCTTTGATCTTTTTGGTGTCGAATACTGTAATCTGAAGAAGCCACCAAGTGATAATCTTTCGTCTGCGAACAGGACACTGTAGGCTGAGACACCATCTATACCAGAAGATGAAAATTGGCCCAACAAACCTATGCGCCTGCAGCAAAGAACAACATAGGCCGCATCACATCCTTCAGAGTTGCCAGCTATACAAGCTACTCAGGCAAAAGGACCTGGCCGGACCCCAGACCCCCTATAACAGAAGCTCTACAGTGATGCTGAAAACTTGAGTTGTCTTGTCTTGTCTTGTGCTGTCTCTCTGTAACTGCGAGCTGGTGTTCTTTGCAGCCGATGCTGTAGAGGTGCTGAAGTACAGCATCGTATCGGCGTGGGAGCGAATTATAACAGCTACTTTGTCAGTTCCGGAGTACAGTTAAAAACGGGGGGGGGGGGGGGGGGGTGGTGTGCAATGCTTCTTTAGCAGACTCCACCACCATGGGGACTATGGCGATCCCTGCCCCGTTAGCCAGGCTAGGCTTGTTACTGGTGGGTACCAACAGAGAGGTGGGGGCAGGGTCTTGGTCACCTATGGTTGGCTAACCCTGACGCTAGCTTATTAGCTATGGGTCGCTGACTGCCTCACCGGACAACCTCTTCACCCCTTGAAAACGTGACACAAACTGCCGCATTTCTGAGATTGATGATCTACGTCTGAGCGAACAACAACGAAGAAGAATGACTCTTTAGTTAGGCAGTTCAGAAGATCCAAGCTTCGAACAGGGTAAAGAAGAATGACTCTTTAGTTAAGCAGTTCAGAAGCTTCGAACAGGGTAAAGAAGAATGACTCTTTAGTTAAGCAGTTCAGAAGCTTCGAACAGGGTAAAGAAGAATGACTCTTTAGTTAAGAAGTTCAGAAGATCCAAGCTTCGAACATGGTAAAGAAGAATGACTCTTTAGTTAAGCAGTTCAGAAGCTTCGAACAGGGTAAAGAAGAATGACTCTTTAGTTAAGAAGTTCAGAAGATCCAAGCTTCGAACATGGTAAAGAAGAATGACTCTTTAGTTAAGAAGTTCAGAAGCTTCGCACAGGGTAAAGAAGAATGACTCTTTAGTTAAGAAGTTCAGAAGATCCAAGCTTCGAACATGGTAAAGAAGAATGACTCTTTAGTTAGGCAGTTCAGAAGATCCAAGCTTCGAACAGGGTAAAGAAGAATGACTCTTTAGTTAAGCAGTTAAGAAGATCCAAGCTTCGAACATGGTAAAGAAGAATAACTCTTTAGTTAGGCAGTTCAGAAGATCCAAGCTTCGAACAGGGTAAAGAAGAATGACTCTTTAGTTAAGAAGTTCAGAAGATCCAAGCTTCGAACATGGTAAAGAAGAATGACTCTTTAGTTAGGCAGTTCAGAAGATCCAAGCTTCGAACAGGGTAAAGAAGAATGACTCTTTAGTTAAGAAGTTCAGAAGATCCAAGCTTCGAACATGGTAAAGAAGAATGACTCTTTAGTTAGGCAGTTCAGAAGATCCAAGCTTCGAACAGGGTAAAGAAGAATGACTCTTTAGTTAAGAAGTTCAGGAGATCCAAGCTTCGAACAGGGTAAAGAAGAATGACTCTTTAGTTAAGAAGTTCAGGAGATCCAAGCTTCGAACATGGTAAAGAAGAATGACTCTTTAGTTAAGCAGTTAAGAAGATCCAAGCTTCGAACAGGGTAAGGGGGCACAATCAAAAATATTTTGTAAGAGAAAAGAATGCACGATGATAGGGTTTCTTGTAAGTTTTCTTAATGCTCAATACCCAGTCCAACTGCTGGTCTGTCGACCCCTTGGGGGTCCATAGACATCAGGTTAAGAACCACTGGATTAGATCATTCACAAATAATTACCGAGAAAAACGTGAACTCCTCTGACGTTTTTATATCAAATACGCCTTAAAACACGTGACGTTTCTCAGCTACAGCATTTCAATTCTCTGTCCAGTTTGTTGAACAATCAATCATCCACACCACCACCCCACCCCCAACATCACCACTTTTTGCTGTCCCCTTCACCCCCCACCCACCCACTGAAACCTCCCCACGCCACCACATTACCCCCTCCCCCCACATACACATTTAAATGTTAACAGCTTGTAACTGTAGAAGTATACTGAGATGAGTTGTTACCCATGTGCTCTTGCTAGCCACCCCCTATGTGTTTCAGCATATTTGACTGTAATAAACAATTCACAATAGCCAGGGACTCACGCGTGGTCCGTGAGAATGGAAAAAAAAGCACCGAATGTGCATGGGTCTATTGCGTGAGTAGAGACCATAACAGAACAAGAGAAAAAGAAAGATAGCTAGCGGTTACGGAGAACGTTACAGTAATTAGCACTGCACCACGAGGGAGTCTACATTAGGAAGTGCTCCGATCTCCACCTAGGAAGGAGAATATCAGCATAGTGCATGCACTCTGTAGCACCAATGCGAACGCCACCGTCCCACAACTCCCCCTCCCACACACACATTTTCAGACCCAGAAACCCACTCGGTATTGATTTGGTCGTGCCTGCTTGCCTGAAGTGTGAATGAATAATACATCACATGGATCTTCAGCTTTTAGATAATTGCATTAACTACAAAACAAATTTCGCCTAACATCTCGACTTCTTCTTTTTCTATCTCCCTATAATTTCGAGCTGGTATTCTTTGCAGTCGACACTGTGAAAATATTGAGGCACACCATCGCATCTGTTATGGCAGCTTAAAAAAAAAAGTCCTGCAGTGCAGCTTTAGCTTTTTAAAGTAGGGTGGTGTGCAATGCATCTTTAGCAGACTCCACCACCATGGGGACTATGGCAATCCCTTCCCCGTTATCCAGGCTATGCCTGTTACTGGTGGGTACAACGGAGAGGTGGGACAGGGTCTTGGTCAGCTATGGTTCGCTAACCCTGACGCTAACATGTCAGCTATGGGTCGGTGATTCCCTGACTGGACAGTCTTCGCTCCTGCGAGGAAACATTTAAAAATGACTACATGAAATAAAATGACACAAAGAAATTATAAGTAAACCGCACTTTAAAACATCTATTTTCTTTTTAAGAAATAAAATAAAAGTGTTACCTTTTACAGCGTTGGTTAAAAAAAAAAAATAAACACATGTAGTTAAATCACCAAACAATTTACATTTCATCCATTCTCTTTCTGTATAATGCCCTGACTTAAGTCTCAGAAATGAAATCAAATCAGAAGCGACACGAATTCCTACACGTTCAGGAAGTTACTAACGCCTGAAATTATCCAGATCTCTCGCGGGCATCTGCTTGATCTAGTAAATGCCTTTCGTGATTTATTCAGAAGAAGCACCGAAAGCAGTGTTTAATGTTGTATTAGCCAAAGCTAACTTCAGTCATGTGGAACCAGGCAGTAATGTGGACAGAAGGATTAAAAGTAATGGAAAAGAAAGCACAAAAAAAGTAAAACGCTAGAAATGGAATGTGCGTGACAGGACTGATTAGAGGCTTAGGTAAAAGTTTTACGCTGTGGTGGGCAGTGACAATAATCTGAAATGAATGTTATCTGTTTAAACATCGTCGTCCTAAGCGCTACTATAACATGTTACAAGATGAATAGACATATTTCCCACCCCTTTAAAATACTTACAGAATGCATATTAGCACGTAAACTGTGCGAAAGTTCATGAATCGTACACATTAGTCAGTCCTATAGGACTTGAAATTAACAAAGAAAAAACAAAAATGAAACTTCCCATTAATCAAAAAGGAAATATATACATAGAGGGGACAGCTGTTGAAGAAATCAATCAATTTGCATACATTGGCAGCAACATAGACCAGGATGGTGACACCAGAAAGGAAGTTAGAATTAGAATTGCAAAAGCAGCATCGGTCTTCAAGAATCTTGAGAACATATGGCATTCAAAATTTATAAGCACAAAAACAAAGTCAAGACTATTCAATTCAAATATAATATCCGCTCTCATTTGTGCATACGAAAGCTGGAAATCAACTAAAGAAATAGACAAGAAATTAGACTCTTTTGAAAACAAATGCCTTAGGAATATACTTGGCATAAAGTGAAACGAATTCAAGAACAACGCAGAGATAAGATAGATGAGCAAACAACAACCTGTCTCATTGGTGATTAGGAAAAGGAGATGGACAGATGTTGGTCACGTGATAAGAAGAAACAATCAGAGAATCTCAAAAACAAGCTATCAACTGGAACATAACAGGCCAAAGAAAAAGAGGTCAACCACGTGAAACTCTAAAGAGGACATTGTTAAGAGAGGCCAGTTTAGTAGGCATAATATTCCTTGATGAGGTTGAAAAGCTCGCCGAAAACAGGAAAACTTGGCCAATACATTGCGAGCCCTATGTGATGTTTAACGGCACGGAAAGGATATAAGATATACGATAAGATATGACCTCAGCCCTTAAGTACGAACGGCCGTAAATCGGTCGGTCGTAAGTCAGAGCACTGTTTCACGTAGTTATTTTCATTATTTTCACTGATTAATCATAGCCACAGGGCTAGAGTACTTGCTATGATTAATAGACTTGATCCAGCTGCTCTGTACACAAAATGATAGCTAGCTGACTGTACGAAAAGAGGACACATACAAGTTCTGGGGACGATTTTTACTTTGATAATTCCTTTCACATTTCTTCTTAACTTACTATTTTATAGTTATGTGCCGTCTCTCATCTAGTAACGTGATTTATAAGTATTCCTGTGACGTCTCCAACATAGTAAGAATTTATATCCCTGCGCCATCTCTCATCTAGTAACCTGATTTATGTTCCTGTGACGTCTCCCATATAGTAAGAGATTTATATTCCTGTGACGTCTTGCATATATATATATTTTCTTATGACGTCTCCCATACAGTAACGTGATTTATATTTCTGTGCCGTCTCCCGATAGTATATTCCTATGACGTGTCCCATATAGTAAGATATTTATATTCATGTGACGTCTCGCATTGGTAGTGATTTATATTCCTGTACTGTCTCGCATATACGTAGTAAGAAATTTATTCTCCTATGCCGTCTCCCATATAGTAATGTATGTACATTCCTTTGTTACCTCTCATCTAGTTATGAGCCATTGTTATATGATTCGTAAGACATTGTTATGTGAAATTGCATAGTTTATATAGCGAAAGTCGTTCTTCACATTATTACTGCTATTTATGCTTTCCTTATAGCACATTAATTCTTGCACTTTGAACTGCGAATGTGAAGATAAAGAGTTACACTAGGATTTGTAGCCTTTAAAAACAATAACAATAACAACAACAACAACACAACAACAACAATAACAACAACAACAACAACAAACTTTGCTATTTATTTATTATCTTGCAGATGTTTGAATTTGCTGAAATGAATTTGTTATCTGCAACAGTGCATGATTTTCGGTGCTGAGTTTGTCACCAGATCACAGCTCAGTAAAAACTGTAAAGACAGACAGACAGACAGACAGACAGACAGACAGACAGACAGACAGACAGACAGACAGACAGACCACAAGAACACAGTCAGTGCCGCTCGGCCAACTACCCGGGTAACGCCGGGTACTTCTCCTAGTATCAGATATTAACAAAACGCAATGTGCTTTTCGTCTCCTTTGAACAAAACCACACTGAGCGTTATACTTTGATCATGCGTTCAGATGGCAGCCTTCGGTATAGGTGGGCCCTCCCACGGTAGACAAATGCGGTGAATCTGAAAGTTTATCTCTCACGTGCCTACTGGTAAAGTACAGATAATGGCATCCAGATGAGTCTCAGAATTTTTAGATCAACGGAACGGGGGTGCCAGATGTTGCTCATGAATGTATGATAACCTCTGTCTTGTGTACTATTGTTCCCGTTGATCCGCTTGACCTTCTCGCTTCAGCCTCGTTCTGAATATAACTCCCATCCTTGGTAGCAATGATTCTCAAATTTTTTACCTTTTCATTTTGCGTATAAATTGTGGACCACCATCTTTACGTGAGATATCATAATGGCATTGTGGGCCACCATCTTTATATGTGATATCATGCCTTTGTGGACCAACATCTTTATATGTGATATCATATACAATAGATGACACTTAAAACTAAGTCGATTACGCAACCGATAACCAGCTGATAATGCGCCTTGAAATACATGCTGGGAACCACCCCCTTGGTGGCTATGTTCCATACATTTCTTTCTCTCTCTCTCCTCTCTCTCTCTCTCTTTGTTTAACCCCATCTCCACCTCAGCGTTCTGTAGAGAGGAGAAGGGAACTTTTTCTTTTCGACGATCTAGCTGTAGTTGATATGCTCTCTATATAACAAATTGCACATAGGATATATTTTACAATTCTCAATTAAAATGAGTGAGGCAGTATTCAATAAGACTGTATTAATATTTTTTAAAATGTACGACTGAAACGCATGCACAGTTTGAAAGATCACTGAATTTTCAGATGTGATTTTGACACAGAATTGGTCACCGCCCTATTTGGTTTTCCATGACTAAACTCGATGCTTTGAAAGCTCGAATAAGATGCGTAATAACGCGCAGAATAGTTAGCTGTGTTCAGATTCAAATCGGCTTACCTTTGACCATATTTTTTCAAATGGGGTGCGGTGACACAGTGGAGTGCCGTGAGATAGCTAGAGATGTGCTGTGCTGTCAAATCTTTAGAGAAAAAACATTTTTTTCTACCAGATTACAGCGCTTTTTTTTGTTGTTGCTTATTTACATTTAGAGAACCTACAGTGGTTTAATTATATCAGTCTCAGTCCAGGGCGAGCTGACATGACCAGAGATTTGTGGTTCCAAGTATGATCGCGTCTGGCACTGAAAAGAAAGCTTCGTATAATAAGGCTTAAAATCGCGTTCAGATATTTTCATGTGCCATCCATCCATCCATCCATCCATCCATCCATCCATCCATCCGTCCGTCCGTCCGTCCGTCCATCCGTCCATCCATCCATCCATCCATCCATCCATCCATCCATCCATCCATCGCTAACTGCACGAGAGTCCAACATTAAGAACACAGGTGCGCCGCGGTAGATAACTGTATTTGCGTTACCAAGTGTGCCACAGTCTGAACAAATTTTAGAACCGCTGGCTTAGACAGAGGAGTAACTGTCTGGTCCCGTCAAATTGCTAGACATGTCACGTGGTCTTTACAAGAGATCTTGGATTATTGATCGTTAAAGGAACAAAATTTCATTCCCCATTGATCACGTTGAAGATATTACATAAATATGCGGTCATTGCTTTAGTATTACTTTGGTTTTTATAAATAGTATTACATGTGAAATGCACCCTGTGTAGGAAAGGGTAATCAACAAGGTCTCACAGATCTGTTTGTAAGATCTTCTAATTATCAAGAGTAGCTTCACCTTTACATACGTCATGGAAAAAAGAAAGCCATTGGTAAATTTATAAAAAGATTAACCAATGACGGACGTTGTAACAACTTGATCCTTGGTAGCGCACTTGTTGATATCATGGCGTCAAGTCATGGTTTTCCTAAGTGGTTGATAAATTGCAAAGAGGATATCACAAAATCTAAAGTACGCCCAGTTTTTAAAGATTAAATGACACAGCTTAGGCTAGTATTGACATGGCGGAGGTTTTCACGTGCATCCATGTAAAAACTGAAAAGAACTTCTCACGACTGATGAAGTCAGCATAGTTGTCGTATCAATGCATTTTCCCCATGTCCCAGTTAGGAGCCGCGGTATTAGGAATCTAAGTCAGTTTCACTCTGCCACTGTGCATACGCCTCCATTGTCGTAACAAAAGCAGTCTTGAAAATGACCCGGGCAGTCTCGGATCATTGTGTTGTTATTTTGTGTACACGTGATCACAAAGTTTCTGTTCTTGTCTTTTCTCACCATCTGGTGGTCACGGCAGTTGCAAGTTTTGATGCCTTCTTGATCATGTTTTTTTAAAAAAGTGTATGGTTATAAATGTTGTTGTTTATTTTAACAGTAGTTCCTTTCACAAAGCAATCAGTTATCTAATTTCTGAGTATCCCGCCACATAAGAGAGCTAAGTGCTCTATTTTATTTTATTATTTTTTTAACATAGCATCATGTGAAGTTATATTTTATCTCCTCTCTCTATTTCTTCATCCTGTGTGTTTTTGTATGATTTAAGGCTCGCGCCGAAATGTCACAACTGTATACTCATTAAGTAATAAAGCTGCTGCTACTTTTTTTCCCTTAGTTTATACACTTTGGTATCACAGCTTCACTACAGTGGCTCTGTGTATAGTTATATACTCATACACTAATTATTGTGTGTCACATGAGAGACTATACTGCAAAGTACTTCTCTTCTAAAAACATATTTTGGATACATAAAATATAGACTCTAGGAATATTCTCAACACCAGAATAATTCAATGTTGAAGTAACACACGATAATGACCATGGCACAGAATATATACCATGGCGCAGAATATATACCATGGCACAGAATACACTATAGCACAGAATACACTGTGGCACAGAATACACCATAGCACAGAAAGGCTGTCTTTACCTATTTATTCAACCTCTCATCTTGCACAATTCTCATTGTTTTCAGCTATACTACAAATGAAACTGTATCTAACACTGTTCACCAACAGACTATTACCATTCACTCATTAAATGTAGAAATTGATAATGTATGAATGATAATAAAAGGAATAAGTAATTAGAATTTATTCTTCATCAGTGCTGAAAAAAAAAGATAAAATTCATGTTTCTGTGCCGTTAAGGCTTATTGAGGAATGTAGTGATAGGCCAATATTTCCAAGACCATTGGCACATGAAAGTGTAATGTTGTGAGTATCATGTATGGCCTCATTTGCCTACCCAGATTTCTCTGGTGCCCATTTTTAGAGGCTGGATGGACCCTGGGGGCTTTTTAGTGTGTACCAGAAAACCCCCCCCCCCCCCCCCCCCCCCCACTGCTGGGACTTGAACCCGGTACCATCAGATTAGTAAACTGAGCACTTAATCCTTCAGGGCCAACCGGTTAGAGCTGTATGAGTAAAATCTGGAAAATCTCATATGGAATATCACATTCAGGAGATGTCCTTGCTTTTATTATATAGAAGAGAAAAGTAGTATAACATATTGGTTGTGTCTGGCATATAGTTTTAGCTTGATTTTTTTTTTTTTAAACTTTGAAATATTTCATACAAAATTTGTAACTAAATAAAAACATGACCACAAAGAGATTCTTCAGTTTCTACGTTTCACAGGACAAAACTGGTGAAGATTTGTTTTTTACTTCCAACATATTCTCTCTGAACATGCCCAGACATCCAGCCATGTCTTTGCATGTTGATTAGCTAAGTGATGACTGTCCAGTATACCTTGTGGCATCTTGCTGGACAGCACAGAATTTCTCCATTTCTCATGCTCTTCAACCAGACTTTGTATGGTGTCACATTTGTGTTGCATGCTAACCCAGTTGTGTTGCATGCTGACCCAGTTGCGTTGCATGCTCTTTGTCCTGGTTACTACAGTTCTTAGGTTGTCTGTGGTCATTTTGTCTTTCTATTTCCTTCAGGAAACTCATGGCTGTGATGTTTTAGCTGTGATACAACAACCCAGCCAAAATTAATGCATGCCACATGTTGTTGAAACTTGCTGATGGGCTTGTCCATTAGTAAGCCACAGGTGGGGTGTAATAGGATACGATAAGTTGATTAGTAATTTCATAGTGATTATAACCTCTCTTCTTGCACAAGTTGACCTGCATCTTGCAATGACGTATTCAGACTTTCTGTGATGTCCTGAGTTCACCTGTGATGAAGTCATCCATTTACTCTTTTGCCGGGCACTATGCCTTCTACTATCAGCCTCCCCAAACCATTGTGTCGCTTGATGTGGCCAAAGTATCTCAGGTTTCTAATTTTGATAGTGTTTATGTTGCCTCTGGGGATATTGTAAGATCTCAGTAAACACAGCTTTGTTTTCTTGTTGGTACCTTGCCACATATTTTTCATTTGTGCTAGTTTCTGTGATGCAGTTGCTGGTTTTCTTTTCATTTTCACTGTGCAGTCACCATTGGTGATGATGACTGAACCTAGATATTCAAACTTTCTCTGTTGACAGGAATAGGATATCATGTTCTTCCATAACCCTCGATCCCTTGTACATCTCAGCAGGCTTGTGACTCAGTATTTCCCATGCCAGGATGCCATACCATCAAACATCTGTTCTCTCTGCCTACCTCTGTCTCTTCTGCCTTCAGTCTTCTTTGTTGCCATTAAGTGCTCTAGCTTGTCTTTTTTTCCAAACATGCCCCACAAATTTAGATTGTTATTTTCAGATCTTTGGTATAATTTTCATTTCTTGTCTCTCTTTCAGAACTTCCTTGTTCGATTTTCTCGCTGTCCTTGGTACTTTCGACATTCTTCTTAAGAGCCACATTTCAGATGATTTTAGCCTTCTTCAGTAAAAGAGATACAGACTGTTTAAGCTTCGCAGCTATAGAACAGGATTGGTTCAATGTAACACCAGCACTTTCTTCTTGACTCTTATAGATAGTGACTTATTGCAAAGTATGGATTTCAGCTTTTGAAAGGCGGGGTCTTGGCTTGTGCAATTCTGCTTTCTACTTCAGAGACACATATTCCATCTGATGTTAGCAAGGTGCCTAAGTACTTAAAACTTTTGTTTGTATAGTGCACTTTTGGGGAGGGAGTTTAACTTTTGAGATGTCTTCTATGTGGGACACAAGTACCTTACTGAAATCATGTAATATTTGGCTATTTTAAGCATCTGTTATTATTGCTTTGTGAATTTCAGCAGAAGTGGCCATTCATCTGTTTCATTTGAAGCTGAATCATTATTAAATATGCAACTAGACAGCATTTTGTATGAAAAGTTTAGCCAGGAATTAAGATTTGCTGATAAATCATCTTCTGAGCAGGTGAATCTTCAATTTTACAGGAGTGGAACTCATTTGTGCATGAGTTACATGAGGCCATACAGCAGCAACTTACTGAGAGCCATGTCCAGTATTTCACAGATCTTTCCGATGCCGAGAAGGAGTTGTTCATGCAACGAGCTACCAAAGCTCTGGACAAAAGTAATAAATTTATGTTCAGAGTAGCTGAAAATGTAATCTGCTGAAAAACAAATACATCACAACTGAAACAAAAAGAGTGTTTTTTACAACACAATTGTATCCATACTACAAGAACTTAATATTGAAGAAGGTTGGGTAGTAAAGAAGATTAAACAGAGAAAACTTAAATATTTTGGACATATTAAACGTCATGAGAATTTAGAGAAGACAGTCTTGGAAGGCTACATAATGGGAAAAAGAAAGAGAGGAAGACCAAGGTGAAGATGGCTGTAAGACATTGTTGATGATCTATGAATGGATGCATCAGCAGCAAGGCATCTTGCTTACAACTGAGAGGTCTACAGGAGAGCTGTTAGGGAGGCAAAGTTCCACAAGGGACATGCAAATGACTGACAACGCAATTTTCATCTCAACTCTGCGCTACCAATGTCAGACAAGGACACTAACAGCCAAAAACAAAAGGAAAATCATCAGGACAGAAATAAGATGTTTAATGTGACAAGAAGAGACTAAATAAGAAATGGCACCATCAGGGCAAAAGTTGGAGTAGCACCGGTGTTACACTATATCCAGAAGCAGTTCAAAGTTTTTGGCCAACATGGTTACCGTCAGACAATATACCACAAAAAAAAAAAACCATTCACGCTAATATTTGTGGGTAACAGAGGAAGGGGCCCACAAAAAAACCATTCACGCTAATATTTGTAGGTAACAGAGGAAGGGGCCCACAAAAAAACCATTCACGCTAATATTTGTAGGTAACAGAGGAAGGGGCCCACAAAAAAACCATTCACGCTAATATTTGTAGGTAACAGAGGAAGGGGCCATCCATGCAAGAGATGGAAGAAGGAAATTGCATAAACCTTAAATATCCCATTATATGTTGAGCCCCATCAGAACATCTTTTTGTCCCATCAACACTGAGAGGTATATGAGGAAGGAGACTAGACAAGACAAGGTGTCACATTATCTTTAGCACCTTGTCTTCAGACAATAACTACAGACAGACATTTTCCAATTTTTATTGTTGAGAAATATTCAAGGCATTTGTTATTCTATTTTTGTATTTCTGTGCTTTCATTTATGCCTGGTTTCCCTCTATTGTGTTAACTGTCCAGTTGTCATTAGTCCTTATTTTGCCAGTTTGATGTAGTTTTTTTTTTATTTGTTTCTTTTCATCTGTGTGGAATGTTTACATGTTTTTAGTTCATCCAGTCAAATTGTGATCTTACTTTCAGGCTCTTCATCGAAGAATCTTCTCAATAAAGTGTCAGGTTTTATGGATCAGCATTTAAATGATCAGATCAGCCGACAGTTACTGGATGACTTTCCAACAAGTAAGTCTTTACTGCTGGGTACTGTCTCATTCACGTCTCTAGAACTCCTAGTTATCTACATGTAATGAGACTTATATCAAGCTTTCATAATCTTTCTTTACTCACGGTCAGTATTTTGCATTGAAAAGTTTCTATATGCGTTTAAAGTTTCTGTATGACCCTGTGAATGCTAGAATATTTAAATCTACAAAATTTTTAATAAAAGCAAGTCAGAAAGTAACCACAAAAAAAAAAAAAAAAGATGTGATCATTGAAAAAAATATGAAAGACCTTCTGACTTGTTAAAGGGCAGAATGTCAGACGGGCCTGCATGCCCAGTTCTTAACCCCTTTGAAATAAAGATCAGTCAGTCATGTGTTTTTTTTTCCATTGGTTGCATCTTTGATTTGGAGTCACTCTTTGACATCATCATCATCATGTGCCATGCCAGGATGTGTGGGTGGTCATAGACCTCCACAAATCTCGGTCCTTGACATTTCTGAGTAACTCTATTGCTGATTTCTTTCCATGCCACAGTGTCAGACCTTCTAGCATCTGTTCCCTCGGTCATCCTCTGGCTCTTCTGCCTTTAGTTTTGCCAATTGTTGTGAGTTTTTTTTCCAATGTCTCCCATCTCATCGCATGCCTCAAGAATGACGACTGTCTTTTTTTCGTATCTTTGTTATTATACTACGTTTTTCCTCAGCTTGTCTCAAACACTGCTCATTATCTGGGATCCTCATGAACCACATCTCTGCTGCCTCCAGTGACTTACTCATTTGTCTGCCAATAGTCCATGAGTCACATTCATATAGCAAAACAGGTTCAGTTTAGCACTGTAATGCTTTCTTTCTCACACAAGATGGTTTAAGTTTCTGAAATGCCTGCTTTTGGCTGGCATATTCTGCTTTTTAATTTCTGTGATACATCCTCCATCAGCTGGTATCATTAATTCCCAGGTATTTAAATTTCTTCTCTTGATGCATTGCTGTTCCATTGATATTCATGTCACAAGAAAGGTGGGCACTTCTTTTTTAGATATAGCCATTGTCTCCAATTTCTTGATGTTCAAACTGAGTCCTTTCTTTCCACTCTCTGTTACTACAGTATTCGGATATACTTTTTGACTCACTCTTGTATAAATGAAATATAAACAATCTGAAAAAAAAGAAGGAATCAGACCACAGTATTTTGGCAATAAATAATATACCACTAAAAGGTCACATTAGTGGTACCAAGATTATATATAAGATGATATAACCATATCAACTTCCCTGTTTGCTCTGTAATTACTAATAGGAAGCGCTAAACATTGTCTTCCAAATGTCCAAACTTTGATAGTATCTTTTAAAATATCCAAACAAAATTGCTGAAAAGCAATTCCAAATACCATTGTATGGCATTGACATGAAGTGCAAGAGTCCAAAGGCAGCTGAATCTGTAGCAACAACAGCTACTAGTAATGTAGCAACAACAGCTACTAGTAATGTAGCAACAACAGCTGCTAAGCCTGTAACAACAGCTGCTGAACTCAGGACCTTTAACAGAAACAGCTGCTGGAGCTATAATAACAACAGCTGCTGGATCTGTAACAACAACAGCTGCTGGAACCATGGCAACAACAACTGCTGGACATCTGCTGGACCTGTAACAACAATAACTGCTGGGATAATGGCAACAGCAAGTGCTAGATCTGTAACAACAACAGCTGCTGGACGCATACCAACAACATCTGCTGGACTTGTAACACTAACATCACCTGGGCCTGTAGAAACAACAGCTGCTGGATTTCTAGCACTAACACTAGCTGGAAAAAAAACTGACCTGATAATAACAAAAGCAGCTGGATCTGTAACAACAGCAGAAGCTAGGGGACCTGTAGCTAGCTGCATTATCAGAACAGACAAGTACTGAAAAGCAGTTTCAAATATCATTAGCGTGAAGTGCAAGTCCAAAGGCAGCTGGGCCTATAGCAATAGCAGCTGCTGAACTTGTAACAACAACAACAAGAACAACAACAACAACAACTAGACATGTAGCAACATCAGATGTTCCAGTAGCTGCATTAACAGAATAGACAAGTACTCTATTAGTCCTTACTAAGCATTCTCAGGGAATTCATTGTGGTAATTCTGTGGCATTTATTTGGTATCTACAGACACAAGATCTGACCTGGTTATAGAAGCAGCAGAAGAAGCGGCTGTAAGTCTCCTGAAACGCTGGCCAGATATGAAGAGCAAGCTCCACATTATGTTTAACCAGCCCCTACCCGAGCCAATGAGACAGCTTGCCTGGCAACTGTATCTTAGCAACCCACACAGCAAGTATCAGTTATATTTTAATAACAGGGATAGCAGCTGCATACATTCCTTCCACGTGAGTTTTCTGACATTTCATACAGAAAGTGGAGGCCTGATTGGCTGAGTGGTTTAGTGCTCGGTCCACTAATCCGGTGGTACCAGGTTCAGGTCCCAGCAGTGGGGATTTTTTTCTGGCACAACCACATCAGAACCCCTGTGTGGTACTCACGACCTGGGCACACGCCTGGGAAACAAAGAATAGGACCACTGTACCCTACCAAGCATGATCATAAAGGGCAACTAAAGAGGGTTCAGCATAGCCCCAGCAACCCTATCTAGTAAAAAACACTTTAGCTAAGAAAATATCAACAAGAGCTCAACAAGAAGAAAAATTAGTCCTGGCTAAATGAAAAATAAACATTCTCACAATAGACACAACCAACAAAAATTCAGTCACCTTAGAAGGCAAGAAACTAGAAGGAGACACATTATAGACAGAGAGGGTGGTACAGACTGCAAGAATTGGGAAAGCTGGAGTAGCATTTCTACAGCTGAGAAATATATGGAAGGACGAGGGAATATCCTTAATAACAAAACTTAGATTGTTCAACACAAATGTCAAATCGGTCCTGTTGTATAGATCAGAAACACAGACAACATCAGCCAAAAGTACCAAGAGACTGCAGACCTTTGTTAACACCTGCCTGAGGAAGATCCTTCAGATTAGATGGGTAATTAACACCAGCAATGAAGAGCTATGACAGAAAATGAACCAACCCACAGTGAGAGAAATGATAATAAAAAGATGCCAGAGATGGATAGAACATGCACTTTGAAAGCCTACTTCTAACATAACCAGACAGGCTCTTGCCTGGAATTCCCAGGATAAGAAGAAACAAGGAGACCTAGAAACACATAGTGAAGGAGTCCTGAAGCAGAGATAAAAAAAGTTGGACTACACCTGGAGATGGATAGATGAAACAAATAAATGACAGAAATAAATGGAGAGCTCTTGTTGAAGTGTGTGTCCCAGAAGATGGGGAAGGAAGGGACCACACCAGAAAGGCCCCAGGGTCCACCCAGCCTCTAAAAGTGGGTACCAGAAAATCTGGAAGATAAATGTGGCCAAGAATGATACTGACGTAGTTCTTATATTTATATATTGTATATAAATACTTGCTGTAACCTATGGCATAATAGAAAAGAAATCACAGATGCTCATTGACATACAGTAGGGTTATGTTCAGATGTTTTAGAGGCTAAAACAACTAAAGAAGCTGTGGAGAGGGACAGACAGAATTACAAAAATTAGGTTTTTAAGGACATGGATTTTTTTCCATTGCAACATATGCCTGTGAGACCTGGACACTTAACAAAACAGCTGGGAAACACATAAATGCCTTTGAATGTAAATGCTATAACAGAGTCCTTCAACTATCATGAACACAAGAAAAGAACATATATCCATTCATTCATTCATTTCCATGTCCCTTGCAGAACTTTGCCTCCCAAACAGCTCTCCTGTAGGCCTCTCGGTTGTGAGCAAGATGGCCTGCCGCTGACACATCCATTTGCAGATCATCAACGATGTCTTGCAGCCATCTTCGCCTTGGTCTTCCTCTCTTTCTTTTTCCCATTATGTACCCTTCCAAGACAGTCTTCTCTAGATTATCATGACGTTTAATGTGTCCAAAATATTTAAGTTTTCTCTCTTTAATCCTCTTTACTAGCCAGCCTTCTTCAATATTAAGTTCTTGTAATATAGATATATTTGTTCTTTTTTGTGTCCATGATATTTGAAGAACATATATCCATACTACAAGAATTTAATATTGAAGAAGGCTAGCTAGTGAAGAAGATTAAACGGAGAAAACATTTTGGACATATTAAACATCATGAAAATTTAGAGAAGGCAGTCTTGGAAGTGTACATAATGGGAAAAAGAAAGAGAGGAAGACCAAAGCAAAGATGGCAGCAAGACATCATTGACGATTTGTGAAAAGATGTATCAGCAGCAGGCCATCTTGGTTACAGCCGAGAGGCCTTCAAGAGAGCTGTTAGGGAGGCAAAGTTCTGCAAGGGACATACTGATGAATGAATGAATGAATGTTCAGATGAACCAGTCATAAACTGAATATGAATATGATATGTTACATTAAGAAAAAAGATAACATCTGTCACTGAATAAGTGAGTAAACAAATAATTACTGTAACTAAATGCCAGTATTTGAAAAGTAAGTAAATGCGTACAGGTTTGAGCTAACAATAAATGTAAAGTACAAGGAATTGTAAAGTACACCGACTTGATTACCCAAGAATGACACAGGTACAAGTATACATCATTATCATAACATTGTAAAACTGAAATATTATGTGTCAGATCATCATAACTCAAGAAGCTTCTTTAGTACAAGAACAACTAATGAAAGTAATTTTAATAGACTGGAATTTGTCTAGCATACATTTTGCCAGTCATTCAGCATGTGTTATAAGGTATAATGTCATGTTTTATTATACTTTCTGATAAGCTATACTATCATGTTTTATTATATTTTCTGATAAGCTATACTGTCATGTTTTATTATACTTTCTGATAAGCTATACTGTCATGTTTTATTATACTTTCTGATAAGCTATACTGTCATGTTTTATTATACTTTCTGATTTTCCTTTTTTTCCCTCTTAATTGTCAGTTCGAAAAACTTACGTTGATTTGTTGAATGAAAACCCCAGAGCGGCCATTTCCCCGCAAGACCTGGACATCTCTCAGAGGGTGGAGCAGATGGTACTCGCAGAACCTACCTTCATAGACCTTAAAGGGTCTGTAGGTATGTAATAGGTACATAGTGTCATAATATATATTCAGAATTAACAATGTAAACCTAACATCAGCATAGCAAGATAGGCATTGATATGGAATCCTCATGGAAATATAAATTGAGGAAGACCTAGAACTACATAGAGAAGGAAAATTTTGACAGTGCTCAGAGACAAGAGATACACATGATAGGAAAGTAGAGAATAAATCCAAGAGAGGGACAACTGGAGAGCTTTTATCTGTGGCCTGTGCTGCCAAGGGAATGAAAGGCAATGATGATGATTCAGAAGTAGTATCTTCCTCATTTGGGTAAACTTTGAAATTGTGGAAATATAACCACTGTAAATCAGCTGTAAAGATGGATACTTGACTCCCATTTGACCCAGAGAAGGAAAAGCAGTCAGGTGTGATACTGACCACATCACATTCTAGTGTGCTAACACAATATCTACCAAGTGGCAAGATACAAAGCTGCCATTGCCTTTTTTTCATTTTTGTACTCCATTCCCTGCTGCTAACAAAACCAAGTTGTGAGGTGGAAGTCAGAATGTTATATTATTGTACTTGTACTTGTGTGAACTCCCTCTAACTGCCAGCCGTTGTTTTTTGCAGCCGATGCTGTAGAGATGTTGAGCCACAGCATCGTATCGGCGTGGGGGCAAGTTATGGTGGCTATTTTTTCAGTTCCAGAGTAGAGCTAAAAAGCAGCCAAAAAAAACCCCCCAAAAAAAACTGTTCTTTCCTTTTCTGTCCCTAACCCTATTCTCCACAGCTTTTAAACACTCCAAAATATGAAGAATTTTATTCAGTGTTTATGTTTTATACACTCTGTGCTTAAATTGTTTTTATTTAATTTTGACAAAAATCTCAGATGTTCTTAGTCTTGTTTTTGTGGCTCTATCTCCCTGTAACTGTGAGCTGGTGTTCTTTGCAGCCATTGCAGTGAAAAATAAGTTGAGGCGCAGGATTATGTCAGCTTTGAAGTGGTTTATAGCTGCAATTTTTTGTCAGTATCTGAAGTAGGGGGGTGGACAATGTTTCTTTAGCAAACTTCACCACCATGATGCTATGGTGATCCTGTGGCCTCGTTAGCCAGGCAGGCCCTGTTACAAATGGAGAAGTGGGACAAGGCTTCTGTTCAGCTGTGGTTTGTTAGCCCTGATGCTAGCATGTCAGCTGTGGTTTGTTAGCCTTGATGCTAGCATGTCAGCTGTGGTTTGTTAGCCCTGATGCTAGCATGTCAGCCGTGGTTTGTTAGCCCTGATGCTAGCATGTCAGCCGTGGTTTGTTAGCCCTGATGCTAGCATGTCAGCTGTGGTTTGTTAGCCCTGATGCTAGCATGTCAGCTGTGGGTCATTAATTGCCAAATTGGACAACATCTTCAACTCCCCTCCTCACATAAAATAAAAATTAATGGAAGAATACTCTGTCATGCCTTGGCATGTAGGGACATGGTTTTAGTGCCCATATTTTCCTTGACCTGTTAGCCCACTAAAGGGTGATGTAGTCAGCAGCACACTTTGTCACCTTTCCTTCCCTTCCCTAACTCCAGAAGAAGTTGAGTACCCATTTCTACAGCTGCATGACCTCGGGGGGGGGGAGGAAGATGCTCCTCTGGCTGGATTTGAACCTTCAACCTTCACCATGAGAGACTAGTACACTAACCAGTTTACTACTCAGATGCCCCCTATATCATAATGAGAACTGTATTTAGTTATACCTCCATTTGTCTTATCTTGTCTTGTGTCCTTCTTCATGTACCTTTTAGTATTGAGGGGACAAACAGGCATCTTGATGGGGCTCTGCAATTTGCTTCATATAAAGGAAATGTAAGAAAACATGAGGAAATAAAAAGGAAGATGACTCGGAAATGTTAAACTACAAAGAAATGCCTCAGTTATAATGAGAATGGTATACATTTGTGCCTCCATCAGAATGAGAATTGTGTACAGTTATGCTTACTTGTATATTATAATGAGAACTGTATATAGTTATGCCTCCATTGTAATGAGAATTTATACAGTTATGCTTATATCATGATGAGAATGGTATACAGTTATGCTTATATCATAATGAGAATTGTATAGTTATGCTTATATCAAAATGAAAATTGTATACAGTTATACCCCCATCATAATTGTATACAGTTATGCCCCTATCATAATTGTATACAGTTATACCCCCATCATAATTGTATACAGTTATACCTCCATCATAATTGTATACAGTTATGCCCCCATCATAATGAGAACTGTATATTGTTATGTCCCAATTATAATGAGAATTGTATACAATTTTTGTCTCCATCATAGTGAAAATTATATACTGTCTCACCACTCACAGGCCATTTTTATGCAATGAAGGCTACATTATCTTACCATCATGCCAGACAACAGACAAATAGCAGACTGAAAGATATAGAGTATTTCCTGGTTGTTCCTTTTGTGATCGTTGCAGAGAACAGCCTGTCCAGGTGAGCAGAGTCTGAAGCAGACTGAAATGTTCTTTCTTACATCCTTCTCGTGCTGTTAAATGTCACAGAGAGCTCGCATGGTAGTTTGCCAAGTTTTCCTGTTTTTTGGTGAGCTTTTCAGCCTCATCAAGGAATGTTTATGCCTGCTAACAGTGTCCTCTTATCAGTGTCCTCTTTAGAGTTTCATATGGTTGACTTCTTTTTTCTTTGGCCTGTTGTAGTCCACTTGATACCTTGTTTTGGGGTTCTCTGACTGTTTCTTGTCATCACATGACCGGGACATTTCCATCCCCTTTTTCTGATCACCTATGAGACAGGTTGTTGTTTGCTTATCTGTCTTATCTCTGCACTGTTCTTGAATTCGTTCCACTTTATACCAGATATTTTCCTTAGGCATTTGTTTTCAAAAGAGTCTAACTTGAGTGAGAAATACAATGTTCTTTAGAGTGAGAAAAATGGAAAGAACATACAAAGATAACAAAAAAGAAGAAGCAGTTGGTGGACACATAATAAATAGGAGGACACTAATCACAGAATATAAGTAGCAGAGATTGCTAACTGCAACCAATCAAAGAAGGAGAAGATTTGGTCATAATTATAGTAAAAAAAAGGAACTGGCGACCAGTCATATACTCTGAAAGACTCTGTCACAACTGCTATAACAGTCATGTAACAAAAACTGTAGAGAAGGGGAAGGTGATCAGAGAGAAGAATTGTTGATAGGGTGTGACACGGGTGCAGCATCAGGCAAAGAATAGCTGCAAAACATGAGAAGTGTGGAGTATTTGTTGCTGCCCTGCAAGATACTGTAAGATGGACTGCATTGCTTGGTCAGTCAGTGACCAAGAGCAGGGATGGATGGATGGATGGATGGATGGGAATGATGAGATCATCATGGCAGACATATCAATGGAAAAAGAATCATAAGATGAAAGGGAGAAATTATAGGAAAAATTTGAACTTATAATCTACCATATAGGCATAAAATTTGGAGGATACAATATTAACAACCTTCAGTATGCTAACGACACAGTACTGATAGCGGAGAACCAACAAGACCTGCAAAATCTCTTGGATAAAGTCGCCAAAGAAAGTGAACAGAAAGGCCTTACTTGAACATCAAAAAGACAGAGACTATGGTTATATCTAAGAAACAGAATCCACCAGCATGCAGTATTAAATTAAACGGAACCATTCTAAAGCAGGTGCAGAAATTCAAATACCTTGGAGCAGTAATAACTTCAGATGGGAAATGCAGAACAGAAATTAGGAACAGAATAGGCCAAGCAAAGACTGCATTTCAGAGAATGAGAAACATATTAGCCAACACATCCTTATCAATGAATGTTAGAAAACGAGTCCTAAAATGCTATATTGAACCTATCTTGTTATATGGAAGTGAATCATGGACAATAGGCAAGTCTGCACAAAAATCATTGGAAGCAGCAGAAATGTGGTTTATTAGAAGAATGTTGCGAATCTCCTGGACAGCAAAAATAACTAATGAAGAATGTATGAGAAGAGCTGGAGAGACAAAAAACCTTGTGAAAAAGATAAGATATGAAATGCTATGGGACTATCTTTACTTACTTTTACTTACATAAAGTAGGTGTCTGTTTCTGAACAGCATAAAGTAGATTTCTGTTTCTGAACTTACATAAATTAGATTTCTGTTTCTGAACTTACATAAAGTAGGTTTTTGTTTCTGAACTTACATAAAGTAGGTTTCTGTTTCTGAACTTACATAAAGTAGATTTCTGTTTCTGAACTTAATAAAGTAGGTTTCTGTTTCTGAACTTACATAAAGTAGGTTTCTGTTTCTGAACTTACATAAAGTAGGTTTCTGTTTCTGAACTTACATAAAGTAGGTTTCTGTTTCTGAACTTACATAAAGTAGGTTTCTGTTTCTGAACAGACGGGAGCCTGCTTCAGGGAAGGTTGTTGCGCTGCTAGTAGAGGAGTATCTAACATACTTGAGCACACGACCTGGATTTGTTGTTGATTCAGGCTCTGAGGTTTGTATTTAATGTGTCATCATCATCATCATCATCATCATCGTTGCCTCCTCCTTTTTTTGATGAGTTTGGTATCAACAAGCATTCATCTTTCTTCCAGTCTCAGGAGTGTCAGTGTATGATAATATTTTTTGGCAATATGGGTCATCACCATTGCATTCCAGACATGTCCAAAGGTGCTCAGATTTCCCCCCTCCCTCCAACCAACATATCCATCAGCTGTTCTGTGGTTGACAAGTTGTCTCGCCATGTTCAGTATGCCTCTCTGGCTGTGCCATTCTGTATTCCCAACTCTTTCAGTCTAAGCATTTTCAGCAATATATTTCAGACTAGTCTCCCCTGTATTTTATAATTATATGCAGACTGCAGATCCTTGTATCACACCCACACATATCCACACACATATACAAGGTGTGTTAAAAAAAAAAAAGAGCAAACTTTTGGTATAAAGACATAAGTGCTGATTTGACAGCATTTTAAGTACTGTCTCATTCATCATGTGCACATGTAGCTCGATGACTAATGCTTATAGCAGAATGGGACAATGGGACAAATGGACATTTTGTTGTCAAGAACTGCCACTAGGTATCTCAGTAGCTGCACTATAGCCTCAGTGCTGGTTGGTGTGCTATTTAAAAAGTTCATTCTTTTTTTGTTTGTTAACACACCTCATACATTGTGGATTTTTAATGACAGCATCTGTGATCTTCAGTTGATTTTAACTCTTGATAATTGATGTTGCTTTTATTAACCTACTGGAGAAGTTTTAACTGCTGGTATACCTAAGCTGGAGAGACAAAAAAACCTTGTCAAAAAGATAAGAGAGAGACAATGTACTTTCATAGGACATGCAATGAGAAGAGGGGGCATTGAAAATATTATAACAACAGGAAAAATAGAAGGAAGAAGATCAAGAGGAAGACCAAGAGAAATGATACTGGACAGTCTGACGGGATGGTGTGAGAGGAGATCACCAACTGAACTGATGGCCTGAATGAAGGATCGTGTACTCTGGAGAAGCATAATAGCCAACGCCAGTCGGCACGGCACATGATGATGATGATGATACCTAAGTTAAGATTATTCAATTCAAATGTGATATCCACCCTCATTTATGCATGTGAAAGCTGGAAAACAACTAAAGAAATAGACAATAAGTTAGACTCTTTTGAAAACAAATTCCTAAGGAAAATACTTGATATAAAGTGGAACGAATTCAAGAACAATGCAGAGATAAGACAGATGAGCAAACAACAACCTGTCTCATGGGTGATCAGAAAAAGAAGATGGACATATGTGGGCCATGTGATGAGAAGAAACAAGCTATCAAGTGGAGCACAACAGGCCGAAGAAAAAGAGGTCAACCGCTTGAAACTCTAAAGAGGACATTGTTAAGAGAAGCCAGTTTAGTGGGCATAACATCCCTTGATGAAGTTGAAAGACTCGCTGAGAACAGGAAAACTTGGCAAACAACTATGCGAGCCCTATGTGACTTTTAACGGCACGGGAATGATGTAAGATGTAAGATACCTCAGCTAACAGAACCAACGATTCTCTTTAAGTATTCTTTATTGAATTCACTTATTCTGCAGACTCACAATGAAGAACTGAAAGGATTTATAAATAAAGTTGCCACAATTTTGGAGAAACATTTTCCCAACATGGCTGCACTGGTATCAAAGACCTTCCTTCCTGCAAAAGGTTTTCTTTTTTTTTTTTTGTAAACATTTTAAAACATCTTAAATAGTGAAGGTTGAATGAATGTTCAAAGAGAGAAAGGGAACAGAGGAGAGAAAATGGGCACAAAAAAAGAAAGAATGGAGTTTAGGAGCAGCTGAGAGGAAAAGAAAAATGAGAGAAAGCTAAAGCAAAGAAAGATAAGGAGAGAGAAGTAAGAGAAAACAAACGTTAATTTTAATGGGTGAAGAATTCAGCATGAGGGCCCATCTGAGATTCTGTGCTTCAGTCTTTCACTCCGAAACAACACTGGAGGATTGGTAGATCTTGCATGTCTGTGTGAATTAGTGCTCAGAGCGATATTTAGACAGTCAAAATAAAGTGAAAAATGGCACATTTCTAACCCAACCCAGATTTTTAAATTACAGAGTAACTTCCAGTTTCTTTCTGCCAAAATCTCTCATCAAAATTCATTCTGGCAGAAAATGGAAATTAATTCAGGAGTGAAATAGGTAATCTCCCAACTTTTGCTCCATTGTGAAAATTCAGTTTAGTACAAGCATGTTGAGTACATAACGAGTACAGGTAAAGTCTAAAATGACAAAACTATTCATATTCAAACTTAAATCTACACATTCAACAATATTAAGTGAGATACATATGCTATGTAGTTATTTTCACGTTCTTTTAATTACTTGAGAGAGAGAGAGAGAGAGAGAGAGAGAGAGAGAAAAAGAGTGAAACTGGGAGAGAGAGAAAAATTTATATAGAGAGATTGAGTGATGAAATCTGAGTTTTACCAGCAGAAAGTTAGTATGGATTATAGTGTTAATAATGTCATGTTCACAAAAACCTTATGGAAACAGCAAAAACTAGAAACGTTTTTCACGTTGGGCTTGATTTCTGTTTTTGATACTTACATTCCAGAAAAAATTGTAGCTACTGAGAAAGGGTCAAGAGCTGTGTTGTTGGAAGGACTGAAAGAACTGATTAGACCAATGATCAGAACTATGCTTGTTGGTAAGCCAGTTAACTGTTTTGGTTGTCGTTTTATTGTTGGAGGACATGCTGTCTAAGGTTCTTGGCTATAGATGGTTGGCTGTAGAATGTGTAAATGAGGAATTAAATAATGTGTTATGATGGATTTTCCATACTTTCTAGGGTATACATGGAAATGAGAAGCAGGCCTATACTGAGCTCTCCCAACATGGATATCAGCTTCATCTTTATCTCATTGATCTAATGAAAATATCAGGACACTGAGTTTCTTGGAGCTTATGTAGAGGCAGTTGACCACCTTTGGTTTTGCTTTCTATGATAACAGTGCCATCTATGACTCATCCACCTCATCTCTTCATCAATGATTTTATTGGCTTTATTATTTTGCCACATCATTATCATCATTATCATTATTTCATGACATCTTCATTGATATCTTCTTCTTCTTCTTCAGTGTTCGAGGAAGGTTGGTCATGCTAAATTTGTAGCCCTGTCATCCTGATGGAGTCCACTATCTTCTCCAATCTGGGAGCCCCACAGCTTTTCTTTCAGTTTCTCTTCCTTGGGCCAGACCTATGCTTGGAGGTTCGCATAGGTTGGACAGGTTTGCTAACTGTACCACCTTCAGTGATTTGGATATCAACTTTGTTGCTTTCACATGACTTCTAGTGACCTTCAGGTTTCTGCCTGTCCCTTAGGCAACTGTGATGGGCTAGATGTTGCTGTTTTCCTGTTGAGATCTGCAGGAACAGCCATGATGTGTGCCAAGATATGGCTGCATGACTGATTCTCATAGTTGCATGTGTGTCCTGATTTTCCAAGACTGTGCTATTTGTAGGCTGAGTGATTTCATGTTATCGAAATTTATCTGGGCATCCCTAACCAAGTGCCTGCTGGAGAAAAGGCCCCTATTGCTTGGACAAAAATCACATGAATCACACACAAAATCATTAGACACAGTGTAACCAGTATCAATTTCTTAGGGGAACCCCAGCCCACAATGAAAATAAGCAGAAATGTTCACACAATCAGACAGAAAACACTGATGGTGTCCATACCTTCTGCCATCTTTGACTGAAAGTCCTTTATTTATATAATACTGTTATTTTATCACATCTTTTCTGATAAGGTAACATTGGCAACAGTACTGCTATCATGGTTTATCATGGATTACATTAACTGGTAATATTAGTAATTCAAAATGTGGCAGAAATATCTTGGCATTTATATGTAAAATTCTGGGGATCATATAACGTGCAATAGACCTTTCTTAACATTTAAACTGAAACCAATGTGATCTGTCAAAAAAATATGGAATTAATATTATTTCTTATGTTTCTTCCTCATTGGCAGGTTATTTAAATTTTGAAACTCTCAAGTATGTCTGGGACCAGTATGTTATTGGTCTGGATGTCCCAGGATTCAGTGCTGAGTGGCTTTCAGTTGTCATAGCAACTCTTCTAGGCTTGGAATATGAAAAGCTAAAGGAGTGTCAATCAGTAGGTTAAAGTCTGTTGGTTTGTCATCAGACTTGTCATGCTTATTGTTTACATGGTTTTATTATATTATCTAAATTTTCATAGTTTGCCTTGTGGTGATGAGTTAGTATTCTATATGAATTAATTCTAAATATCTGATTTGTAATTCATGTAACTATGCTGTAAATAATAGCAAATATAAACATAAAAATGAATGGGGAAATTAGTTTCAGGTATTTGGAGTGCATGTTAACAGAAGATGGAAAATGTGAAACAGAAATTAACAGAAGAGTTAATAAACACTTCAACAGAATGAGGAAGAGCCTTTTGTCAAGGCAAAATTGCAGCAACTGAAACTATGTATCGTAAAATGCTAAATATACTCAGTATTCCTTTATGATGTAGAAGCCTAGATTTTGAATAAGACAAGAGAAAACAAAATTGAGGCTCTCAAAATGTGGATAAACAGAAGAATGGGGTGTATCAAGTGGACAGAGAAGAAAACAAACAAAATAAGCGCTAGATCAGATGGAACTTGAAAAGGAGAAATATTGACAATCATAAAAAAACAAGACAACTTTGGGAATGTGAGGAGGCATGATACTATATTGAGGACCCTGCTTGAGGGCAAGATCAAAGGGAAGAGAACAAGAAGATGACGACATAGATTGGTGGACAACATCAAGAGATGGACAGGAACCAGTTTGGCTGGGTGCATTACAAGGGCAAGAAGCAGAACATACTGGCAACTCATTGCAGCCAATCCTGACTGGGAAGATGGCATATAATGATGATAGTGGTGGTTGTGAACTGTGCTGTAGAAGATTGTGTGAGAATACAGGAAGTATTAAACTACTTTGATCTGTACATGTTGGTAGCAGATTAATTAGTCCTTACATACCACACAGACCTTACTTTGTCAATCAGTGTCAGAATTGTCAAGTGGTGTATCATTCTCTTGATTTTTCTTCTCTAATTCTTTGCAATGTTAACATTAAACATAGGCATTTCATTTTGCAAATTATATTAATTTTTGTTTGAGATATTTTTGCCAACATGTAAAACTTTATCCATATCTCCAGCCGCTTGCCATGGAAACTGTCCTGAACAGAGAAAGTCCCCTGTTAACTGTCCAACAGTTTCAGTACCAGGTAAGTTTGCCATTTCATTCCATTTTTGTTGTTTGTTTCCTTATGCATGACGAGCACACAAAATGAAGTATGTTACACTTGTGTAAAGATATTAACAGATAATAATTGGCTATAAAGACAAGACTGCAGATATAAGCAGAAAATGCATACAAAGAAGAAGAAGAGGAAGAAGAATTGGCCATAAAAATGTAAAATACTTAAATAGTTTTCAAAAGTAATGGAAATTTTTAATATCTATTATTGTTCTATGAAGATTATTTAGCAAGTTCTTTGTAACTAGATTATTTAGCAAGTTCTTTGTAACTAGATTATTTAGCAAGTTCTTTGTAACTAGATTATTTAGCAAGTTCTTTGCAACTAGATTATTTAGCAAGTTCTTTGTAACTAGATTATTTAGCAAGTTCTTTGGGACTACTGGGCAGGCCTTTTTTTCCTTGGGGAAAAAGCTTACGTATGTGATACATATTTTGACAGTATGTTGTTGTTGTTTAAAAGCAATGTGTTTTTCTGCCTGGTTATGATGATAGTGATGATAGCTGTCAGTTTCCAGAGAAGTCAGTCAGTCAGTCAGTCATTTACATGTCCTTTGCAGAATTTGTCTCCCTAACAGCTTTCCGGTAGGCCTCTAAGTTGTAACCAAGATGCCCTGCTCCTGATGCATCCATTCGCAGATAATCAACGATGTCTTGCAGCCATCTTTGCCTTGGTCTTCCTCTCTTTCTTTTTCCCATTATGTACCCTTCCAGAGCATTCACAGGAAAATATGACATTGTCTTGCTAGTGAGACTGCAGTGTCAAGTTTCTCAGTTAGTTTGAAGGAGGCCTTATCAGCCTCTGTCACATTCATCACACAGGGGTCACGTAACTTGTTTCCAGAAACCATATATTGGGAGTGAGGCTAGGTTTTCACAGCCCATGAGCTGAGAAAATAAGGTTTGGGTTTTGGTAGCCCATAGTTTGAGAAAATAAGGTTTGGGTTTTGGTAGCCCATAGTTTGAGAAAATAAGGTTGGGGTTTTGGTAGCCCATAGTTTGAGAAAATAAGGTTGGGGTTTTGGTAACCCATAGTTTGAGAAAATAAGGTTGGGGTTTTGGTAGCCCATAGTTTGAGAAAATAAGGTTTGGGTTTTGGTAGCCCATAGTTTGAGAAAATAAGGTTGGGGTTTTGGTAGCCCATAGTTTGAGAAAATAAGGTTTGGGTTTTGGTAGCCCATAGTTTGAGAAAATAAGGTTTGGGTTTTGGTAGCCCATAGCTTGAGAAAATAAGGTTAGGGTTTTGGTAGCCCATAGTTTGAGAAAATAAGGTTGGGGTTTTGGTAGCCCATAGTCTGAGAAAATAAGGTTTGGGTTTTGGTAGCCCGTAGTTTGAAAAATAAGGTTAGGGTTTTGGTAGCCCATAGTTTGAGAAAATAAGGTTGGGGTTTTGGTAGCCCATAGTTTGAGAAAATAAGGTTTGGGTTTTGGTAGCCCGTAGTTTGAGAAAATAAGGTTGGGGTTTTGGTAGCCCATAGTTTGAGAAAATAGGTTGGGGTTTTGGTAGCCCATAGTTTGAGAAAATAAGGTTGGGGTTTTGGTAGCCCACAACTTGAGAAAATAAGGTTTGGGTTTTGGTAGCCCATAGCTTGAAAAATAAGGTTAGGGTTTTGGTAGCCCATAGTTTGAGAAAATAAGGTTGGGGTTTTGGTAGCCCATAGTCTGAGAAAATAAGGTTTGGGTTTTGGTAGCCCGTAGTTTGAAGAATAAGGTTAGGGTTTTGGTAGCCCATAGTTTGAGAAAATAAGGTTGGGGTTTTGGTAGCCCATAGTTTGAGAAAATAAGGTTTGGGTTTTGGTAGCCCGTAGTTTGAGAAAATAAGGTTGGGGTTTTGGTAGCCCATAGTTTGAGAAAATAAGGTTTGGGTTTTGGTAGCCCATAGTTTGAGAAAATAAGGTTGGGGTTTTGGTAGCCCACAACTTGAGAAAATAAGGTTTGGGTTTTGGTAGCCCATAGCTTCAGAAAATGAAGTTTGGTTTTAGCATACTAAGGCAAGACAAAGTGAGTTTGTGTCTTGGTAACCTATGGCTTGACAAAGTGAGGTTGTGTTGGTAGACCATTACTTGGCAAAGTAAGATTGTGTCTTTGTAGTCCATGAAATGACAAAGTAAGATTGTGTCTTTGTAGTCCATGTCTTGACAAAGTGAGGTTGTGTCTTTGTAGTCCATGTCTTGACAAAGTGAGGTTGTGTCTTGGTAGTCCATGTCTTGACAAAGTGAGGTTGTGTCTTGGTAGCCTGTGAGTTGACAAAGTGAGGTTGTGTCTTGGTAGTCTGTGAGTTAACATGAGGTTGTGTCTTGGTAGTCTGTGAGTTGACAAAATGAGGTTGTGTCTTGGTAGTCTGTGAGTTGACAAAATGAGGTTGTGTCTTGGTAGTCTGTGAGTTGACAAAATCAGGTTGTGTCTTGGTAGCCTGTGAGTTGACAAAGTGAGGTTGTGTCTTGGTAGTCTGTGAGTTGGCAAAGTGAGGTTGTGTCTTGGTAGTCTGTGAGTTGACAAAGTGAGGTTGTGTCTTGGTAGCCTGTGAGTTGACAAAGTGAGGTTGTGTCTTGGTAGTCTGTGAGTTGACAAAGTGAGGTTATGTCTTGGTAGTCTATGAGTTGATAAAGTGAGGTTGTGTCATGGTGGTCTGTGAGTTGACAAAATGAGGTTGTGTCTTGGTAGTCCATGACTTGACGAAGTGAGGTTGTATCGTGGTAGTCTGTGAGTTGACAAAATCAGGTTGTGTCTTGGTAGTCTGTGAGTTGACAAAATGAGGTTGTGTCTTGGTAGTCTGTGAGTTGACAAAATCAGGTTGTGTCTTGGTAGTCTATGAGTTGACAAAATGAGGTTGTGTCTTGGTAGTCTGTGAGTTGACAAAATCAGGTTGTGTCTTGGTAGTCTGTGAGTTGGCAAAGTGAGGTTGTGTCTTGACAGTCCATGACTTGACAAAGTGAGTTTTTATGTCTTGGTAACCCATGGCTGGACAAAGTGAGATTGTGTTGGTGGTTCATGACTTGACAAAGTAAGATTGTGTCTTGGTAGCCAATGGCTTGATAAAGAGAACAACAACCTGGTCAGCCATGTCTTTACAACCCTAGATCAGAACAGATATGTCTGCTCACCATTTTGTCAGGAAATTTTGTTCATCTCTTCTGTCTGTTATAGATTAAACGTCACCACTATAGGGATCTGTTTGCAAAACTAACAGCTGACCAGAAAGCTGCTATGCCTGTTCTAGATCCTACGCAATGTAAGTAGGTACCCTACTATTTTTTTAGATCAGTTCTGTGCAGAAAATGTATCCTACATGATGCCTGGCTGCATTTACCTTCTCAGGTTTCTCTGGTACCCAGTTTTTGGAGGCTGGGTTGACCCCAGGGGCTTATTTTGGTGTAGTGGTATCAAAAGAAATCTCCACTGCCAGTAACACAATAATTAGTGTATAAGTATATAACTATACACGAAGCACTGCAGTAAAGCTGTGATACAAGAATGTATAAAACAGGAAAAAGTAGGAGCAGCTTTATTACTTAACGATTACAAAGTTGTGACGTTTCGGCGTGAGCCTTAATCATACAAAAACATACAGGACAAAGAAGTAGAGAGAGAAGATAAAGTATAGATTCACATGAGTGCTATTTAAAATTTTTAAAAAAAAAAAAAAATTTTTTTCTAAAGAGTACTTAGCTGTAAATTGTGAGGTGTGGCTTGTTCGGCGGTGTGTGTCAGGAATGGATTTAGTAGAACGTGGAGACTTTAAATAGAAACCTGTGACATGTGGCCGGTGGGTTGTAACTGGGGGTGGTGGATGGGGAACCAGGGAAGGGAGAGAGAGAGAGTGTGTGATGCAATATTGACCTAGCTTCTTATCTTATATCTTATATCCTTCCCGTGCCGTTAGACGTCACATAGGGCTCGCAAAGTAGTTCGCCAATATTTCCTGTCTTCGGCGAGTCTTTCAACCTCAACAAAGGATTTTATGCCTGTTAACTTGGCCTCTCTTAATAATGTTCTCTTCAGAGTTTCACGCGGTCTGCCCCTTTTTCTTCGGCCTGTTGTGTTCCACTTGATAGCTTGTTTTGGGATTCTCTGCTCATTTCTTCTCATCAAGTGGCCAACATATGTCCATCTCCTTTTCCTGATCACCCGTGAGACTGGTTGTTGTTCAGTCATCTGTCTTATCTCTGCATTGTTTATCTTATCTTATCTCTGCATTGACCTAGCTAGGAGAAGTTAAAACAGATGATTGGGGAAGAGGGGTTGCAGAGTGATGCTGTGGGGAAGTTTGAAAAATAAGAAGGGGTGGACTTTGTGGAGAGGTACTGTAATGATTGAAGAGAATGTTACGTGTAACTAAACAGCGAGTTTAACCCATGTGGTTCCAGCATCCCATAATTTTGAATGCAGCAGTTCTCAAGTAGCAGGCGGCTTGTGTCATTTGCGTGACATTGTTTGATGGCTGTTACCAGAAAGTCAGATTTGCCTCTGTGGTTGGGGCCATTGAAATGATTTGGGACTGATTTCGAAGCATGCTGGGTGATGTCGTACAGATGTTTTTGCATGCGGTCCCCTAATCTGAGGCCAGTCTCACCAATATATGTTATCCTGCATCTTTTGCAAACGATGACATATATCACATTACGAGACTCGCATGTGAATCCCTCATGAAGGGTGAGGATAGTTTTGGGAAAGGTGATTGTTTTTGGTTCCCAGACTACAGGGCAGGTAACGCAGAGGGGGCGGTTACATTTTTTACATCCACCACCCCCAGTTACAACCCACCGACCACATGTCACAGGTCTCTATTTAAAGTCTCCACGTTCTACTAAATCCATTCCTGAAACACACCGTCGGACAAGCCACACCTCACAATTTACAGCTAAGTACTCTTTAGAAGAAAAATTTTTTTTTTTTTTTTTTAATTTTAAATAGCATTCATGTGAATCTATACTTTATCTCCTCTCTCTGCTTCTTCGTCCTGTATGTTTTTGTATGATTAAGGCTCATGCCGAAACGTCACAACTTTGTAATCGTTAAGTAATAAAGCGGCTCCTACTTTTTCCTGTTTTATACACTCTCCACTGCCAGGACCTGAGCCACTGGATTAGTTAGAAAATTGTTTTGCTTCACATAGTGTGTATATGATCATATAACATTGTAATATAGTAGTAAAGCTACTCAACAATTGTGTACCAGTTCATGGGTAGGAAAGATAAAGCCATTCCTGTGATTTTTTTTTTTTTCACATCATTCAGTGTGTGGCAGTTTGTTAACATGAATCCTGTATTGAATATCATACATGTTCTCTTAAAGCATGTAAATATGTAGACCATTATTAAGTCACTGATATGTTGACCAAAAATTTACTGAAATATGCAGTGGCTTGAAAAGAATTTAAAGTAAAAATGTCTCAGTTCAAAGCCATTTTGTTTTTTGATTGCCTGAAATAACAAATGGTGTTTTTTTATCCAAGCTGCCTATGGAAGCTCAAAATGGTTAGATTTCCCCAAAGCATATCAGCTCAGAATTGGCAGAAAAATGCTGCTGTACTGTGTAGTAATTTGATAATTAAATGAGCAAAGTAGGTAAGATTAGCCTAGAATCTGCCAATAAACAGTGAATTATAACAAAGTATTTTATGAAATGAGATTTTATTTTTTCAGCAATTCATCCACCTTGGAGACACTGGTACAATGATCAGGTTCCTCCGTACACAAAACCACAGGATAGACGGAAAGCCAGAGAAGAGAGAGAAGCAGAGAGAGAAAGGTAATGTAGATAAGAGAAACTGGGGATATAAATTATTCTGTGTTGCTTGAGGTTTTCATAATTATTTATCTTTAGTCATGTCTTGGAGAGTTTTGTTCCTTGTAAAATAAGACAGAAGGTGGATGGTTGTGTCCAGGGCATCACTAATGCTCTGAACACCACACTCATAAAGCATTCACTCTAGTAACTCTTGTTTCATTGCTTTGGTCATTGTTTTATAGGGGATTTTGAAAGTCATAGCTTCAAAAAAGGGGAAAATTGAAGAGAAAATGAGAAAGGCTGAAGAAAATAAGCAGAAAGTAGGGAAAATAAGACAGAACTGAAGTAAGTATGAATAGAAACAATGAAGACAAATGACAGACTGAGAAATTTTAAGCAGAATATAGTGAATGAAGGAATAGTCAAAGGAAGTAATGAGAAATGGTTGAAGGAGAAATAAATAATTATTTATTATAGTTACTTTTCATTCATTCATTCATTCATGCATCCATTCATTCACTCAATTCATTTCATTAGATGCTTTGCTAGCAAATGGCAGTGACAATATTTCTTCATTTTGTGAAGTCCTTTTGTCTTGTCTTGTCTGTTTTCTTATAAACCTCTCAGTGTTGAAGGGACAGTAGATGTCTTGACAGGGCTCAATGGTATGCTTTATGTAACAAAATGTATAAACTAGGAAAAAGTAGGAACAGCTTTATTACTTAATGAGCACACAGTTGTGACATTTTGGTGCGAGCCTTAATTATATAAATAGTGCAGGACGAAGAAATAGAGAGAGAAGATAAAATATAAATTCATATGCTGTGTAAAGAAAAAAAAAATAGGAATGAAAAAAAAATTATGGAATAAAATAAAATGAATGGAGCACTTAGTTGTGATTTATAAGAAGCTGTGACTTGTAAGAGGCTGTGTTCAGATGTGCACAAGGTGGAGTGTAGAAAATGTTTAAATGGAGACTTGTGTTGTGTGATAGGTGGGTCATAAATAAGGAGGGGGAGAGGGGGAGCATGGAAAGGGGAGAGAGTGATACAGTGGTAATCTAACCAGGAGAAAGTGGAATAGGTGATCATAGCTGGGGTAGAGGGGTTGTAATGTGATGCTGTGAGGAGGTTCTGAACTATATGTTACAAGTGAAACAAGAGTGGAACTTAGTGCAGAGGGATTATGATTGTGGAAGAGGGAAATGTTAGGTGTAGCCGAAGAGCGAGTTCAAATCATGTGGTTCCAACCATAGCTTTACGTAATAGGATGTTAATAAAAAAAAACTATGTCCCATAGCATTTGCTTGCTGTGGGGGGGGGGGGGGTGTAGTGTTAATGCCTTCACATTTCTAGGTCACTACAGCATTCAAGGAAGGGATGCCAGCACCTGTCCTTATCGCATTTGTTTTCCTGGGGAAACTCCAGTTGCCCCTTTTTTTTTTTGAAGCTGGGTGACCTCACTGCCAGTTGGTCTGAAAAAATTTCACCTGCATGCTAAATCAAACCAGGAACCTTCTGATCACCAGGAAAGTGCACTAACCACTATACCACCCTTCAGAATATTTAAGGTTTCTGTAGTTTCCTCCTTTTGTCTCTTGCATTGGAGGCTCTCATGTTTCCTGCCACTCCTAGCATGAATGTTTTCTATGCTGTACTGTCTAATGGTAGTTGTGTTATATTTTCTGCACGTCTTTGTATTTTTAAAAAGATTGGCTGGTGCCACTTGGTTGGTCTTTGGAGATATAGAAAAATATCTGGTGAAACATGGCTTTAACTAGAGAGTGAGCCGGGGTTGAAGATGCTGTCTGATTAGGCAGTCAGCGACCCACACCTGATATGCTAGCATCAGGGTTAGCAAAAAACACAGCTGATCAAGACCCTGTACTACCTCTCCATTGGAACCTCCTGGCTAATGATGCAGGGATCGCCATAGTCCCCACGATGGTGCAGTCTGCTGAAGAAGCATTGCACACCCCCTGCTTTTTTAGTTGCTCTCTGGAACTGCCGTAACCTGCACCCACACCGATACGATGCTGTGCCTCAATACCTTCACAGCATCAGCTGCAAAGAACACCAGCTCGCAGTTACAGGGAGATAGCACAAGACAAGACAAGAGAGTGAAGTGTAGCTATGCTACATGAGGTAATGGTTTATACTACAATATATTACACTACCTTACAGTGGTTTCATGAAGGATTGAAGAAAATACTTCTGTCACTTTATTAGGTTGCAGCAGCAGCAAAGGGATGCTGAAAGATTGAGAAAAGAGGAAGAGATGAGAGATAAAAAGTGAGTGGAAGCACCTTTTGTTTCATTTCTGTGGTTGTTGTTTTTGGAGGCAGATCAGAATAAGTGCGTAAGTGAAATGAGGAATTAGGGAAAAAAATGGTGAGAATAGCATTTGGTAACTTATGTTATGTGGTAGATGAAGTACCTCATTGTGCTTCTGTGAATGAATTCCACCCTATTGATGCTGTTAATGGAAAGTTTGCAAAACAGACATCGGTTCAGATGGGTAATGAGCTTCTGATGTTAGGTGCAGGAAACCTTTTTCTCAGCAGATTCCACCAACTTATGTAACCTCTGATAGTATTTCAAAGGTCTGTTATGGAGGGAGGATAGAATCTTGAATAGTTTTTGTTGTTTATCTCAACAATAGTTTCATTTTTTTTTTTTATAAAGTAATTCAAGTTCCCAGTGGCTGGAATTATTTTATGCATGCAACAATAGAATTAATTTCAGTACATGCTGATTAACTCTTAGACCTCTGTGAGCTATATACAAGGGTTTTAAAAAAAGTTTCTTTTCTTATATAACTACTACGGTTTTGTTCCGTAGTTGGCAGTTTGTAATTTTAGGCCACTGTGAACACCATAAATAGGTGTCATGACACTTCTCAGTTAAACGTGGCAGCTGTAATGAATAATAACAAAATTTTTGGTGTGTTGTGGTGTTGTTTGGTAGTTTAAGAGTTAATGATAACATATATTGTTGCTTATTTAGTTATATTAAGAAAATTATTTATCATGTTCAAGACCAGACCCAGAGATTGCAACTAACAGGACATTTGTTTTATAATTATTACTTTTACTGTTAGTTGATTTGTAATATATTACTTTTAACTGTTACATCACAGTTTAACTGTTTCTTATCAAACAACTAGGGCAGCAGAAGGAGCCATGCTGAAGACCGCAGCGGCAGAGAGAGCAAGACTGGACAAGGAAAGAAATGATTTAGAGGAGCAACTTCAAGAAGTAAAAAAAAAAATACACAAATTTCTGTCTTGCTCTTTCTGTCATAAAAAATATGTTTTACTGTAAAGTGAGTGGTAGCACTCTTACTACTATTTTTTTTTTTAGTTTTGGTGTTCTCATTTTGATGTTGAATCTCTTCAGTATTTCTTTAATAATGTCAAAATTCATGTATTGATAATGTGACACATATGTTCTTATGTGTGGCAAGTTTTGAGGTCTCTCTTATAAACGGCTTATATATGTCATTCACTTAAACTCTTTCAAGATTCAGGATTCAGACTCCGGTGTCATTGCACCATGTATATTCCACCGCATTCTGCAGCATCCATCCAAGGGTTTGTTTGCTAATAGTTCTCATCAAGTGTTGGTTGTTTACAAAGCATTTTTTGCCACATAGTTTGGATTTTCTGCCAGCACTCATAATTTGTTCCACCTCCAGCAGTCTCCTTATAATTATATTATCCTTTCATTCCTTTACTTCATTTTCCCTTAGTCTGTCCATTACAGCTTAACAATGTCACTTTTATCCACTCTCAACCTGCCTTTTATTTTAGCCTGTCCAACAAGTCTGTACACCTTTTCATTTCCATGTACTTACACGTACTGTTGTATGTTGTATGATTTCAACTCTTTCCTTCCAAGACAACACTGTTGGTTGATTTTGCAGACCTATGCAAATCAGTTTCCCAGAGCAATATTTAGACAAAGTCTAAATAAAATGAAATGTAGCATATTTCTAACCCAACCCATATTTTTAAATTATAGAGTAACTTCCTTTCATTGTCTTTCTACCAAAATTTATCATCAAAGTTTATTCTGACAGAGCATGGAAATTAACTGAGAAGTGTAAAATTTAAATTTCTCCTCCCATTTTTGTATGATTAACTGGCTTCAGACACTGCACATATCTGAATAGTTTACTTTTCTATTCCTATATGTTCATAGAAAATAGATAGTAGATGGTATATATTATCTACCAGGCCACATAGTGTTGGCCACCATGCTTCTTCATCTCCTGCAGTCCTTCCTATTTCTACCAGTCAGTTCTGTTGCCTTTCCTTTCTGTGTCACCTTGTGGTGAAGATGCTGTCTGATGAGGCAATTAGCGACCCCTAGCTGATATGCTAGTGTCAGGGTTAGCGAACCATAGCTGACCAAGACTCTGTTCCACCTCTCTGTTGGTACCCCCAGTAACAGGCATAGCCTGGCTAACAGGGCAGGGATCGCCGTAGTCCCCATTGTGGTGGAGTCTGCTAAAGGAGCATTGCACACCCTCTGGTTTTTAGCTGTACTCTGGGACTGAAAAAGTAGCTGCCATAACCCACTCCCAGGCCAATACGATGCTGTGCCTCAACACCTCTGCAGCATCAGCGTCAAAGAACAACAGCTCACAGTTATAGGTAGATAGTACAAGTTCCATGTCAGTTGATCAGTCTTTTGAAATATTTTTCTCTTGGCCTCCCTTTCCTTCTTTTATTGTTGAAGTTTCCAATCATTATCAAGTTTTCTAACTTCTTTCTTCTCATGATATGTCCAAGAAATTTAGACTGTTTCTTGTAATTTTAACTAGTTTTCATTGTTCTTGTTGCAGTCTTCATTTGTTTCTCTGGCTGTACAGGATATGATTGCATACTAGACAGAATGTCAGCATTATTTTCCTCGAAAGGATAAAAGTAGCTGATAAAGATAAAAATAGCTGATAATTTTGTGACTGGGAATAATTAGTCAACGGTGGCCTACAGTTGAGATTATGCACAGACCAAATAAGGCAGGTTGAGAGGCTGTCTATCATGTGGTATGTCTCAGGGTGTTGGTGGTCATAGCTCTCCACAACTCTCTGTTCTGAGTTGCCTCTATGAGTTGTTCTGGTGTCCTCTTTCCATGCCATCTTGCCATTCCATCCATGATTTTCTCTCTTGGTCTACTTTGACCTCTTTTCCCCTCTAATTTCCCTGTTGTGATGATGTGTTCTAGTATGCTTTTTCTCATGACATGTCCTATGAATTTAGACTGTCTTGTCCTGACTGTTGTAATCAACTGAGCTGAAAGTGGTTAAAGAATTATATGCAACAGCATGTGTAGTATTTTGAAGTTGTGTTCATATGTCCAGTGGTTTATGTTTACGTTGCACAGGAACGGAGGAGAAGGCTTGAGGCAGAGAAAAGAGCTCAAGAGGAAATTGCACAGCTCCGAAGAGAGCTGGATGCTCTGCGGAAACCAGTGAGTAAACAGTGTCTTTGTTTAGTATGAAATATCTTCCGTCTAGGAAGATAGAAGAAGAAGAAGAAGAAGATAACCAAATGATGTCATAATGTTTTGTTTTTTTTATAAAGAGCCATTGTAAATAATGTTGAATAAGTAAGATGATGTGATCAAAGGAGATGCAGATTGGATTGTAAAATTTACACTGTATATAGCTACTTTTTTGTTGTTGGTTGTAACAAGTCTTTGTCTTTTTTTTTTTCCAGAAGTCTCCAGATCCTTCCATGTATAGCACAGTTTCATCTATTAGGTTAGTGATTAGATCTTCAGTTGTGTGTGTTCTGGGGAGAGGGAAAGAGTTAGTAGTGATTATAACACTGTGATTCAGAGATTTATATCATTATCATTAGTAGTGATTATAACACTGTGATTCAGAGATTTATATCATTATCATTAGTAGTGATTATAACACTGTGATTCAGAGATTTATATCATTATCATTAGTAGTGATTAAACACTGTGATTCAGAGATTTATATCATTATCATTAGTAGTGATTATAACACTGTGATTCAGAGATTTATATCATTATCATTAGTAGTGATTATAACACTGTGATTCAGAGATTTATATCATTATCATTAGTAGTGATTATAACACTGTGATTCAGAGATTTATATCATTATCATTAGTAGTGATTATAACACTGTGATTCAGAGATTTATATCATTATCATTAGTAGTGATTATAACACTGTGATTCAGAGATTTATATCATTATCATTAGTAGTGATTATAACACTGTGATTCAGAGATTTATATCATTATCATTAGTAGTGATTATAACACTGTGATTCAGAGATTTATATCATTATCATTAGTAGTGATTATAACACTATGATTCAGAGATTTATATCATTATCATTAGTAGTGATTATAACACTGTGATTCAGAGATTTATATCATTATCATGTTATGTCATATCTTCTGCTCTGAAGGCTTGTTTGTTTGTATGTTTGTGCCATTCCCCTGTAACTGCCATTCCCCTGTAACTGCCATTCCCCTGTAACTGCCATTCCCCTGTAACTGCAATTCCCCTGTAACTGCCATTCCCCTGTAACTGCCATTCCCCTGTAACTGCAATTCCCCTGTAACTGCAATTCCCCTGTAACTGCAATTCCCCTGTAACTGCAAGCTGTTGTTCTTCACAGCCGATGCTGTAGAAGTGTTGAGGCACAGCATTGTATCGGCGTGGGAGCAGGTTATGGCAGATATTTTTTTCAGTCCCGGAGTACAGCTAAAAAGCAGGAGGTTTTGTGCAATGCTTCTTTGACAGACTCACCACCATGGGGACTATGGTGATCCCTGCCCCGTTAGCCAGGCTAGGCCTGTTACTAGGGGTACTACGGAGAGGTGGGGCAGTGTCTTGGTCAGCAATGGTTCACTAACCCTGATGCTAGCATATCGGCTATGGGTCGCTGATTGCCTCATCAGACAGGCCTCTTCACCCCCTGCTCTGAACGTTTAGCGGCCAGTGATCTCAGAGGTACCAGTGAACACAAGTTGATGTAATGCCATTTGCCTTGTTTGTTTCATTGTTTTTCTGAAACTTCTGCCATAAATTTTTTTTTTCATACAAATGGTTTTTTAATCAGTTATTGAGTGATTTCTTGAAGCTAAAATATATCAGTTTTTGGGAATGTTAAAAAAAAAAAAGAAGTCAACTTAAATATTTCAATATTAGGTTTTATTGTGAAAACATAAAAAAAAGATGTTGAAATAGGTCATTATTTCAGTTATTTTCCTTTTTAATTAATTCTTCTCTATAATTTGGAAAAAGATTCCATTAGATGATCCAGTTTTGGGATCCAACCCTGAGTAAGTTTTCTAAAGACAAGTGGCTTATTTAAAAAAAAAAAGAATTAATGCAGGAAAAAAAAGAAATGTATTCATGACTGCTGCCAGTTCATGTTTTTAATTGTGTTATAAATTTCACATGGCAACCAGGTTACAACATAGGTTTTAAAAAAGTTATGCCTGGATAAGAAGAAATTAGTTTTTATGTTTTTTTAAACTACTGTAAGCCCTTTATTTAATGGACCAAATATAATGGATTTTGGATTTAACAAGTCGAACAAATAATACAAAAAAAGGGAAAATGGAAAATTTTAAGCCACATCATGCACATTTCATACTGAACTTGTTTCAGGTAGCATGGAATAGATGTATTCTTTAATACTTTATATTATACTAAGGTAGGCTTGTAGCAAATGCCGTAGGGTAGGACGTGTTAGAGACCTCATGCTGGGCCATCAGCGTATGAGGTAGGGTGGCCAGTTCCTTTCCTCCACAGATTTTCTCTGGTACCCGTTTTACAAGTCTGTGTCAACCTCAAGGCTGTATTGGTTGGGGAAAAAAAAAAAAAACCCCACTCAGCTGGGGATTTGAACATTTGACCATTCAGTTGCTAGGCAAGTGCTCTAACCACTATGCTAGCTAGTCCCCATATTGTAAAAAAGAATTAGAAAAAAGTGCTCTAACCACTACGCTAGTTAGTTTCCATATTGTAATAAAGAATTAGGAAAAAAAAAACAATAAAAATAATGCTCCTCCTCCTGTTACATTCAGTTTAATGGGCTTTCAGCATTATTGGACATTCCTTCCCCCCTATTAATCCATGAAATTAAAGGTTTATTGTAGATAAAAAAGGTTAAATTTTAACCCGTAAGAAAACTTTACGAATGTAGTATATTTCCTCTCACAGCCGTCTCTTAATACCTCCACCGCCAACACCTGCATCAGATTTTTCAAGAATGGCACCAATTCCCGAGTCTCCCGCTCACACTCCCTCACCCTCGCTCAGCTCACAGACTCAGGCAGAGGAGGTGATACTGAACTTCCTAACCAGGATCCGCAAGAGCATGGATATAAGTGAGTTATCTCCCTCTCCGTTGTTGCTTAATAGTTTTGTTTTTTTTTTGTTGTTGTTGGTTGCATGCAGTATATCTTTATCAGTGAATGTTAGAAAACGAGTCCTAAAATGCTATATTGAACCTATCTTGTTATATGGAAGTGAATCATGGACAATAGGCAAGTCTGCACAAAAATCATTGGAAGCAGCAGAAATGTGGTTTATTAGAAGAATGTTGTGAATCCCCTGGACAGCAAAAATAACTAATGAAGAATGTATGAGAAGAACTGGAGAGACAAAAAATCTTTTTCAAAAAAATAAGAGAGAGACAATGTACTTTCATAGGACATGCAATGAGAAGAGGGGACATTGAAAATATTATAACAACAGGAAAAATAGAAGGAAGAAGATCAAGAGGAAGACCAAGAGAAATGATACTGGACAGTCTAACCAACTGAGCTGATGGCCTGCATGAAGGATCGGGTACTCTAGAGAAGCATAATAGCCAATGCTAGTTGGCACGGCACCTGATGATGATGATGATGCTTGCAGTACAGAGTTCTCACCTTCTGGCATCCCATACAGCTCTGCTAGATTTCATTGATCAATGGATCTTGTCCTTCATCTCCAGCTGATTGGTAGAGTCAAGAGGTGCTAAGTGCAACACAAGGAAGTCACTTTCTCCGTACCATTTGCCAAGGTGGACTGTAATATGTAATTCTGCCTGCCATAAAATGGTTTTTCTTAGATAAAAATGGCATTACATTACAGATTGTTTGTTCAGTTTAGTTTTTTCATACTGATCAAAATGTTAGTCTTTTTCTTGTGCTTCCTGTTCTGTTGTATCTTTATCACCTCTGTTGTCTTGTGCTTCCTGTTCTGTTGTATCTTTATCACCTCTGTTTCTTGTGCTGCCTGTTCTGTCATATCTTTATCACCTCTGTTTCTTGTGGTGCCTGTTCTGTTGTATCTTTATCACCTCTGTTTCTTGTGCTTCCTGTTCTATTGTATCTTTATCACCTCTGTTTCTTGTGGTGCCAGTTCTGTCATATCTTTATTCTTCTATTTCTTGTGGTGCCTGTTCTGTTGTATCTTTATCACTTCTGTTTCTTGTAGTGCCAGTTCTGTCATATCTTTATCCCTCTATTTCTTGTGGTGCCTGTTCTGTCATATCTTTATCCCTTTATTTCTTGTGGTGCCTGTTCTGTTGTATCTTTATCATCTCTCTTTCTTATGGTGCCTGTTCTGTCATATCTTTATCACTTCTCATGTGCTGCCTGTTCTGTTCTGTTGTATCTCTGTCACCTCTGTTTATTGTGCTATCTGTTATATTCTGTTTTTATCATCTCATGATGTGTGTTCTCTTAACCTGTTCATCCGTGTATTGTAATAAAGATACTGTTATATCCTTATCACCCCTGTTTCTTGTTCTGCCTGTCCTGTTGTATCTTTATCACCTCTGTTTCTTGTGCTGCCTGTTCTATTGTATCTTTATCACCTGTTTCTTGTTCTGCCTGTCCTGTCATATCTTTATTCTTCTATTTCTTGTGGTGCCTGTTCTGTTGTATCTTTATCACCTCTGTTTCTTGTGGTGCCAGTTCTGTTGTATCTTTATCCCTCTATTTCTTGTGGTGCCTATTCTGTTGTATCTTTATCCCTTTATTTCTTGTGGTGCCTGTTCTGTTGTATCTTTATCCCTTTATTTCTTGTGGTGCCTGTTCTGTTGTATCTTTATCATCTCTCTTTCTTATGATGCCTGTTCTGTCATATCTTTATCACTTCTCATGTGCTGCCTGTTCTGTTCTGTTGTATCTCTATCACCTCTGTTTATTGTGCTATCTGTTATATTCTGTTTTTATCATCTCATGATATGTGTTCTCTTAACCTGTTCATCCGTGTATTGCTCACTGATAATGCAAGCCACTATCAGCTGTTTTCTTCAGAGTCCATTAAATAATCAAGATTTCTCTGTCATATTTTAGAACATTGATTGCCCAGTGGGTAAGTTGCCAACCAACAAGATAAGGGTTCCCATTTAAATTCCAGCATGTAGCTGTGATGTTTTTTTCAATCCCCTTAAAAATGTTTACCCTCCAGTCATTTCAAGGCAGCAAGACTGCATGGCCTAGCTCCAGAAAATATAGATAAATGCCAGCATAGCAAAGGATGTCTCAAAGTATTCTATAAGCACAGATGATGTTGGTGATTCATAAATGGTAAATCAGGCTGAACTATAAATACTTTTCAGTTGCAAACGCTGAAGGGATGGAGGCTGAGCATTTGGATGCAGAGACTGGGAAATACATCCACAACAATGTCCAAGACATCAAAAGAGCTCAGGTACTCGTATATCTCCTACAGTTCTTTTAGGTGGCTGCAATCATGATTGTCATTATCATTATCTTTTTTCTTTATCGTTATCATTACATGCATAAATAGATAAGGGTGAAAGCCCTGTTTCCATGCCATTAGGTCATATTGAGGACACATTTGTTAGGCCCGTATTTCCAAGACCTTCAGCACATGGGAGTGTGATGTGGTTGACTCTCATGCCTGACTGCATTTACCTTCCCAGATTTCTCTGGTACCCATTTTTAGAGGCTGGGTGGACCCGGAGGCCTTTTATAGCTGTGGTGGCTCCAGAAAAATATCAAGAAATGATTTTAAAAACTTATTATTTATTATATAGTTATGTATAATTATATTATATATATTATATATAATTTATTTACCTAAACCTAAAAAAAAACCCCCACTGCTCTGAAGATTGAGATTACAGCATTAAAAAAAAATGTAACAGATTTGTGTCTGTACATGGCTAATACGACTTTACTTTTGTTCAGATGGAAGTTTTTGGCCGAAGACTGGAGCCTGGTGAATTTGAGAGGATGGATGTCCAGCGGCAGAAGGCTGCTAGTAACCAAATGATGGACTTGATACAGAAGTGGAGAGAAGACAGAAAGACAAGAGAACTCCGCCAGGGGAAGTAATTTATGCTGGGTGACTCAGAACAATTGTTATTCTGTTGGTGGTTCCCATAAAGGAAAAACACACAAGCTTTAAAGTGCATAAAATTAAAATTCTACTCTACAAGACTAGGGCAGCTAAATGGTATAAGTGGCTAGTAGATTTTTCTCCCACAGCAAGGTCAGTGGTTCATGACTTTATATAATGATGAAGGACTGAAGTGCAAAACATCTTCAAGATGTAAGCGTGCTTTCCTGTGTTTATAGTCCATGATTTTCATGCAGGAAAGTTCTCTTGTGCAGTTCGACACTGAAAATGGCAGAAGAGTGTTAATTTTTCAAAGTGAAACTGCGAGATACTAAAGATGTGGTTAAACATACTTTTTTAAAGATGTGGGGTTAAACATAATTTTTTTAAAGATGTGGGGTTAAACATACTTTTTTGGACTATGAATTTATAAATATGTATAGATCTGCATTCAAACTCCAAGAAAATAATACACACACACACACATCATTGTAACCCTTGCAGAAATTTGCAGCACATCAGCTGAGAATTTTTCCTTTATCGCAAAATAACTTTTTTTCAATTCTTTCAGGTTATAAAATATGGTTTTCTGCCTTCAAATCCTTTGTGACATTGACATGGTCATTATTTAGTCTTCCTTTCTTAAAAGATATTGATGTGGTCATTCTTTAGTCTTCCTTTCTTAAAAGATATTGATGTGGTCATTCTTTAGTCTTCCTTTCTTAAAAGATATTGATGTGGTCATTCTTTAGCCTTCCTTTCTTAAAAGATATTGATGTGGTCATTCTTTAGTCTTCCTTTCTTTTCTGACATTGATATGCTCATTCTTTAGTCTTCCTTTCTTTTCTGACATTGATATGCTCATTCTTCAGTCTTCTATTTTTTCTGACATCAATACAATCATTCTGTAGTCTCAGTTTCTTTTCTGACATCAATACAATCGTTCTTTAGTTTTAACTTCTTTTCTGACATTGATACAATCATTTTCAAGTCTTCCATTCTTTTCTGATATAGTCACTTGCAAGTCTTCCATTCTTTTCTGGCACTGACATGCTCATTCTTAAGTTTTCCATTCCTTCCTGCTACTGATGTGATCATTTTCCAGTCTTCCATCCCTTTCAGTTTTTCTTTCATATCTTGATATGACCAGTCATCAGACTTTCATCCCTTTCATTGCTTGGTAAACGTTTTTTTTTTTTTTAAACTTTGTTTTTCTTCACACTTTTCAGTATTTGCTACAGTGATTATGGCATTTAGCATAATATTGAAAATGAAGAGGCAAGTAGATGTAGACATAGATGATGGTACAATACAGGTCAAAGTTTCAAGGGATGAAGATAGAAATAGAAAATATTTTCAAAGAATGATGAAATGAGGAATGACTGTCTTTTATAGGATTTGAAATGTTATTTGCATTTTACTATTTATATCTCTTTGATCTATCTGGCCTGGGGGACTTGCCACCAGATTTTTTTCCTATCTGACCTTCCATGTTGCTGTTGGAAGACCAAGGCAAAGATGGTTGCAAGACATCGTTGATAATCTGCAAATGGATGCATCAGTCGCAAGGCAGCTTGTTTACAACCGAGAGGTCTACAGGAGTGCTGTTAAGGAGGCAAAGTTCCGCAAGAGACATGGAAATGACTGACTAATCTCTTTGATTTGCTAAAGCAGCAAGCCGCCGTATATTGCACAGGACAGTCTTATGTTTTAAAGATTTGTCCCAAGAATCTTGTTACTTTTGTTGGGATGGCTAAATGTCCTTTATTTTTAAAATATGTATCCCATATTGTGCTGTATTCCCATCGTTTTGAATGCCGCATGACCAGAAATACCCAGATTTTAAAACTATTTTAGTGGAAATGCTTCTGTGTTGAAGAAAATTTGCTCTGTTAAGAAGTACAACGAATAGGCTTAATTGGCATGTTTGTAAGTAAAGTTATAAACCTAACCTGCTAAATAAACTTTAGGTTAAAATTTAAATATAGTTTACCCTACTCTCCTGCTTGACCGAGTGTCCTGTATTTGTACTTACAAAATATGGGTAGGTTAGTTTTGCTGATATTTTTTTCCAGTTTTTGGTGTGATTCAGTTTTTGTAATGCTATGAATTTGCTAGTGGAGTGTTTTTTTTTCAAATACACCACAATGGTGCTTGCTAGATAAGTGAACCACCTTGTGGTGGTGTGGGTATTTGGAAGCTGTCTGAAGCAGAGAAATATGTAAGTTTGTTTTATGTATAGGTAATACACGTTTTTAATGTACATAATTACATGTAACAAGTAGTGCTCATAAAAATGATTTTTTCATAGAAAAACAGGAATTAATAATGATCGAGCTTACAGTTCTGTACAAAACAAAAATAGAGGAGCAGCATCTGTTCAAATGTGGGAAGTACAATGATCTGGTCAAGCAACTGAGGCAGGGGGCAGGAGTCAGGGCAAAAGTGATAGCTGTAGAAGTGGGAGCGAGAGGATTCATAGCAACATCAGCATATGACCTATGCAAGCAACTGGGCATAAAGGGACAAGCAAGAGCAAGGGCATTGAAAAGCCTTTCAGAAACAGCAGAAAAGGCTTTTGGCTCTGGAATATGCGAAACAAGCATTGAGAACATAAATGTTGTTTGCCACAACCAATACCAGTCCTCCGTAGCTAAATTGCTAAAGACGCACTTCAAAGTGCAGTCCCAGCTGGAAGATCATGGGTTCAATCCCGGGGAAAAAAAAAAAAGGCAACAACTCACATGACCTCTGGGAGTCATGGCCCACCCCCCTTAGAGTGTCAGGAGTTTAATAGGACTGAACCATTTGTCTTGGGGGGGGGGGTACTTCCTCTGATGATCTGAAGGAATTGTGTTGTTGTTCCGCTCTCTACAGTAGAGAGTTTCCTGCATACAAGGATTCAGGGAAAATGTGGCGTTGTTTCTTGTTGTATTTTCTTTTTTTTTTATTTTTGCATTATTTTATTTCAGATATGCCTATATCTGGTTTTATTTTTCTTTTCAAATTAAATAAATGACCAGACATATTCTGCTCGTCCCGGTTTCACGTATTTCATGTGACTTTTTAATTTGATTTACTTCCCTTTGTATTCAAGCCTCAGTGCATTTGAAAGTGCAGGAATAGCGTAGATGACAGGGAAATGATTATTTCATCCCTTTGCATATTTGATTACCCTACTTCCTCGTCAGATCACATAGTTGATACCCTTTTACATATTTGATTTATAATACCCCTCTACCCCCCCCCCATAACTAGATTATTTTCCCTCTTGTAGGTTTCTTTTATACCCGTCTTGCGCATCCCCCCCTCCCCCCCCCCCGGCCTTTCTCATTTTGATGTAGGTTTTTGACGAGGATAGCGCGTTGTTCAAGCTTTATATACGGTCATGATCCACCTTGGCACAACCATCGGAACAGCCAATAGTTTAGTTCCAGAATAAGTACGTGTTAGTAATATTAAAGTGGTATGGATTGCTAAATTTGACCCCCCCCCCCCCCCAAACCCCTGGGCTTCTGCGAAGGATTGGGTTGGGGTTTGCGGATCAATTCCGGGTTACGTAAAATAATAGAAATGCGTGAAGATTTTCAATTAATACCAGAAAGGGGGGGGGGGGAATGCAGCCGAGTGCTATCATTAGCTTGGGGGGGTCCATGTCAGAAAAAGTTTGAAACCACTGGAATATCAGCTTTCGAAAATGATGGACGTTTTGCCGACAGTCTGGATCCTGCACAGACATTAGTGGCCATGGGGGCCAACACAGAAAGGCGACCCCACTAAATTAACAGCCTAGTTACCCGGCCCAGAGAACCCCCATCTGACCAAGACGATATTCCCTTCTCTTCGTCATATGTGCCACGACTGGTGGCATGGGGCGGTCATACTCCTCCACAAATCTCGGTCCTGGACATATCTTGAGTAACCCTGTTGCTGATTTCTTTCCGTGCCACAATGTCAGGCCTTCTAGCATCTGTTCCTTCGGTCGCCCTCTGCGTCTCCTGCCTTCAGTTTTGCAACGTTGATGTGATTTTTTCCAATTTCTCTCTTCCCATTGTATTTCCCAAGAATGGTGATTGTTACTATACAATGTTTTCGTCAGCTTGTCTCAAACACTGCTCATAAGTTATCTTGGGTGTCCATGGGATCCTCAACATTCTTCTCAGGAACAACATCTCTGTTGTCTCCAGTGATTTACTCAGTCGCCTGTTAATAGTCTATGATTCACATCCGTGTAGCAGATTAGCACTGTAATACTTTCTTTCTCATATTCATTGAAATAGCTTATCGCACTCTTCATGGTGCTTCTGCGTACAGATTATTGTGCTTCTTGTGTCTGGATAATGATAGAAAACCTCGACTTCGATAAGCTTGCAGTTCCTAATTCATTCAGTGATTCAAGCAAACTGCCACAGTCAACCCCCCAGTGATTCAAGCAAACCGCTACAGTCAACCCCCCAGTGATTCAAGCAAACTGCTACAGTCAACCCCCCCAGTGATTCAAGCAAACCGCTGCGGTCAACCCCCAGTGATTCAAGCAAACTGCCACGGTCAACCCCCAGTGATTCAAGCAAACCGCCGCGGTCAACCCCCAGTGATTCAAGCAAACTGCCACGGTCAACCCTTCAGTGATTGAAGCAAACTGCCACGGTCAACCCCCAGTGATTCAAGCAAACCGCCGCGGTCAACCCCCAGTGATTCAAGCAAACTGCCACGGTCAACCCTCCAGTGATTGAAGTAAACCGCCGCAGTCAACCCCCAGTGATTGAAGCAAACCGCCGCAGTCAATCCCCAGTGATTGAAGCAAACCGCCGCAGTCAACACCCCAGTGATTGAAGCAAACCACCGCAGTCAACCCGCAGTGACTCAAGCAAACCGTCGCAGTCAACCCCCCAGTGACTCAAGCAAACCGTCGCAGTCAACCCCCCAGCGATTCAAGCAAACCGTCGCAGTCAACCCCCCAGTGATTCAAGCAAACCGCCACGGTCAACCCCCAGCGATTCTACATCTTTGCTCTAAGATCATTACCACATCGTGGTCTGCAGAGAAAACAAAGTTTATGGTTCCAGAGAGATCTACAACCACAGAAAATGTTAGGTGCTGTTCGCACGGAATCCGAAATTTAAAAAAAAAATTTGTTTCTTTGCTACGGTACCATAAAACCGTGTACGTAATTGTATGCATTGTTGTTAACAACAGGAAAGTAATCTTCCACAGCCATGAAAAAGTCCTTATCTTGTTGTGAATAAGTAATGAACGGGAGGTAATTGCTGTGCTTCTAAGAGAATAGCCTGCCCTTTGATTTTCATGTAATTAAACTAGCAGACGCTAGCATTGGGGTGGGGGGGGGGGGGGGGTGAGGTTGAGAAGAGGGGAACATTGTGGATACGAGAAGCTGCTGTATTTGTAATGCTTTGTCTTTGTCATGAGATCTTCTTTTCTTTTAAAATCTTCTGCGACTCTTCCTTTCTTTTGAACCTAAATGAGTAGGTAAACAATGGCTATGATCTGATGCTCCATAATGGCTTCCAAATTTGGATCGTGCTATTGGCCAAGCCAATCAAATTCAAATAATGTGAGATTGTGAAATTAGCCAAGCCAATCAGATTCAAGTAATGTGAGACTTTAATACTAGCCAAGCCAATCAGATTCAAGTAATGTGAGACTTTAATACTAGCCAAGCCAATCAGATTCAAGTAATGTGAGACTTTAATATTAGCCAAGCCAATCATATTCAAATAACGTGAGACTGTAAAATTTCACAGTAAAGTTCGAAATATTCTCATTATGTGCTTTAATCCGTATCAGCACTTAACCAGTTATGCAGGGGAGGGAAGATTTTGTCTAAATAGTCTGGCAGTAGAGGACTTTGAAACGCAGAAACCAAATGTTTGAAAAACAGAAACCAAATGTACCGGACAGCTATACTCAGAAGAAAAACAGGAGCATGCAAACACTACCATATGATGACTATCACATGCTAAACAGAAACGAACAAGTGATCACTTTCCAGTCAAGAACAGAGCACAACAGATTCCACGAACACATTTACATTACATTTAAGGCTGGCACTCTCCCCTTTATGCCTGCGACCCCACGTATCTCTGTCTGTAGAACACAACCTCCTGCGCCCCCACGTATCTCTGTTTAACACAACCTCCTGCGCCCCCACGTATCTCTGTTTAACACAACCTCCTACGCCCCAACGTATCTCTGTTTAACACAACCTCCTGCGCCCTCACGTATCTCTGTTTTAACACAACCTCCTGCGTCCCCATGTATCTCTGTTTAACACAACCTCCTGCGACCCCATGTATTTCTGTTTAACACAACCTCCTGCGCCCCACGTATCTCTGTTTAACACAACCTCCTGCGCCCTCACGTATCTCTGTTTAACACAACTTCCTGCGCCCTCACGAATTTCTGTTTAACACAACCTCCTGCGCCCCCATGTATCTCTGTGGAACACAACCTCCTGCGCCTCCACGTATTTCTGCCTGTGGAACCCAACCTCCTGCGCCTCTATGTATCTCTGTGGAACACAACCTCCTGCGCCCCCACGTATCTCTGTCTGTGGAACACAATCTCCTGCGCCCCCACGTATTTCTGCCTGTGGAACCCAACCTCCTGCGCCCCTATGTATCTCTGTGGAACAAACCTCCTGCGCCCCCACGTATCTCTGTCTGTGGAACACAACCTCCAAAATGGCATCAATAACGAAACACTGAGGCCCACCTACTGACCCATTCTGGGTATTGAAGTAGTACAGTTTTTCGGTTCCATATTGAACTCCCCGCTCACCTGGGCAAGAGCGGAAAAAAAGGCAAAGGACAGGCATTTGTGGAAAACCCTTGCGGAAGCCCTATGTGCCCCGGGCACTTAAGGTTCAGAGAGAGGGAGAGATAATGACCCACCCTCCCTCCAAAACCCCATCCATACACACACGCACGCAGGCACACACACAAACAAAGGGTCCAGTTTAACCAGAGACAGACTTCCAGATATGACAGAAAACTCCAGCATTTAAAGCATATGCTGAGTTTTTTCAGTCTAATTTGTCTTTAGCTATCTAGACCTTCTTCTTCTTCTTCAGTAAAATCTCTACTTTATGGACTTCCACTTTATGGATTTATTAATAAATCGAATGCAATTTGGCTGCGACCGGCTAGCGTAGTGGTTAGAGTAGTCGTCTGGCAACCGAATGGTCGAGGGTTCGAATCCCCAGCTGAGCGGTGATATATTTTTTTCCCCCCGACAATTACGGCCCAGAGGTCGACCGAGCCTTGTAAAATGGGTACCAGAGAAAATCTGGGAAGGAAAGGAGCTGGCCACCCTACCTCATACGCTGATGGCACAGCCTAATGTAGACTCTAACCTATGGCACTTTCTACGGGACTTACCTTTACTTTTACCATAACCTGGATGGGGAGTATTTTTAAAAACCATTTTTACTGTTTTAAATGATTTTAAAAAAACTGTAATACATTACACAGTAAAGTAATAGAACACAATGATGTATGGTTAGACCTCAGGGGAAACAACAACTCATAAACAAAGCACTTTTAGACGTGAGAGAAAGAGAAACGAAAGAGAATTAACTGTAAGACGAGCAGTCATTTAGCCAGGAGAGAACAGCGCATTAACAAACTTCGCTATCTAGCAACCCACTTTTTCAGGGTATAATCGCACAACATTGTGTCCTATTGCTTTGCTGTGAAAAGCCTCGTTGTTTCATATTTCTAAAAGAATGTGTATGTAATACAGTATACAGTATTATACAGTATTATACAATATAAAATTATTGCATTATAACAAAGAATATGTAATGTTTACTTGTTGAAACAAAAACGAATCTACCCCCACGCTCCTCAAAAAAAAAAGTGCCACATGAATGCGCATGGTGCGAGTCTAACACTTAGAAAAAGTTTTTTTTTTTATTAATTTTATTTACTCGGTCTGAAAATCCATTACATTTGGGGTTTACTGTAATAAAGTGTTTAACATAAGTAAATACAAATTATGTAGTTGAATGAGGGAGGGAGAGAGAGAGAGAGAGAGAGAGAGGAGAGAGAGAGAGAGAGAGGAGAGACTAGTAATCAAAGCTGTTATAGAAGAGAAATCAATATCGATTATCACTGGCAAAGGGAGGTTACTTGGCATATGGGAGGTAACATTGGGGCACGTAGAGACTGAAGTAAGGCGATGAATGAAAGCTGGGATGTTACACTCTTGGTCAGTTTTTTAAGCTCGCTAGTCAGTCCTGACTGACTGCTTTGCCTGTAACACAGTTTTGCAAAAAAAAAAGCCCTTTGCCCTTTCTCTCAACATTATAGCGGTGATATTCTTGGTGATAAAAGATGATCAGAGAAGACTGAGATGAGTTTCCCCCCTTTATGCAAGAACATTGGCCTTTCCTCTTCACATCTTGCTGTAATGCCAAGTTTTTCAACTATCTCCACCACTGGTACACACTGCCATTAAAGGCCATCGACTCAATATTAAATCTTTCACGCAAAAACAACACTGGTCAGCGCTGAAAAATCTTGCACCCATGTGCGAATCAATGTTGAGAACGATATTTAGGCAAAGTGTATATAAAATGAAAAGTAGAACATTTCTAACCCAACTCATATTTTTAAATTATAATTTCGATCCAGTTTCTTTTTACCAAATTTCCTCGTCAAATTTTTTTCGCGCAGAACATGGAAATTAATACCGGAGTGAAAGAGTTAAATGCCCAATCTATTTTTAGATCTTTAAAGCGCACATTAAAAATGTATTTGCAGTTAAGAAAAAATAACCTGGAACTGACAGTTTTATTGATTAAAAAATTAATTAGAGCTAGATTCTGCCATTTTAAACAAATCACACTCTTGTCTCATTATTTGTTAGAACTTATTGTATTTTTTTTTCTAAACTTATTATCAGCATATTTTAATCAAATCACGTCATTACTTGTTTTTACCATCAATCTGTACGAGAATAGCCAACGGTGGAGCTAACCACATAATCTTTAGCGCGGTGGTATTTATGATCTAATTCTTTAAAGTTTAGAGCCATTCGCAATCATGGAATGTCACTGTGCCCCTTACACAGCCTCCCACGGGACGTATCTGCCGGCAAAACGGGTCATAATATTGACAGTTTTATGGAATATTTGTTCACGCGCAAGCAGAATCGACGAAGCGGTGTGTAGTCAGCACGAACGATAAACCGTCCTGGTATGTTCTATTCTATTTCTTGTTTGCCAGTTTCAATATTTCAGCATTGATGGTCTTCGTGAGTCACGTCACGGCTGTTACCTAGAAACAACAGACTGTATCACTGCTTTCAGTCTTTTTCTGGGGGGTTGGGGGGGGGATGACGATGTTTCCAATATTCAGTCAGTCATTTGCATGTCCCTTGCAGAACTTTGCTTCCCTAACAGCTTTCCTATAGGCCTCTTGGTTGTAAGCAAGATGTTCTGGCGCTGATGCATCCATTTGCAGATCATCAACGATGTCTTGCAACCATCTTCGCCTTGGTCTTCTTCTCTTTATTTTTCTCATTATGTACCCTACCAAGACGGTCTTATCTAAGTTTAATATGACGTTTAATGTGTCCAAAATATTTACGTTTTTTTTTTCTGTTTCTCTTTACTAGCCAGTTTTCTTCAATATTAAGTTCTTGTAGAATGGATATATTTTTTCTTTTTTGTGTCCATGATATTTGAAGAACTCTTCTGTAGCATTTACATTCAAAGGCATTTATGTGTTTCTCAGCTGTTTTGTTAAGTGCCCAGGTCTCACAGGCATATGTTGAGATGGGAAAGATGTAAAAAAAAAAAAGGCTTATTTCTGTAGTTCTGCCTGTTCCTCTCCACAGTTTCTTTAGTTGTTTTACTTTCTGAAGAGCGATAGATGTCCTACTTATATATCCATACAAGAGAAGTGTCAAATGGAGACCGTTCTAATCTGATCCCCCTTCCCCACCCCACCCCTCCTTTTTAGGAGGCTTTAGTTTGCCGTTATTTCATAAATAAATTCACGTAATGCAGACAAAATTCTTCCGTCAGACCTGGTTTATACCTATTAATTTATTTGCCTTTCTGTTTCTTTTTTTTTCTGTTAGAAATTTCATCTCCATGTTTAACTATTCCTTTTCCTTGTAGAGTACGGGACACAAAACCCATGCTACGGTTAGGCCAAATATTCAGCCGCTTAAAATACAGACCTCAGTAGGGCGCTGTATTGACCTTTGAGGTATACAATTTTATACAGTTTTTTTTTCTCTAGGGTGTGAGTGGTTAGCCTTGCTTTAAGAGTAGAACAAAGTTCCTTCCAAGGTTCTGCAGTTCGTGCACAAAACTTTTCAATCCGTGTGTATCTATATTCTAAAAAATATTCTCCAGTCCAATCACAGAGTGTAATTTAGAGTTATGATAGAAAAAAAAATTCAAAGAAACCATTAAAACAAACTCATGGAGCGCTATCATATTTCTCTTTAGCTGTATCTTAGCACAGAGTAAGATTTTTTAAAAGGGTAAAATTCCCGTTTCCATGCCATTAAGGCATATTGGGGAATACGGTGTTAGGCCAGCATTTTCCATGACCTTCGGCACATGTGATGTAGTCAGTATCACGCCTGACCGCTTTACCTTCCCAGATTTCTCTGCTACCCATTTTTAGAGGCTGGGTGAGTCCTAGGGCCTTTTTCGGTGTGTACCAGAAAAAAAAATACCACTTCTGGGACTGAACCATGTACCACTTGATTAGTAAACCGAGCGCTAACCACTCAGCTAACCAGGCCACCACAGAGTAAGATAAGGAAATTGAAAATAAAAGTAACAATTTTATTTTTCTTCTTATTTTTTTGTTTTATTTTGCTCCTTTTTTTTTTGGAGCGGCATATAAAATTTTGTGCGAGGCCACGATATTTATGTGTGTGTGTGTTTGTGTGTGTGTGTGTGTGTGTCCGTCCGTGCTGCCGCCCAGCTTAGAGGGAACATTGGTGTAGTATAATTTTTCGCCATATTCACACATATATACAAATTTCTACTTATATCCACGTCCACTGCTTGACACAATAGTTTCTGAACCATCTTAATTTTGCAATTTATCTCATGGTTTCCTGCCAGTCTATGCAAAATATGCATGCTTTTCAATATTCCTTGCTCTACATTATCTAATGCGATCAGGTGTGGCTTTGTCACTATGTATCTGCCTGTCTCTGTCTATCTATCTATCTGCCTGCCAGCCTGTCTGTCTGTCCATTTATCTATTTATTTCACTACATCGCCTCTTACTTCCACGTTCAGATTTTATTATTTCTCTACATTCAAGAACCCTGCTGTCTAATCTAATGGAGAAAAACTACATACATCACCAATCAGATATTTTATTTTCGACAGAACAAGCTTCTACGTCGCTCGTACCTGGAACCCTATCGATTGTGCCCACCAGAAAGGCTCCCATTAATAATCAGATAACACCGCGTTTGTTCTCTGCTCTTTGCCAGATCTGAGTCACATTTCTTTTCGTTCTTTTTTTCAGTGTCTTTGTTTTATAATTGCGCCATGACATTTAGATTGAACTTCTGGCACCAATCGGGACATTCGTTGATAAAATGCAGGTAACCTCTGACCCTGAAAATGAGTGGTTAACGGAATTTAGTGTTGTACTTATTAACATGTATTAATAGAAACAAAGACAGAACGAGGTAGATGGAGTAAAAGTGATTTGGTTTGTTAAGATTTCAATAAACAACTCTTCGGAGTATAGTTTAAAAAAATAAAGACAACTGGCTGCTCTGTTATGTTATTATTGAATTCATTCAAGAGACAGCTCATCTATCTATCTATCTATCTATCTATCTATCTATCTATCTATCTATCTATCTATCTATAAGTCCGTTCGTCCGTCCATCCATCCATCCACCCATCTGTCTATCTCATTCGTCTCCCAAAGTCTCCACTATAAGTTTGTTTACTACTGATGCTGTGAAGGCTAAGGCTTAATAAAGTTTGATCACGCCCAATAAAAGAAAGATTTTAAATATTTACTGGCCACAGACAGTAAATAACAGAGCAAACTCGGCCAGTGTGAACTAGAAGATATGCATGTCATAGCAGCAAAAGAACTCTGGAAATAGACTGGTCGTGTGCTCCGAAGAGACGTCAGGAACACCCTAAGCAGCCATGCAATGGAAACCCTAGGGAAAAATAAAAAGAGCCGGACCAAGGGCTACCTAGTGGAGAACAGAAATGAACTGCATGCAGCACAGCTGGGACACAATACAAGGGCTGGCCACAGACCGTGAGCGTTGTAAAGAATCTTCTCCAAGGCGTACTGGGCAGTGATTGCTTCGCCGATCACCAAGGACACGGATATCGGATAGAGTTTGTTATGGCGGCTTTCTTTGCTCTTCAGAGTAGAAGTTATAACATGGCCTCCGCGTAGACACAGAAACATTGAGATACGGGTAGGGTTCTATCACAATGGGCAAGCTGCAAGAGCTTGTTTACTAGAAGCACTGGAAGCGCAGATGACCGTGCTTGACTGACCCCCATAGTTATCAGGGCCAGCAAGTAAAAGCTGGCCAAGCCCCTTCTACCTCTCAGCTGGTGCGCCCAGCAACAGGTCAACGGGTACCATCCATGGTAATGGAGTCTGCTAAAGAAGCATTGCACCTTTTCATGCTTTTTTGACTTCGCTCCAGGTCTGCAATAACAGCAGTAATCTACTCCCCTACGACGCGGTGATTGCGCTTGGACATCTTCACCGCATCGGCTACAAAAGAACATCTGCCCAAACTCTACTACCGAAAAGAGCAGTAAAGAAGCGAGATTATACTTCTGAAGAAACAATAAATCTAATCGAGGAAAGAAGGAAAATCAAGTCCAAAAAAGATGCTGAGAACTAAGCAATGTATAAGAAATATACAAGGGACATCAGGAAACACATTAGTCATGACAGAAACAAATACATAAGGGATTCTTGCAGCAGAATGAAAAGAATGTTAGATGACGGTCTTTGTAAAAAATACGTTCTCTGAAGCAAAATTGTTGGAGAACTTCAGGCTGAAAACGTCCCTTCGTGTAATTAATGTGTATCAGCTTCTTCATGGCTCTGGCCTCTAAGAACGTTATGGGAGTAAAACAAATAAACTATAATCAATAAGTTTATTATTTAATGACTACACAAGTCTAAAACTTCATCAAAGCCTCTACTGAGTTTTTTTTTTTTTTTACTTTAACCCTAACAGGAAAATCGATACATGAATCCAAGTCTAAAGGACGATCTAAAGAGTTAAAGCAAAAGTATGAGCGACATTTTCGCGTGCCATTGTCTTCTGTACGCAAATTATTGCAACATTTCACACAGCCAAGTGAAGATCGAATATTCCTAACTCGGATTACTAGTGAACTACGCGAGAGGTTGACGGCAGTAGCAGAGTGCCATATTTAAAAGATATCTTTCATTCGCTGTTGTTGCTGTGTTTCGGATAATTAGTTCTGTTTCTTATAATGTGAGGAGTTGTAAGTATTTCATTGTTCTCTTAGACTGTTGTTCTTAAAATAGACGTAAAAGAAATATTTATATATATGGAAGCCGGTTATGGTTATTTTATTTTAAAAATGTGTTCTATAGCTTTACTATGTGCAGAATCTATCTATCTATCTATCTATCTATCTATCTATCTATCTATCTATCTATCTATCTATCTATCTATCTATCTATCTATCTATCTATCTATCTATCTATCTATCTGTATCTATCTATCTATCTGTCTGTCTGTCTGTCTGTCTATTCCTCGTCACACTACCCTTGCTGTTTCTATTCATCAATTCCTGGCTCTACTCCACATCCTACTTACCCGCTCATCCACGTTGCCTCTCTCCATCTTTTGTCTTGATCCTTTCTTGATTCTGTCCTGTCTGTCTTAAGTGGATTAGTGTGAACAACTTGAGACCTTTTTACCTCAAGATTATTTCTAATACCACGCAGGGCTGTCTTAAAGACACTGTAGGCCCTGGGCCCCTGCCCATACCGGGCCTTTATTTAACCCACGCACAAGAAAGGAGTTACACTGACAATATTTAATTCGCGGAGGTCTTGGGCAACTGTCTAGCCTTTACATGCCCTAATGTAGTACTGACCTTGTACTAGATATTGAAAAACGCGTATCCTTAACTCACTGGCACGATTCTTGTTTATGATAGTCACAACCTGCATGTTTATCATGGTTGCAAAATGGATGTTTATCATGGTTGTTTATGAATGTTTATGACTACACGGAGTTAGCTCCAGTCAATCTAGCAGGAAAAAAGAAACATGGCCGTTGTGTGGGAGAACAAGTGCAATGGGACAGAACTGGCAGATTTTTTTTTCCTCCATGGTAGTGCTTATTCTAACACTTAACTCTCCTATGGTCCTAAACATGCTGCAGGAATAACTTTTAAACAAAATACTGTTACAGATTTATACTAGTTTAATAAAAGGCTGTGTGGCTCAGAAAAGTATGAAAAACTGCGTCAGTAAAAACACAGCACTGGACAGTGCGTGATATTCCATGAAGTTTTGTGATGAAAAAATTCCACCGTGTGTCTTTGACAACGTTTCACACTTTAACTTTCTTGTCAGAAATAGCGTAAGACCTGCTTTACTTCGTGCTGTATTTTTTTTTACAGCATTATAGTTAGTTACTCTACACGACACAGCGAGACTTACTGGACAGTACTTCTTCATATCCCACATTCCAAGAACATAATATCCTGTTACGTGAAATTTATTTGAAAATATTTTAAAACCGAGCTGATAAATATCTTCTTCTTCTTCTTCTTCTTTTGTGTCCAAATGCTGGGCCATGCTAAATCAGAAGCCAGACCGACAGGATAAACTCATACCTTTCTCTCCAGGTTCTTGTGGCAGCCCCATAGCTTCTGCCCCAGGTCCATCCTCTCTGGGCTGACCTGGCTTCGTAGGTCGGTGAACGCTGGGCACTCTTGAAATACGTGTTCTCGGGTTTGTGCCTCGTCCACACAAGGACATGCTTCCGTGTGAGAAATCTTTAAGTCGGTGAAGGTGACCCGGCAGTCTGCAGTGTCCTGTTCTTAAACGGAACAGGGCAGTATGTTGGCGTCTCTGTAGCTGATATATTTTTTTCAAGTATATAATTCACGAACAAGAGTAAATGCAATCGATTGTCACCAGAATCAGTGCAACAGAGGTCCTCAAGATGTTATCCTTTTTTGTACAACTTCTGTACCATGTATGGATATTATTGTGAAAATATCGGTCTGGTGCAAGAAGCCGGGATGAACTTGCTTTACAGTGTAGGTAAAACTGTGACCTGTCCAGGATTACAGGAAACCACCCGCAGCTCAAGACCTTTTCGATATCACACTTGTCTTACCAGATCTTCACTGCAGCATCTGCCACCAAGAACTTCCAAGTTCACGGTAACAGGGAGATACAACAGCAATATTAACTACACCTGTAGCAACAAACAACAATGACAACACCAACAACAACATGTATAATTCAGTGTTATTTTTCCCCCCTCAGTGAATCGCTTGTGCCAATAAACTTTCACAAAGCACTGAAACTCAGATGGTTTGGCTTTAACTCTTTCATTCCAAAGCAACACTGGCGGGGTTGGTAGATCTTACACGCCTAAGCGAATCAATGAGCAGAACAATGAACAGGCTTAGTCTAGATAAAATGAAAAGTAGGACATTTCTAATCCACCCTATGTTTTTTAAATTGTAGAGTAATTTCTCTGCAGTTTTTTATTCTCTAACAAAATTTCTCATCACAATGTATTCTGACAGGGCATGGATATTGATTCAGGAGTGAAATAATTAGTAAATTATTTAGCTAGTAGTGCTGAAAGGTTAATGTTACATTTCCTAATTGTATATACTGTTTATTCCACAGATCTATTTCTTAAACATAATCTTGTTGACATATGAAGGAGTTAAATGGTGAATTGAAATCAATGAAATGGAAGATATAGAACTAAGAATGGACAGCGTGGTTTGCAGGGTGATAGGAGCTGACGGTTTTATCAACGTGACCCACACCTTAAAGGATCACAGTGGCAGACGTATCAGCGACGTTCAGTCAGTGACGGACTTACTGGAGGCGTTACCTTCACTTGTCGAACCAATCCTGGAAGCCATTCCTTATGACTTTAACTATTATGACCAATGGGCGAGAGTTTCACGAGACATTTCGAGTCGTAATTCCCTTCGGCCAATAACAGTTACTGTAAAGAGTTGGACTTTATTGCATTCGGTTCCAACAAGCCCCCATCATTGTAATGATGTGCCTTCCAGCCCACGGAGGAGGCGGGCAAGTTCTAGTTATTCAAACGCGTCAATCTCATCTTCCAAGTCGTTAGACAGCATTCTTGAAGAATATAACAAGCTTTACCCGCCGGAATCTGATTGTGAGAAGAAAGTGAAAGTGAATGGAGCCAATGACTCTTACATTTCGACAGACAACCAGCCAAAAATAACAGAAAAGAAAGACTACAAAGGGTCACCGTATCGAAGACGCTTTTCCGCCACGGAAAAACCTTTGGATATTTCGTTATCTAGTTCTTCTGAAAATAATAAACTTGACGCAGGGGAATCTTCTAAACTTCCTCTCTTGACAAATTCTGGCAGATTCTCGTGTACTCCTGAACAAAACTATAAAGTGGAGAATTACTCCAGGAAAAACAAACTACAGGTTCCTCTTCATACAGGGCTTGCAAGTATACAATGTCCCTTCACTTTTCCGCAACAAGACGAGCATCACAAGTCGACCCAGTTTCTGACTTGGTGTCAGAGAAAACTGAGTGGCAGGGCTAGTCCGAGAGTAAAAACTCCAGAGCCATTTACAGATCAGCAGGACACTGACCTCCAGGAGTCTCAAGGTCAGGCTACGTTGACAAACCTGGCAGGTGTTCAGGAATTTCAAGATAAAGCTGGGCTTATAAAGCTGAGAGATCTGAAGGTGACACAGTTTTCTGAATCTTCTTTGACGCAGGATAGTTTTGGAGGCCGCGTAGAACTAAAATCCAACAGATGTCCGTGCCGCGACTGTGGCAATATTTTAAGGTCTCCATCTCCTCTCCCACGTCGTTATAGCGCTCCAAGCAACGCTGTAATCGCCTCTAACGGTCTGCAAGGGTGTAATTTTGCATATGTAGATACAGGAAACAGACCAAGTGGAGTCGACGTGCCAATGGGCAGAAGGGAAAGCACCTATGAAAACCTGGCATTGACTTCACGCCAAAGCACAGTTAATGTGACCTCAGCGGCCGCGACGTTAGATTTTCTAAAAATCCCACAGATGAAACTAAATGATGATAACTATCTACAGGTCAGGTCTTCGATAAGCAGAAGCAAAAGCCCGGATGTAAGCATGGCTACAACTGGATCAAGGTCACCTAGGAGAAGACATTCGAAGTCAATGAAACTTGATCAAGACACTACATCATTCGTGCTTGAAGGAAGACAAAAATCTTCTAAATCTAGACATTCCAAGCACAGACGCAGCGTTTCTCCGATGGTCCAGTATCTGGGCATCAATGACCTGAAGGTCATTTATGACAAAGCGGATAGGGCGCAGAAGGAGCCGTAAATATTTGAAGGTGGTGTACAGTAGGTGAAGCTCAAGCAAGGCAGTCCTCATAACGGCGAAATGCTGTAGTCTTTACTTGTACAGGAGTGTGTATGAATGTGTGTGATAGTGGGTATCTCGTCTTTGTCTTGTGCTATCTCCCTGTAACTCCGAGCTGTTGTTCTTTGCAGCCGATGCTGTGGAGGTGTTGAGGCACAGCATCATATCGGCATGGGAACGGATTATGGCAGCTACTTTTTCAGTCCCGGACTACAGCGAAAAAGCAGGGGGTGTGCAATGCTTCTTTAGCAGACTCCACCACCATGGGGACTATGGCCATCCTATGGCTTAGCCTGTTAAGTGGGGTACCAACGGAGAGTTGGGACAGGATCTTGGTCAGCTATGGTTCGCTAACCCTGACGCTGGCGTATCATCTATGGGTCGCTGATTTCCTAGTCGGACAACGTCTTAAACCCCCCCCCCCCCCAACCACCTCACACCACCCCCCCCCCCCCAAATAGTGGGTATATAGTCCAAACAAGAAATGAATTATTTTCATTAATTGGAGCTATTATTGCTCTATATCTGAAAAAAAAGATGTTTTACACCTTTCTGCGATCCCCATTCCAATGATTAAAGGACACAGGCGAAGGAGCACAACAGAAAGCAATGGATAACCAACTGTCTTCTCAGGAAAAAGTGATGAGTAGGCCCAGGGGGAGGTGAAAAGAGCCGGGGCTGTACCCTTAAAGTGCGTGACTGCTGAGGGGGCCCTACGAGTTTGTTTTACTTTTTTTCCCTAAATGTTTCTGTTTAGATAGGGGTAACTGACTCAGTGCTCAGACTGGCTGTCCGTGGCCCTGGTAATAAGAGTTCTAATCAAAGTTGTCTTCAGAATTGGGTACGTGACACCCGTGTTAGGGAACTGCTTATGGAAATGAGAGTATCTTCTTTTAAGGTTTGGCATAATAGAGTCGCATCAGGTGCCTTACCGGTCGTGGCCTGCGGTCATGCTTCTCTGCAAATATTGATCCTCCATATTTTCCATCAGCTCCGTTGTGTCATCGAGTTAGACTGTCTATGAGTTTTTTTTCCTATTGGTCTTCTCTTGGTCTTTCCCCTGCCACTCTCCTCATCTTTCCCGTTGTTATGGTGTTTTCAAGCAATGTCCTCATTATACGAGATGTGTCCAATGAATGAAGAGTGTTGCTTTCTTATAGATTTAATTAAGTTCTTTTCCACGTTGGCTTTTCTTATACATTCCCCTTTTTAAAATTATCTTAGCTATCCATGGTACTTCTTAACGTTCGTCTAATGAACCACATCTCTGTCGCGTCTGATGATCTTTCCATCGATCTGTTGATTGTCCATGGCTCACTTCCATAGAGAGCATGATAGGCTCAGTGCAGCAGTTTATAACTCTGTTTCTGATGTTCTTTGGATAGAGATGCATTGCTTTTCATTTGTCTGAAAGCTGTTCTGGCTTGGCATATTCTGTTCTTGATTTCAGAGGTGAATTTCCCATCTGATGTTACTCGAGTGCTCAGATATTTCAATGTTTGCACTTGTCTCAAGGTAGTTCCTTGACTTTAACATTGCATTTGGGCGGGCTTTTCTTTCGTGACATAGCTATTGTTTCTGCCATTGTGTTCATAGTGAGTGTCACCAACATCCCCTATAGAGTACCTCATATACTCAGAGAAATGACTGTCAGGCGAGTAAGCGGTGCATTAAAACATATAAGCCCCTGCTGCTGCCTTTTGGGTGGGATAAGGCCCAAAGGCTAGCGGAGAGATCGTACACATACCTTCAGAAGGCAGCGGGAAACCACTGTTGTAACTCTCAAGAACAGAAACGCGGATGTACGAAAATCAGACGAAAGTGAACGACGTTAATAGAGCAACCTTGTCTGCCATTTCATGAGCCACAGGCGATGCGAGATCGCCACCAAGCTACTGCTGGCAAAAAGCAAATTCAAACTTGCAACATGAAATGTGAGAAAACTACATCGCACGGTAGAAGAGTACACATTACAAACTACTGTCGGTGTAGTGTAGGAAAGCAGAATGTTAATGTTTAAAGCAGTTTTTTAATACTCGAGGCTACAAACAAGTCTAACGAAGCTGAACGAGGAACAGACTAGTAAGCAGACAAAGGTTTGACAGACAGACAAACACACAAACAAAAGACACTGCAGATTTAACGTTTTATAACACTGATTTGTTAGTAGCATTATCAGCAGCTGTGAAGTGTCACTGGGGTTTAAAAAAAAAGATGTTTCTAGACATGGAAAATGCTTTCAAAGATGATTACAGTAAAAAAAAAATCATAATTTGTATCTACTTTCATACTTGTGAATTAAAAATGATTTATAATGAAATGAGTCATAGTTTTATCGTTCATTTTTATTATCCTTTTCTTACTTTAAAAAAAAATGAGTATAATCTTATCAAACACTACATTTTGTATCTCCATCTGTGCCTCGGTGAAATCAAATTATATATCATTCGTAAATAAAATAAAAAGTCTCTCTCTCTCTCTCACTCTCTCTCTCTCTCAACCTTAAGTGCCAAAGACACATGGGGCTTCCGCAAGGGTTTTCCACAAACGCCTGCACTTTGCCTTTTTTCCGCTCTTGCCCAAGTGAGAACTCTATTGCTCAACATCCTCTCTGTTGTTTTTCTCCATGTCTCCTTTTGTCTACCCTTACTTCTGTTCCCCTGTGGTGTACATCTTAGTGCTATTTTTGGTAGTGAATCATCGTTCATCCGGAGCACATGTCCCAATCATCGCCAGCATCTTTCCTCAATAATTGCTGTCTGTGGCATCATCTGTATTTCTGCCAACAAGATGTTATTTCTTACAGTGTTAGGCCAAAACATTCTTCTAATTCTTCGTAAACATTTAGTCTGGAAAGAATTCAACTTGTTTTCTATGGTTTTGGTGATTTTCCAGCATTCACTTCCATAGAGTAGTACACTTAGAACATTACTCTTAAATATCCGGATTTTCTTCTTCACGCTTAGTTTTTTTTTTTTTTAGATTACAAAAGCCTGGTATGCTCTAGTAAACCCGTTGTTACTGTGCTGTCTCCATTTTCTACTACTCTACTACACTCTACTAATTCGTTTACCTCCTCCACTAGCTTTTATCTACTCTCATTTAAAAAGTATGTCATCTGTAAGTGAAATCAAAGGTTACATCATCCCTCAAAGACATCAAAAGTAGATACCGTCTGAAACCAATCTGGCAGTCTATGAGAGTCAGAACAAGTTTCTAATCAAGCCACTGGCACTCATTTTTTGCCATAACCCTTAATGTAGTACACTGTGGTAGACAATACATTATAACAAATGTATTGGTGAAGATTAGAGCTCTTTGAGGTTTTAAGGTAAAACGAGTGAGGGCAGTGGGCAGAAAAAAAAAGAACAGCAAGAGGCAAAAGAGGCACATATAAATGAAGGACATACAACAATCCAGTATTCCATCCAAAGCCCTTTTTCAAGGATCATATACAAAAACAGCACAAGAGATAAAAACACACAGAATGGAGGCCAGAAATCTAAGTCTATATGTTTTTCATCCCGCGATCCTTGGAAAAAAAAGGCTTTTGCTGAAATACTGGATTGTTGTCCTTCATCTACACGTACCCATCTTGCTTTCTACCGTTCTTGTTTCTGCCCACTTTCCTCACTCTTTCTATCTTTCTGTAAAACTGAACCATACACCTCCGTCTGTGTTCATTACTAGAACAAGTTTTACCCCACTTGACATTTCTTTTAAGGTGGAACCAAATGGGAGATAGACGAGATCGAGCGAAAGAAGGAAGAACGGGGTCAAATGTTTCTTTTTTTTGGGGGGGGGGGGAAGGGGGTATGGTTCTTCTTCTTCTTCTTCGTTCGAGGTTGTCGGTTTCTTCAGATCCTGATAAAGTTTTTGCCCCAAGCTTGTGTCCTCTGGCCGTGTCTGACACCTCAGGTCTGCATGGTTTTGGCACTCTTGTAGGGTATGTTCTGGGGTCTGGACTCCACTGCCACATGGACACTCGTCTGTGTGAGACATTTTAAGTCGATGCAGGTGGCTCAGTAGTCTGAAGTTATAATGGTTATAATTGAAAATTGTTGAAAAAGCGGGCGGTCGAAAAAGAAGGGACGTGTGTATAATGTGATGAATATCTGGCTTTTATGGTATGTTATAGGTACAAACTGAATTTTAAATCAACATAGTATCTGGTGTCACACTTGTGTGTATACACTGAAGAATATAATGAGAAGGTGAGTAGATGTGCAGAAAAAAATATAATGCATTTCAATGACATAAAAGAAAGCAAGCAAAACAGTATTATCAGATCAAGTTAAGTTTATAAGAGAAACAACAAAAGACAAACGAACAAGATAACTAAAATATCTTGACCACACTAAAAAGCATAATGCTATAATAGTAAAAAAAAGCTTGCATGGATGAAAAGTGGAAGGAAAAAAAGCAATCAGAAGACAAAGATGTACTTAGGTGAGCAATATCAAGAGATACTCGGTGATGAACTTGGGTGGCAACTGTTGAAAAGTTAAGTGTACGAGACGTTCAGAGAAATTATCTTTCAAGATTTGCTACAGATGTTTGAAAACTGTTTTCGACTATATCCGTGTCAAATAAGTTAAGCCTTTGCAAAATCTTGTTAATTACCTGCATCATATCCGAGGACACGATTTCGCATGGAATCTTCAATGTGAAAATACTTCACATTCTTGGAGCTGGGATATACAAAGTAACTGACACAGTTCACAAAGACGATATCATGATAATGATACTCAAAATTACTAAGTATTTGGTTTTTTTTTTGTTTGCAAACATTGGGGAGAAATGAATCTGTCAAGGGTCTTTACCAAATCCTAGTATAGTTCACGCTACTGCAGAATAGTAGGGGAAAAAAAACAGAAGAAATCCTACTTTTTATACTTGTCTTGTGCTATCTCCCTGTAACTGCGAGCTGATGCTCTTTGCAGCCTATGCCGTAGAGGTGTTTACACACAGATTCGTATCGGCATAGGAGCCGGTTATGGCAGCTATTTTTTTCAGTCCCGGAGTACAAGCTAAAAAGCAGGGAGTGTGCAATGCTTCTTTAGCAGAGTCCACCACCATGGGGACTATGACGATCCCTGCCACGTTAGCCAGACTATACCTGCTACTGAGGGTACCAACGGAGAGGTGGGACAGGGTCTTGGTCAGCTATGGTTCGCTAACCCTGACGCTGGCATATCAGCTAAGGGTCGCTGATTACCTCATCGGAGAGCGCCTTCACCCCCCCCCCCTCTTCCCTACATTTTATAATATACATGGACCAGATCACCAAAAAAATGCAAACGTCGAATCGGAGATATTAAATGAACTGATGTTCGCAGACAACCAAAGTTAAAACACCTGAATAATGAAAAACTACAAAATCACATCAGCAGCCTCAACAGCATCTGCAAAGAATATAATATGAAAACTAATATCAAGAAAACAGAAACAATGGTGATAAGAACAACCCAAAGAGAATGTAACTTTTATATAAATAACACCAAACTCAAACTGGCTACTGGCCAACACCATATCCCTACGTGCCTCTAAGGCATGACAGGATTACCTTTACCTTTTATATTTACACAGAAAGTAAAAATAAACAGAGAAATTTAATGTAGTCTTCGTAAAGCAAACAATCGGCTTGCACAAATGCTAAAACATTCAAATATCTCGATGGAAAACACGCACGTACACGCCACACATCAATATCCATCCACACTGATTCTGTGCCGTCAGTGCCAAACATTGCCACTCGCCAAATATCACGACAGAAAGATAACAAGATGATAAAAATAGGACACAATACAAGAAGGGATCAAGTACGAAATGAATTAATCCGGTAAACAGCGGGAACAACACCTGTCAAGGACTACGCCGAAAATAAAAAAAACGAAAAGGTAAGTGGTTCGGACCAAGAGCTGCGAGAACAATACAAAGTTATAACAAATAGATACAATACAATAGCAAAGATAAATAGTATAGATGAACAATGGGCAATGTTAAGAGATTCTATCCACCAAACTGTTAAGGAGATAATACCACCGAAAAAAGAAGCCCCTTCTAATAAATGGATGACAGACGACATCTTAGGACTGATGGACAAGAGGAGGAGGAGTAAAAATAACCAAGAAAAATATAGCAAGATAGATAAATAAAGAAATAAGACGCAAATGCAGAGAAGCAAAGGAAGTGTGGTTTAATGAACAGTGCAAACAAATAGAGGACTCTCATAACTAAGAAATCAGAAACATGCACAAACGAATTAATGAACTCACAGGCAGGAAGACAAAATATACCACAGGATGCCTGAAATCAAAAGAAGGTAAATATTAATGGGAAAAGAAGACATTGTGGACAGGTGGACAGAGTACATCGGTGAGCTATATGAAGGGGAAAGACCATAATTAACACCAGATACTGAAAACTGTGAAGGACCACCAATACTTGAAGACGAAATCATAGATGCCATCAAACACATGAAGAAAGGAAAAGCGACTGGGCCTGATAATATAACAATAGAAGAAATAGAGGCACTAGAGGAGACAGGAATAAAAATAATAACCAAGTTACTGAATGACATTTACAACAGTGGTTATATTCCCAGTGACTTGCTTTAAATTCACGTTTATAGCACTACCAAGAGTTCTTCAAATATCATGGACACAAAAAAGAACAAATATATCTATACTACAAGAACTTAATATTGAAGAAAGCTGGCTAGTGAAGAGGATTATGGAGAGAATATTTTGGACACATTAAACGTCATGATAGTCTAGAGAAGACCGTCTTGGAGGGGTACATAATGGAAAAAAGAAAGAGAGGAAGACCAAGGCGAAGATGGCTGCAAAACATCGTTGATGGTCTGCAAATGGATGCATCAGCAGCAGGCCATCTTGCTCACAATCGAGAGGCCTACAGGAGTGCTGTTTGGGAGACAAGGGACACGCAAGGGACATGCAAATGAATGAACACTACCAAAGAAACCAAGTGCAAAGGAATGTGAGGACTACCGGATTATCAGCCTCTGATGTCACATAACGAAGTTACTTCTGAGAATCATTATGAGAAGAACAAGGAAAAAGATAAACATTGAAATAGCAGATGAACAGTTTGGATTTGTTGAAGGAAAGGGAGCACACAATGCCATTTATGCTTTACGAACACTAACAGAAAGAGCATTAGAAGTACAGAAAGATCTCTACTTATACTTCATTGATTACACCAAGGCATTCGAAAGGTGAAACATAATGAAATTATTAAAATGCTTGAAGACATCAGTATAGACGGCAAAGATCTGAGGATTGTAAAACATCTATACTGGCACCAAGAAGTAGTAATTCGAGTTGAAAATATAACTGGAAAATATCAACCTATAAAGCAAGGGGTGCAGCAAGGATGTGTACTGTCTCCAGACCTTTTTTCTATGTACAGCGAGAATATTCTAAGAACGATCATTACAGAACCAAGCAAAAAAATTGGAGGATACAATATTAACAACCTTCGGTATGCTAACGACACAGTACTGATAGCTGAGAACCAACAAGACCTGCAAAATTTCTTGGATAAAATCGCCAAAGAAAGTGAACAGAAAGGCCTTATTTTGAACACCAAAAAGACAGAGACTATGGCTATATCTAAGAAACAGAATCCACCAGCATGCAGTATAAAATTAAACGGAACTATTCTAAAGCAGGTGCAGAAATTCAAGTACCTTGGAGCAGTAATAACTTTAGATGGGAAATGCAGAACAAAAATTAGAAACAGAATATGCCAAGCAAAGACTGCATTTCAGAGAATGAGAAACATTATGCAACACATCCTTATCAATGAATGTTAGAAAACGAGTCCTAAAATGCTATATTGAACCTATCTTGTTATATGGAAGTGAATCAAGGACAATAGGTAGGTCTGCACAAAAATCATTGAAAGCAGCAGAAGTGTGGTTTACTAGAAGAACGTTGCGAATCCCTTGGACAGCAAAATTAACTAATGAAGAATGTATGAGAAGAGCTGGATAAAAAAAATCTTGTAAAAAAAATAAGACAGAGACAATGTACTTTCATAGGACATGCAATGAGAAGAGGGGGCATTGAAAATATTATAACAACAGGAAAAATAGAAGGAAAAAGATCAAGAGGAAGACCAAGAGAAATGATACTGGACAGTCTGACGGGATGGTGTGAGAGGAGATCATCAACTAAGCTGATGGTCTGCATGAAGGATCGTGTACTCTGGAGAAGCATAATAACCAACACCAGTCGGCTCGGCACCTGATGATGATGATGGAGTGGTTCGGGCATTTGAAACGCACGAATCCAGAACTTGCACACAACTAGAAAACACCTGGATACAGCGTGCGAGGACGACCAAGAAAAAAAACGAGTGGAGAGATGGGGGTGAAAGACAAACTGAGATAGCATAACCTGACATGACAGCTAACCTGGCCTGTCACTTGGATCTGGACCGATGTCTGAAACTCCCTGCAGAGCTAATGGCGTAAGCAAACAGAGAAGAAGAAGAAGAAGAAGAAGATGAAGAAGAAGAAGAAAGGGAAAAATTGTTTTATCCCAAACTATCATTCAAAACTTAATATTGTTGGAGTCATATTTTCAACAGTTTTTTTTTTTTTTTGGTCTTTTTTAAAGTGTGCTACAATGAACAGGTTATCTTTTGACACAGTAAAACGTTGTTGTTTTTTTTTTCATTAAAATTTCGGAAATATTCTTGCTAATAAATAAATAAATTTCGTTAATAAACGAGTAACAGTACATACGCCCCGAAGATATGTTAACAATAACTGCAGATTTAAAGAATTGAGTATTTCCAACTTATGTTGAGAAAATTTTTTTAAAAAATGGTATGATCCCCATCCCGCCTAACGCTAGAATACTGTTACGAGTATCAGGAAGCTTGAAGCAACAGAACGACGGACTGTGAGCTAGTGTGTAGACGCTATAAGCCACATCAGTCATAATATGTTGACGATTTTCTGTGCGTATAGTGATCTGCTATCACTTACCTTAACATCCCAGCATCATAACCTCGAGCTAGCTGCGTATTATGGGAGTGGCCTCGCGCGACATAAAGCTTTCCCAAAGTTTAGCTGATTCTGCGAGGACATTTGCAGATTATCTTTATCATGACTATGATGATGATAATAATGATAAAGATGACGATGGCAACGACAATGATGGTAATAACAAATCTGTAATTTATGTTATACTTTGTCATTATTCTATAAATTGTTAAAACTATTTAAAATTAGTGGCAGGTTATGTTTAAGATACCTAACATAATCTGTTAAGAAAAAAAAATAAATGCTACTTTCAGAATTGGATGGAACTGCAGGGAGAGTAAAAATTCTTAGGGCTGGTCCCGGGTACGTGATCTGCAACCCTGGATCAGTAAGAACGGATGACCCACGGGTGTTTAGATGTTTTAAAACCACTGAAAATTTAAAAAAAAATTAATTAACACTATTTCAGTGCTACTGACATGAGGTGAATCATTGCAAATCAGAAAAATGCGGAATAAATGTCAGTTCAATAATAATCTAACATTTATCATATACTCTCGCGATCCTACTTTTGTTTTATCTAACGGTAGTAGTGTATCATGCTGAACTATATCAATCGTTTCTGGATGCAGCCTAAACGCATGCTACTCCAGCTTTTATTCTGAAGATATCATTTCTTACTTTGTTTCTTGTTATTATTTTTAGTTCAATCATTCATTTGCATGTCCCTTGCGGAACTTTGCCTCCCAAACAGCACTCCTGTAGGCCTCTCGGTTGTAAGCAAGATGACCTGCTGCTGATGCATCCATTTGCAGATTATCAACGATGTCTTGCAGCCATCTTCGTCACGGTCTTCCTTTCTTTTTCCCATTATGTACCCTTCCAAGACGGTATTTTCCAAATTCTCATGACGTTTAACTCTTTGTATACTGGGAGGTGTTTCCCTCAAAAGACCAGAGGGGGTAAATTTCACGATGTGGAAAGGGGTGGTTGTCACGTTTAAAAGAATGACAAAGGCATAATCTGATTTATAGTATCATATATTATACATTATTTTAAAGAATAAAAAATGTATTTTGTTTTTCTAATAAAATTTTTAGCATGTTATTAGTATACAAAAAAAAGAGCTAAGAACTGAGAAGAAAGAATGGAAAATGAAGAAATTGGAATAATTATTTATTTTTTTATTTATTTAAAAATTGGAATAAAACTGTAGTTGGTCATATAATTCCATAATGAATAAAATGTACACAAACACATTTTCTTCACATATCCTCCAAAATTTACATGAAAACATACACTAATTATGGATTTACAGTAAACTAAAAACACCAAGTGGGTAGGTAATATTTACATGAAAAGAAGTGGGCGGGCATTGACTAATATTTACCAGAAAACAGGCCATTGTGTTTTTTTTTTTTAAATTTGAAGCTTTCTACAACATTTAATTTTTTAAATTACACAATCTCCAGCATTACTTATTGTGATATTACAGCTAGTACTAGCAAAAAGCTGAGAAGTAGTATCACCAGCTGCCCTTCTAGCACGTTTTTGCTGCTGGACTGAAAAAAGCATCCTCATCCTTTGAATCAGCACCACGTGGGTCTCGAAAATTCAAAATCTCTACTACTCCATTCTCTTCACCGCAGTCTAGACATTTTTTAATTAAATTCTGAGCTTGTAATGCAGAAATATGCTGCTCTGGACGAAATAAACTACCACTGGAAGCCATATTTGTTGATAAACAAAAACCTAGCAACGATAAACTTCGACAAAAACTCGTTAAATTAACACACTACCGCTCTGAAATCAGCTGAAACACGCACCTCTTGTTGACAAGTGGATTCCGGAAGGAAGTCCAGCTGCTGGTTTTAAGTATACTTTGATTATTTTCAAAATTAGAGAGCTACAAACCATCATCACACTACACGGAGAATGGGGTACTGAGGGGGGAAAAAAAACAGACGCATCTCAGAGGGTACAAAAAGTTAATGTGCCCAAAATATTTAAGTTTTCTCTCCCTAATCCTCTACTAGCCAGCCGTCTTCAATATTAAGTTCTTGTAGTATGGATATATTTGTTGTTTTTTGTGCCCATGATATTTGAAGAACTCTTCTGTAGCATTTACATTCAAAGACATTTATGTGTTTCTCACCTTAGGCCCAGCAGTTTTAAATGTCACAAAAACGACAGTTGAATAAATAATCATTAATAATAGTGAGCTGAAGATAATAAAAATCTACTTTGTACTTTGTAAAATTAGTGAAAAATAAATTTCTGTTTCAGGAATTTCATTCCGAAGGTACCATATATCAGAAAGTGAACTTTCATCCCAAAGTAAAGTCAGCTTGTGTAGAAAACAGAACAGGACGTGTTGGGTACGAGAAATACTTCTGCTTTTTTTCACAAGTTGCTTTTGTATAGTTGTAATTTTTGAAAAAATGTACATTCCATAATTTGGATGGCATCTCCCTTTGTTTCCTTGTTTTCTGGATGTCAGTGGTATATGAGACATACTGTCGCATTTACAGCCTTACAGTGTACCACAGAACACTGAGGATAAATGGAAACAGGAAGAGGCCAGCTGTTGTGGAGGTGGACAAAGCAGATAACAGAAATTCCAAAAATCCCCTTATGTGAAGCAAATCATCAACCCCTATTAAGGAATCTGCTGTCTTGACACTGCAAAGCATATGAGGAAGGAGATGAAGCAAGACTTTTTTTTTTTTTTAAGGTTTTAAAGATATTTTTATGCTATCAGGACAATTCTGTGTTGTCAGAATCTTTCTAATGCCATTCTACAAACATATGTATGCTTGGCAACTTCCACAGACAAGTGGAAGTTGCCAGTCAAGTTCCAGGATGCATTCAAAAGCATCTTCTGCAGGCTCAACACTCATCTCCACAAGATAAAGGCTGCACCTACAACCCAGTACATGTGCTAAAATGGCCCCTAGACTCCTAACACATACTACAGACCTACACCATATACATAGACCTCAGAGTCCAGATATTGCCCTGAAAGAGAAGCACAGAGGAGAAAATCGGGGGTTCCTATGAACACCTCCTGCTGACAGCAGGATTTATGGAGGCAACCCAACTCCCAGTTTGGAAAGCTGAGTACACAAAACTGAACATAGAAGATGAAGAATAAGATTAAAGCCATCTTCAGTGGACAAAAAAAAGCCATAATTATCATTATATTTAGTTTGTTCTCCAGAGTGACCCTATTAAGTTACTGCTAAGTGTGAGTCGAAGCAGGATCAATTTTTCCATCCTCCTGCAATATGGATCGCTCTCTATAGAGGCAGAAAACCTGGACATGGATATGTGAAAAAATAAATAGCTGTTTCAGAATTATGAATTAGTTATCAAAGTAAATGTCCTGCAGATACTGTCTGCTTATGTTTCATTATGTCTTTCTGGATTTCACTATTCCAGTGTTCTCATATCATTATCTGCTGCCCAAAAATGGAAATTCCAACAACTTCTAACTAGAAATCTCTTCAATCTTGAAGTTTTTCTCTGGGGGTACAAAACTAAGCTTGTCCAGTGTAATCTTTGAAGGGAAAAAAAAAAATCTTTATAGCTTATCCAGCACTGAAACCTGTAATGTAAGCCAGTCTCTATGATCTGTTTGTCAAAACTTGCTTTCAGGCTGAAGATTGTCAAGGCAGTTCTTGTGGGGGACACAGCTGTGGGAAAAACCAGCCTTGTGAACAGGTAAGTCATCAGAGGCTTGCAAACAAAAATGTTGTTCCACAGTGGTTTTCTGACCTTACTGGAACTCAGAAGAGACTTTCAGAGGCTGGTGCCCCCCCACTCTTACTTACTAGGATATTGAAGAGAGCATAAAACTGCTGGAGAAAAAAAAGAAGAACCATGGGTTTGTGAAAAATAATCATGGCACCTCATGGATTTTGAACCTTTTGCATACATACCTTATTTTGTCTACTGGAACAGGCAGTGGATCTGATATGGGACAGGCAGTGGATCTGGTATGGGACAGGCAGTGGATCTGATATGGGACAGGCAGTGGATCTGGTATGGGACAGGCAGTGGATCTGATATGGAACAGGCAGTGGATCTGGTATGGGACAAGCAGTGGATCTGGTATGGAACAAGCAGTGGATCTGGTATGGAACAGGCAGTGGATCTGGTATGAGACAGGCAGTGGATCTGGTATGGGACAGGCAGTGGATCTGATATGGGACAGGCAGTGGATCTGATATGGGACAGGCAGTGGATCTGATATGGGACAAGCAGTGGATCTGATATGGGACAGGCAGTGGATCTGATATGGAGCAGGCAGTGGATCTGATATGGAATGGGCATTGGATCTGGTATGGAACAAGCAGTGGATCTGATATGGAGCAGGCAGTGGATCTGATATGGGAACTGTGGAGACACTACTTCCTGAGATTAGTCAGTCAACCTAGTGCCTTTGTTTTCACCACTGTCTGCCTAGATGCCCAGGATACACTTCCTCCTCAACTTTCCTGCAAGAGAATGCCATCCAGCAAGATGAGCCATACCACAGAACACGTCCTGGGTCAGTGTATAAAGAGAAAGCAGACTCTGACCTATTTCTGTAGCCCAAAAACCTGTAGCAATCAACACTAATTGTAATTGTTATTTTTGTAAAATGTAGTGTCAGGTTGGTGGACGGGTGCGGACATGGGGATCGTTGGCGGGGATGAGGAAAATCTGATGTAAAACCACTGAATCCAGGACGTGACAAGCCTGTGAGTCTCTACAACAATGGCTATCAGAACGATGTAAACAAAACAGAGCCAGCAGACTATAGGTGGCGGGGAATGGATATCATTGAGGCACTCATCGGATTTCTCATCCCAAAGTCAGAGTGTCTCTGTGGAACTGTCTCAAAGCCATCTGGCCAGCCAGCATTGCATGCTGGATCTGACATGGAAAAGGGGGTTAAGTACAGCCACCAGAGGCTGGAAAAAGTTTTGGCCAGGCCAGCCTACACCACTGTCTTCATGGCAGTCAGAGCAAGACCACAGTCTGCCCTAGCAAGAAAAGATGCTGAAGTTGGAGGTACCCAGCCAAAAAGTGCATCGCAAAAATCAGGGTACCATGCATCATCGCCAATTTGCATACAAAGTAAAAGAAGTCTATGTCTTCATTACACAGAGCAAATCAGCAATTTCTATATTTTGTTATTTCTGATTTTGACACTGTCGCTTTATAAAAGTGATTATGTGTTTTGATATTTTGCCATTGTCTGTACTATAATTTGCATAATTTAGTATTTCAGGTTTTGCCATTGTCTGTAGTGTAATTTGTTATTTCAGGTTTTACCTTTGTTTGTAGTGTAATTTGTTATTTCAGGTTTTGCCATTGTTTGTAGTGTAATTTGTTATTTCAGATTTTGCCTTTGTTTGTAGTGTAATTTGTTATTTCAGGTTTTGCCATTGTTTGTAGCGTAATTTATTTCAGGTTTTGCCATTCTTTTAATGTAATTTGTTATTTCATTTTGTAGTGTAATTTGTTTTTCAGGTTTTGCCATTGTCTGTAGTGTAATTTGTTATTTCAGGACTTGCCATTGTCTGTGCTATAATCTTTTATTTCAGGATTTGTCAATGTCAGTGTGGTATAATTTGTTATTTCAGGTTTTGCCATTGTCTGTACTATAATTTGTTATTTCAGGATTTGCCATTGTCTGTGATGCAGATTATTACAGGATTTGCCATTGTCAGTGGTATAATTTGTTATTTCAGGTTTTGCCATTGTCTGTGGTATCATTTGTTGTTTCAGGTTCTGCCATGATGTGTTTGACAGAGACTACAAGGCCACCATTGGAGTTGACTTTGAAGTAGAAAAGTTCAGTGTCCTGTCAGTGCCCATTACTTTACAAATGTGAGATAATATGTATCATTATGTGTTGTGAAAATGTGTAGTGTGTCATTACATCTGGAGAAAATGTGTAGTGTGTCATTACATCTGGAGAAAATGTGTAGTGTGTCGTTACATCTGGAGAAAATGTGTAGTGTGTCATTACATCTGAAGAAAATGTGTGGTGTGTCATTACATCTGAAGAAAATGTGTAGTGTGTCATTACGTCTGGAGAAAATGTGTAGTGTGTTATTAATATTGTTGATTAAGTTTATAATGTGTCATTGCAATGTTGAGTAAGTGTTTAATGTTTCATTATAGTGCTGAGTATGTGAATAATGTGTTCTTAAAATGTTGTGTAACTGTATAATGTGTCATTACAGTACTGGAGTTCCATGTTGATTTTGATATGTACCATGTACCAGGGTTTTCTGTTTTAGACTTTCTGTGGATGTTTTTGATATTTCTCTTGTATTTCTTTTCTTGCAAGAAGTATCTCAGAGTGTCTCATTATTTTCTTTTTTGTGTGTGTAAAATGTTGGACATTCTAAAGTTGTATCTGCATTTCTTTTTTTTTTTTTTTTCCTAATATAGTGTTGTCTTTTGTATTCTAGTATATACTCCAGCTTGCCCATTTTGAATTAGTTGTTTCATCGTTGATTTGGTCACATTCTCTAAGTCAGATGAAGAGTTTTGTCTTGAATAAACCGGATTTGAAGTAAGTTCCTGGTTAATTCTTGTGGAAGTGAGGTGGCCTGATTGCCACACAGAGCAGAAGATGGGAATCTTTGCAGGAACACCCTTTTGAACAGTTACCGTAGTATAGCGTATATATTGTGGATGCAGGTTAAGGAAGCAAGTATATACAGGTGCTGCTGTGGAAGGTTAGCTGAGGATTTAAATTGTAAGGATACATCTTTACTTATAGTAACAAGAATTGTGATATTTCAGATTACACCTTCGCTAGGCTGCAGAAGAAAAAAAAAACAGAAGAGGGAGTGGCATTTTAAAAAAAAAGATAAAGGAAAAAAAAAAGACAAAGATACTGGAGAAATATTTGAATGGGTTGACCAGAAGGTAAAAGAAAACCAAATGGGAAAAGAAGAGAAAGGCAGCCAGTCTGAAGAGAGATGTAACAGACATGTATAAAATAGGCAAGCATGAGTGCCAGTGGCTCTTTGTAGACTTTAAATGGAAAAAGACAAGACACCCCTGTGCTGCCTTGACCAGGACACCTCTATGCTGCCTTGACCAGGGCACCCTTATACTGCCTTGACCAGGACACCTCTATGCTGCCTTGACCAGGACACCTCTATACTGCCTTGACCAGGACACCTCTATACTGCCTTGACCAGGACACCTCTATGCTGCCTTGACCAGGGCACCCCTATACTGCCTTGACCAGGACACCTCTATGCTGCCTTGACCAAGACACCCCTGTACTGCCTTGACCAGGACACCTCTATGCTGCCTTGACCAGGTCACCCCTGTACTGTCTTGACAAGGACATCTCAAAGAAAAAGAAAGAGGGGCAGGCCATTAGGAACATGGAGACACACAATACATGAAGAACCAAAGGAAGTGAGAAAGACCTGGTTTGAGGAATCCCGACTTGCTCGAGACAGGATTGGCTGGGGAACCCTTGTTGATGCTTTATACTTCATTTGGAGTATAGAGGACTGGTGATGATTTGTAGCTTATAATGAATGACAGACTTGTTTTGCTCACAGTATTTGAATGATAAATTATGCTTGTATAATTACTTTACTTCAGATGGGACACAGCTGGCCAGGAGAGATTCAAGTGTATAGCAGCTTCATACTACAGGGGGGCTCAGAGTAAGTCTTTTTTTTATGTTTTGTTTTTCTATTTCACTCATGGAGTTTGAAAGTATGTTACATGCTTCACATCTTAGAAACACTAATGAGACCATTTAAAAGCCTAGTTCACTGGGTTGGTACCATCTAATTGCTCCAAGACTTTAACTCTTTCACTCCTGAGTTAATTTCCATGCCCCGCCAGAATAAGCTTTAACTCTTCCATGCCCTGCCAGAATAAGCTTTAATTCTTCCATGCCCTGCCAGAATAAGCTTTAATTCTTCCATGCCCTGCCAGAATAAGCTTTAATTCTTCCATGCCCTACCAGAATAAGCTTTAATTCTTCCATGCCCTGCCAGAATAAGCTTTAACTCTTCCATGCCGTGCCAGAATAAGCTTTAACTCTTCCATGCCCTGCCAGAATAAGCTTTAACTCTTCCATGCCCTGCCAGAATAAGCTTTAATTCTTCCATGCCCTGCCAGAATAAGCTTTAACTCTTCCATGCCCTGCCAGAATAAGCTTTAACTCTTCCATGCCCTGCCAGAATAAGCTTTAATTCTTCCATGCCCTGCCAGAATAAGCTTTAATTCTTCCATGCCCTGCCAGAATAAGCTTTAACTCTTCCATGCCCTGCCAGAATAAGCTTTAACTCTTCCATGTCCTGCCAGAATAAGCTTTAATTCTTCCATGCCCTGCCAGAATAAGCTATAACTCTTTCTGTCCTGAATTAATTTCCATACCCTGCCAGAATAAGTTTTTATGAGAAATTTTAGTAGAAATAAACCAAGAGGAAAATTACTCTATAATTTAAAATATTTGGTTTGTGTTAGGTATGTGCTATTTTTAATTTTATTTAGACTTTGCCTAAATGTGGGTGGATATTACATTTGAATTGAATAGTCTTAACTTGGTTTTTGTGCTTATAACTTTTGAATTCCATATGTTCTCAAGATTCTTGAAGATTGATGCTGCCTTTGCAATTCTGATCCTAACTTCCTTTCTAATGTCACCATCCTGGTCTATGTAGCTGCCAAGGTATGCAAATTGATTGACTTCTTCAATATCTGTCCCTTCTATGTGTATTCTTCCATTTTGATTAAGGGGAATTTTCATTATTTTTGTTTTGTCTTTGTTAATTTCAATTCCTATTTTGCTAGCCAGTGAAGACAGGCTATCTGTTTTTTCTTGCGTGGAATTCACATTATTACTGATAAACATCAGCAAAATCAAGATCTTCTAGTTGGGTCCCATGTACCCAGTCAATACCTGTGTTACTTGTGTAGCATTTTTTCATTATGAAGTCTATTGTAATCCCAAAAAGTAAAGGAGACAGTATACATCCTTGTTTCACACCTGTTTCAATCTGGAACCATTCACTCATCCCTTCTTCTGTCTTGACTGCACAAACATATCCATTGTATAAGTCCTTAATGATGTTGACAATTTTAGATGGTATTCCATATAGACTTAAAATTCTCCATAATGAATCTCTGTGTATGCTATCAAATGCCTTTTTAAAATCTATGAAGTTCAGTATTAATGGTTTCTGCTTTTCAATATGTTCTTCAAGTATTATTCTGATCGAGACAGCTTCTCCCTTTTCGAAATCCTGCTTGTTCTTCTCTCATTGCAGTATCCACTATATCTTTAAGTCTATTCAAAATGACCTTGCAAAATACTTTTGACACAACTGATATTAAGGTTACTCCTCTCCAGTTGTTACAGTCACTAAGGTTGCCTTTTTTTTGGTATTTTAACAATGATTCCTTTTTTTCCAATTAGAAGGGACCTTTTCTTCTTTCTAAATCTTGTTAAACATTCTTTATAATTGTCTCATGTTGTCACTATTGATAGCTTTTAACATTTCAGCTGTTATTTCATCTTCACCTGCAGCTTTGTTGTTAGCCATTAAATTCACTGCTGTTTCAGTTTCATGCAGTTTAATTTCATCTAGGTCGACATTTAGTTGTGGGGCTGGTAAGTCAGTTTCAAGGTGTAACAATTCTTTTGGGTGTGGTCGATTAAATATTTCTTGGAAGTGTTCAGCCCATCTTTGCTTTTGGTCTTTACTTGATGTTAATAGGGTTCCAGTTTTGCTAAGGATTGATCTTTCTTGAGATGTGATAGTCCCTGTTAGCCTCTTTTGTATGTTATATAAAGTTTTGCTGTCTCCTGTTTTTGCTGCTTTTTCTGCCTCTTTCGCCGTATTGTCTATATATTCTCTTTTATCCCTTCTAGCTGAACTTTTTACTTTCTTGTCTATTGCTTTGTATGTTGCTTTTGCCAGATCTTTTCCAAGATCTGTTTTTGCATTCAACATGTCTAATTTGACTGCTTCTCTTTCATGTATATACTTCCATGTTTTATCTGATATCCATGCTTGTCTGTTTGGTTTTTTCAGTCCAGCGCTTGCTTTTGCTGCTGTGATTATGGCTGTGCTGTAAGAATTCCATAATTCATCTATACCTATCTCCTCAACTTCACTGGGTGTTTTGAAATTATTGGCAATTTCCTGATTGAAATTAATATTAGTATTTTCTTCTTGTAGGCTGTGGCTGTTTATCTTTCTGTGTACTGATTTCTTGTGTTGGCTTTTCAATTTTAGTTTTATTTTCCCTATGCACAGGTTGTGATCACTGTTGACATCTGCACCCCAATAAGCCCTTACATCCATGAGAGATGTTCTGTATTGCTTTCTAATACAAAAATGATCTGTCTGGTTTCTAGTTCTATCATCTGGAGATATCCACGTTGTTTTATGTATCTCTTTGTGTGGGAATATTTTGCCTCCAATGACCATGCCCTCTGTTAGACATAATTCAATTAATCTTTCTCCGTTCTGATTAACAATGTCAATTCCTTCTTTCCCCAGAACTTTTTCAACGTCGTATTATCTTTCCCTACCTTAGCATTGAAGTCCCCCATAGCAGTTAGGATGTCGTGTTTAGGGACTTTGTTGATGATTTGTTGTAGTTGGTGATAGAAGTCGTCTTTCACATCATCATCTGCATCATTCGTGGGTGCATAACACTGTATTATTGTCATTCTTCCGTGTCTTAGGTTGCATCACTGTAGTTTGGGGGAAAATCATGGAAGATGTGTTTTTGATGTGTTTTTCAGTGTGAAATTTTGTTTTTTGGTCTGGGGACAGCCATGTTTATTAAAAAGTCACAATAATCAACTTTCCTCACTTAATGTTTGTGCCAGAGAAGCTACTACTACTCAGACCCGACTCTTTGTACAACTGGCACAGATGATAAGAGGGTGTTGCATAAGGGTTAATTAGCTGTAGAAACTGAGCTTATAGAAGACTGGAAAAACTGAAATTCGTGTCATTCTTCTTCTTCAGTCTCCCTGTAACTCTGAGTTGGTGCTCTTTGCAGCTGATGCTGAGAAGGTGTTGAGGCACAGCATTGTATCGGCTTGGGAGCAGATTATGGCGGCCATTTTTTTCAGTCCTGGAGTTCATTCATTCATTCATTTGCATGTCCCTTGCAGAACTTTGCCTCCCAAACAGCACACCTGTAGGCCTCTCGGTTGTGAGCAAGATGGCCTGCTGCTGCTGCGTCCATTTGCAGATTGTCAACGATTTCTTGCAGCCATCTTCGCTTTAGTTGTCCTCTTTTTCTTTTTCCCATTATGTATCCTTCCAATATGGTCTTTTCTAAATTATCATGACGTTTAATGTGTCCAAAATATTTAAGTTTTCTCTCTTTAATCCTCTTTACTAGCCAGCCTTCTTCAACATTAAGCTCTTGTAGTATAGATATATTTGTTCTTTTTTGTGTCCACGATATTTGGAGAACTCTTCTGTAGCATTTACATTCAAAGGCATTTATGTGTTTCTCAGCTGTTTTGTTAAGTGTCCAGGTCTCACAGGCATATGTTGTGATGGGAAAGATGCATGCCCTTAAAAATCAGTCCTGGAGTGCAGCTAAAAAAAGCAGTGCTTCTTTATCAGACTTCACCACCGTAGGGACTACGGCAATCCCTGCCGCATCAGCCGAGCTAGGCCTGTTAATGGGGGTACCAACGGAGAGGTGGTACAGGGTCTTGGTCAGCTGTGGTTTGCAGAACCTGGCACTAGCATACCAGCTGTGGGTCGCTGATTGCCTAATCAGACAGTGTCTGCGCCACCCTTATAAAAATAATAATAGCTTCACTGGTGTGACTGAAAGCATCAAATTTCTAGTTGCTCAGGGTGGTTCTTCTTCTTCTTCAATCTCCCTGGAGCTGTGAGCTGGTGTTCTTTGCAGTCACTGGGTGAAGATGTTAAGGCACAGCATCGTGTTGGCTTGGGAGCGGGTTCTGGCAGCTATTTTTTTCAGTCCCAGAGCGCAGCTAAGAGAGCAGGGGGGTGTGCAGTACTTCTTTAGCTGGTTCCACTACCATGGGGACTATATCGCTAGGCCTGTTAAGGGGAGGGGGGGGTGTACCAGCAGAGAAAAAAAGATGGTCTTGGTCAGCTATGGTTCACCAACCCTAATGCCAGCATGTCACCTATGGTTCACCAACCCTAATGCCAGCATGTCAGCTATGGTTCACCAACCCTAATGCCAGCATGTCAGCTATGGTTCACCAACCCTAATGCCAGCATGTCAGCTATGGTTCACCAACCCTAATGCCAGCATGTCAGCTATGGTTCACCAACCCTAATGCCAGCATGTCAGCTATGGTTCACCAACCCTAATGCCAGCATGTCAGCTATGGTTCACCAACCCTAATGCCAGCATGTCACCTGTGGTTTACCAACTCTGACACAAGCATGTCACCTATGTCTAAATGGACACCATCTTCATCCTTGGTTGGTCAAGGTAAGATAGATGCATCTAATGGGCTGAAGATTGAATCCCATTATGTGTTTTAATTTTCTTTTAATAAGCTCCTTGTTTATTGTCTTTAGGGCTTTGTTGGTCTCATAAATATTCATATCAAACATCAGGCTTAAAAGTGTAGAATATGTGCCTGCAAGGTGAGGCACACTAGTAAAGAATGCAAGCAAAGCCTATGTAAAAAGATGCTTACTTAAAAAATTACTTCCCTTTATCAGGTTCTGTACTGCTGAAAAGAAATTAAATGTTTTGATATTAAAAATCAATTTTATTCTCAGAGAGCAGCAGAAATCAACTTTCATTTTGTGTCTTTGCTGTGTTTCCACAGTTGTCATTGTAGCTTTTGATTTGACAGACGAGGAGTCACTGCATCACACGGTGAAATGGATGGAAGAGGCTTGTAGCAGTGCAGATGAGCCTGTGAAGTTTCTGGTTGGAATGAAGAAAGATTTGCTAGTGAGTACAGACTTCTCACTGAGCCAGGGAAGAAAATGGTGGAATTGTTTCACGACCATTATCTTTGCATTCTGGACTAGTCTCTCTCTTTCTGGTCCATGCCATTCGGGCATTGGTTATCATTAATTTCCACAACAATCTGTCCTTCAGTCTTTCCATGAGATGTGTATTGGACTGTGCTCCATGTCACTGTTTTAGTCCCTCAGGTATCTTGTTTCTTTGCCTTCCTCTGTCCTCTCTTCAGTTTTCCCATTGTTGCTGGGTGTTTGAGTTTGCCTCTTCTCAAATCATGTCCTACAAATCTGCATTGTTGTGTTCTGAATTTGGCCATAATTTCTCTCTTTTGCCCAGCCTCGATTAGAACCTCAGTTAGAATTAGTTTTCTTGGCCGTCCATTGTACTTTCATCAGTCTTCTTAGGAACTACAACTCCGCTGCTTCCAGTAGATTTTGAGTGCACTTGGTTACTTCCCATGCTTTGCCTGGGTATAACGGTACGGGTTCGATGCAGCACTGAATAACTCTCCTTTTGGTATTTATTGACAGAGCTTTATCACGTAGTCTGTGGACTACTCTGTGATGCTCATATTTCAGCAGACAGAGAAACTTCATCACAGATGTGGTTAATCTAGCAGGGAGAAGGTGGAGTAGGTGATTGCACTTTTGGGGGGGGGGGGCCCCCTTCCTGCGGTCGTCGTCTCCCTCCACCACCAAGGAAGGCCAAGAAAAAAGTATCTCTCTGGACTGACCAAATGGTGTAGAAAAAAGAAAGGCTTCTGAAGTAATTGGAAACTCGAGGACCACATAGGATGGAGAAGCATGATCACCAACACTATCTGGCACAGCATGTAATAAATATGCCTCCTTTACTTTATCACTTCTGTTATAAGTATGTTAGATTATAACCTAAATAAATATTTATTTATAGCTCTGAGGAAAGCTATATATTTCTTGCAGTCTCCTGCAGCCTACAGTGATATCGAGCAAAGAGCTATTAAATATTCAAAGAAACTGAAAGCTGAATTCTGGGCCACATCTTCAAAAACAGGTAAGGGTTATTCCCATTTGTTTGCATTTATTTTAGTTTTTTTCGCTTCTCTAATTCATTGACATATAATTAACATCAAGTAAAGATGGGCCGAACACTTCCAAGAAATACTTAATCGACCACACCCAAAAAGAATTGATAGACCTTGAAACCGACTTACCAGTCCCACAACTAAATGTCAACCTAGATGAAATTACATTCAACAAAACTGAAACAGTGGTGAATCAACAAAGCTAACAAACAAAGCTGCAGGTGAAGATGAAATAATAGCTGAAATGTTAAAAGCTATTAACAGTGACAACATGAGCCAACTACAGAAAACTCTATCCGGGCCACCTAAAAAAATCGCAAACGTTCCCGTCAGTGCCACACAAAAAGCGTGGGTCTTGATATGTATAGGGGGTATAGTTGTAAAAGTGAGTGTACAAAGTATTTCCACTTTAAAAGTATACATATTATGCATGAAGATAGTTGTAAATGTAAGAAGATTTCATAAATGAAGAGTTTTTTTAGGAAAAAAGAAGTAGTGTGATGATTTTAGCTGATAATTGTGTAGTGCTTACCATCGGCGATGCATAGATGTACAGTGTTTACTATCAGTGATTTCCAGATCTACTTAAATTTTCGTCCGATCTCGTCGTTTGGTGGCATTCTCACTAAAATAATGTCTGAAATAACCTTCTAACTACTTTCCAGTCCATTTAATAGGTCTAGATGTGCTTGGGGCACATTCAGGAACAGTGGTCGGGTCATAGGACATGTCCTTATGCCTCCGAAATCACAATAAATACTGAAATTTCTCAGTTAAAACATTAGTTTTGCTTGGTTGTTATCCACGCTTTGGATTGAACTATGAAAGGTCGCCAGATATGCACAGATAAATCGTGAACAATAAAAAGTTTCACAATAGTTTTACGTTGCAATGAAACAAAATCGCTATAATGACCATGGCAAGCGCTAGACTAACAGGAAGAATTCACTATAGCAACCATGGCAAGGAAAGAGTTAATAAAGTTTGAAAAGAAAAAAAAGGTCCCTTCTAAATGGAAAAAAGGAATCATTGTTAAAATACCAACAAAAAAAAAAATTCAGTCTTAGCGATTGCAATAACTGGAGAGGAATAACCTTAGTATCAGTTGTGTCAAAAGTATTTTGCAAAGTTATTCTGAATATAAAGATATAGTGGATACTGCAATGAAAGAGGAGCAAACAGGATTTCGAAAAGGGAGAAGCTGTCTTGACCAGAACTTTACTCTAAGAATAATACTTAAAGAACATTGAAAAGCAAAAACCATTAATCCTGAACTTCATAGATTTTGAAAAGGCATTTGATTCATTGTGAAGAATTTTAAGACTATATGGAATACCATCTAAAATTGTCAACATCATTAGAGATCTCTACAACGGATATGTTTATGCAGTCAAAACAGAAGAAGGAATGAGTGAACAGTTCCAGACTGAAACAGGCATGAAACAAGGATGTATACTATATCCCTTGCTTTTTGCAATTGCCATAGACTTCATAATAAAAAAAAATGCTGCACAGGTAATACGGGCATTGATTGGGTACATGGGACCCAGCTGAAAGGTCTTGATTTTGCAGATGACATAACTCTTATCAGTGACAATGTGAAATCGATGCAAATAAAAACAGATATCCTGTCTTCACTGGCTAGCAAAATAGAACTTGAAATTAACAAGGGAAAAAAAAATAATGAAACTTCCCATTAATCAAGAAGGAAAAATATACACAAAAGGAACATCTATTGAAGGAATAAATCAATGTGCATACCTCAGCAGCTACATAGACCAGGATGGTGACAACAGAAAGGAAGTTAGAATTGCAAAAGCAGCATGGATCTTCAAGAATCTTGAGAACATGTGGCATTCAGAAGTTATAAGCACAAAAACCAAGCTAAGATTATTCAATTCATATGTAATATCCATCCTCATTTATGCATATGAAAGATGGAAAACAACTAAAGAAACAGACAACAAATTAGACTCTTTTGAAAACAAATGCATAAGGAAAATACTCTGTATAAATTGGAATGAATTCAAGAACAATGCAGAGATAAGGCAGATGAGCGAACAACAACATGTCTCATGGGTGATCGTAAAAAAGAGATGGACATATATCGGTCATGTGATATGAAGAAACAATCAGAGAATCCCAAAACAAACTATCAAATGCAGTACAATAGGCTGATGAAAAAGAGGTTGACCACATGAAAATCTAAAGAGGACATTGTTAAGAGAGGCCAATTTGGTAGGTATAAAATCCCTTGATGAGGTTGAAAAGCTTGCTGAAAACAGGAAAACTTGGCAAACTACCATGCGGGCCCTATGTAATATTTAACGTCACAGGAAGGATATAAGATGAAGAATTCATATCCATTTTCTTTTCTAAAAAGTGTAGCCCTGCTGCAAAATTCAGTTTATTTGTAGTTTTATTTACTCTTTTTTTTGTTTTATTTAAATACATTTTTTCATCACCATATTCTAATTAATGGACACCACAGGGGAACAGAAGTAAGGGTAGACCAAAAGAGACATGGAGAAGAACAGCAGAGAGGATGTTGAGCAATAGAAGGCTCACCTGGGCAAGAGCAGAAAAAAAGGCAAAGGACAGGCATTTCTTGCGGAACCCCATGTGCCCTGGGCACTTAAGGTTCAGAGAGAGAGAGAGAGATGTTCTAATTGTGGCATAATTTTTAACAAAGGATTATTATTGCATGAACTTATAATTAACAGATAAATAATTTAGTCAGTAAAGTAAAGTGTGTTCAAGTTTGACTGCTAATGTATGACAGTAAAGGTTACTACCAGTCACTGTCAAATCCACAGTATTTTGGAAGACAGGAGAGTCAAACGCTGCAGGAGTAAAGTTTGACCGAAAACATTTGGAGAGGCGAAACTTAAGACAGTTGTGTCAAGAGATGAGGACATTGTCCGATATGGCAGTCAGGACCCATAACATTCTAGCATCAGGGTTGATGAACCATAGCTGACCAAGCCCCTATCCCACTTTTACCTTGGTACCCCGCCACCCCAGTAACAGGCCTAGCCTTAACAGGGCAAGGATCGCCGTAGTCCCCATTAGGGGTAGGGGGGGGGAGGGGTTTGCTAAGGAACTACTGCTCACTCCTTGCTTTTTAGCTGCACTCAGAGATTGAAAAAGTAGTTGCCATAACCCACTGCCAGTTTTACACCTTCACAGCATTAACTACAAAGAACGTAACGCTTCTAATGACAGAAGAAGAAGAAGGAGTGGAAATATAGAGTAATTATCATTCATTGGAAAACCTTTGAGTGGAGTAAGTAGGACTTACTTATCACAGTGGGAGTTACTATGTTCATGTTTCACAGTCTTAACATTTCAATTTCAGGTGAGAATGTTCAAGACTTTTTCTTTCGAGCCATGTGCCTGTCTTTTGATGACTCTCTTCTGAGAGAGTTAGAATCAGATGTCTCAGCTTCCAAGAAGATCGGAAATGATTTAATACGTGAGTAGCCGATTTCTCGTTACTGTGTGACCATCCTGTCATACTTGGTGGAGAACGTTGTCCAGTAGCTCACTTTGTACCAGTATACAGGAGATAACTGTTATTTTTACAGAAAGGGCAGTTGTTGCAGTTATGGGTCTCTTATGAACTTCCAGGGTAGGGGTTGGTCGAAATCCTTCTAGAACATCATGTGGGCTGAGAAACCCGTGACGGAGAATTGTGGGAGAAACTGTGAGTGGGCAGTTAGTCTACGTTTGAATGTGAACCTGTGTGGATGGGTTTTCATGTGCTGTTGAGAAGATGGATGTCTTGTTACTTTGATTGGAATGATTTGTAAAGTATGAATAGACTTGCCATGTGGCAGAGCAGCCTGCCGGCAGTTAGTATTTTCGTCATCATTTTCTTTTGCCATCAAGTTCATCAAATAAACGTCCTGTCAGTGTGTCACGCTGGACTGGGTTAAGTTTCTGTATCTGTGTGAGCCAACTCAAGGTTAGAAAGAATCTGAGAGTGAAGCTGATGTTTGGAGATAGTGAATAGCTAATTCAGAGATACTCAGTGCCCTACCATACATAGCAGTAACAGCAAGCAGTACGGCTTTAACTTGGGTGCAAGGATATTTCAAGAGAGAGGAAGAGAGTATGTGAAAGAATTAGAATGTATTTTTCAGTAAACGTTGCTATCACAGGACTGAGTCAGATAAGAGTGTTTAATCTGGACCTTGTGTGCTGTTGGCATACTCTTCACATGATGATAGTTAATGATAGGGTTTCGGAGTAAGCTGGTTTAATAGTGACCTGTCCTCTCATCTTGGATGGTTGTGGGTTTATGACCTTGGTACTGGTGCCAGCTTGTCTGCTACTTGGCTGTACAACTGGGTACTTGACACATCAATGGTGAGGAAGCTCCGGAGAAAGAGGATGTGTGACTGACTGCTAGGGTGGACTTGACTAAACTGCACAGGTGGCATTGGAAGCATGGAAGAAAAAAAAAAGAAGATACCAGACATAAAGAACGTGGCGTGCCAGTTCACACTGAATGAATGAGGAAAGGGAAAATGATGATTATAATATTGTGACAAATGAGTTCTGGGAAATGAAGATTGATGATTTGCCCAAAATAGGAGGAGAAAGTTTGTCTTCTGTACAAGAGTCTCGGGAGGCAGACTAGAAGTTTTATAAAATGTAATATGATTCTACTTTTCTGACTATGTCAGTTCAGAGTTTTTTTTGTTCATTCATCACTTGAGTAATGTGTACATCTAATTTTTTTTCTCATTTCTAAATTTCAGGGGTCCAAAGGTCACAGTCAGATCTGTACGAGAAGCAAAAGAAACGGGTTTCATGCTGCACATAGATTTACCTCCCCTTGAAATTATGTTTCCAGGATGTGCATAATTGATTAATCAGCATAATTTTTTTTTTTTAATGTGTGACTAATGATTTACTGTGATGAGTGTGATTGAATTACTTTGTCAGAAATGAAGTTTAATGACCATTTTTTTTTAACTCACATGCCAAGTTGAGATTAAAAAAAAGCTGTTTCTATAAGGGCTGATCATATCTCTTGCTCGCTGCCTAATGTTTCATATTAGGTCCTTCAAATGTTAGGTTTCTTCATATTCTGTTCTTGCTTTTTCTCCAGTTTTTTTTTCCTTCTTGTGGTTTTTGTTGTGTTTTTAACCTAATATATTGCCTGGTGATTGTCTTTTCCCACCCTTTTTTTTTTTTTTAAAAACGGTAAACTTCTTGTTTTGATCCCTTCCTTGTTGTCCATGAAGGTTTCTGCCAACTGTCACTCCACTATCGTCACTGGTATTCTTGTGTTTGTTTTGTGGGGGGGGGGGTGTAGGGGGAGTTTTAGCATTTGTTATTGGATTTTTTTTTTTACTGTTTTTTATTTTTTTTTGTGGCAGTCTGTCCATCTGTCTGTATGAAGTGTGTTTTAGATTCACATAAATGATGTTATCAGTGTCCCAGAATGCATTGATAGTATGTGTACTTATGATGTGCCTTGGATAATTCTTTGTTTTAGTACATTGGACAGATACTGGGCAGATACACATTCTCTTCCCCCATGCATGGTATTTAAAATCAGTTATGGCGTGGAATGTGTGGAGAGAAAGTTCACTTGAACTATAAATGTGGACACCTCATTTTTAACTGTCTTAAAAAAAAAAAATTCTATGTTACAAATTAGCAGATGGTATATTGTACAAATACCACCATGGAAGATGAATACATTTGCAGACATATGCACCATGGGTAAATCCCAATGTTTGGATAGGAAGTTTGGCTTATTACTGCCCTTATTTTGTATGTTGGTTAAAGTTTTGAGATAGACTGCTAATATCTGTGTCAGTGTAACATTTAAATATCTGTGTCTGTGTAACATTTGAATATCTGTGTCGGTGTAACATTTGAATCTCTGTGTCAGTGTAACACTTGAATCTTTGTGTCAGTGTAACATTTGAATATCTGTGTCTTTGTAACATTTGAATCTCTGTGTCCCTGTAACATTTCCATGTTGAGCAAGTGTGGAGTGTTAGTGCCTTCACATTTCTAGGCTGCTACAGCATGTGAGATAGGGAAGCCAGCAGCTGTCCAGGTTGCTTTTGTTTTACTAGAGGTACCAATTTTTTTTGAGGCTGTGTTGACCCAGGTACCAGATGGTCTGAAAACTTCTGCCTGGGTGCAAAATTGAACCAGGGCCTTCTAATCAGTAGGCAGGTGCATTAACTACTGGGCCACAGACAGCTAATAAAAAGTAAAGCTAAAATTCTCGTTTCCGTGCCATTAAGGCATATTGGGGATATGGTGTTAGGCCCGTATTCTCCATGACCTTCGGCACATGAAAGTGTAATATGGTCAGTGTCACGCCTGGCCGCATTTACCTTCCCAGATTTCTCTGGTACCCATTTTTAGAGGCTGGGTGAACGCCGGGGCCTTTTTGGTGTGTACCAGAAAAAAATCCCACTGCTGGGACTGAACCCAGTACCACCACAGATGGGTAATCTGAAAATAAAAATCAAATTACTGATGAAAAATTAGTAATTTTATATAGTAGTGTTAACACCAAAAACTCCCTTATACAAGTCTATATAGAATACACAGTAACAATGTGGGAAAACTGGACATAGATATAAAGAAAAAGAGAAGGAGGAAAAAAAGATAAAAGGTGATATTGTTTAGTTATTGCTTTCTACATGCAGAAAAAGATAAAAGGTGATATTGTTTAGTTATTGCTTTCTACATGCAGAAAAAGATAAAAGGTGATATTGTTTAGTTATTGCTTTCTACATGCAGAAAAAGATAAAAGGTGATATTGTTTAGTTAGTAACTAAACACAAGAGCATTATGAATATGAATATTCCACAGTCAAATTTTCTTTTTTTTTTTTAGCATAAATTGTGGTGGTTTGGGTGGTTCATTGTGTTGTAACACCTACCAGCATGAAAGGAATAGAATTTTAATGTATAAATGCGTTGCTGTGTCAGTTTAAAAATACTTTAATTTGTAATTCGGCCTTTGTTTTGTTTTAGCGTTATGCTCTTAGCTGTTTTTGAATTCTATTTCTCGGTGTCAGATGATAAGACAGTTGATCTTTGTCGTGATACAGAACTTTACAGAGGAAATGTCCTTGAAAACGTACGAAGATGTTCTCCTGTTTCTGAAATTTTTTTGCCTGTCAGTCACGCCATTAAGCCTCGTGAGGAGAGTTGGGTATCATTCGTAAGAAAGTGGCATTAAGCTTCTGTGGCCTTAGCATGGTTATCTTGCATTTGCAAATCCCGTCCATACTGTTTCATGTTTCCTGAAGTTCCTTTTAACTCTTTCGCCAGTTTTTCTGCTATCAAAAGCAGCTGTTTAAATAGTTATAACATTTTGTGTTATAAAATTTCTTATACAGATCCTGGATAATGATGATAATTGTTCCTGAATTAAATTTTTTAATACATATTTTTATGTCATTAAAATAAGCATCTTTTGTTAAGATATATATGATGTTGATCCTTTTTTCCCTTGCTTTTATATGCAGGATGTTGCTTTTTTTTCATAATTGCTTATACCAACTAAATTTTTTAAAAATTGTGCCTGTGCAAAATTTTTTTAGTTCTTGGAGTAATTCCGTCCACTTCATGAAATAACTGCATACATGATCAGTTACTGACTTTCCCACCACATAATCTTATATTAGGTTGTTATGATCTCTGTCATTTTGACATCATGAAGCCAGTTTTGCCCAAATGTTGATTTTGTCACATTATAGTTGAAGAAGATTTAACTGATAAAATGATTGAACCATAAAATCAAAACAAAAAAAAAATATCACAGGATGTTGATGAATCTCATTTCTCTGCTGTAGTATTCTACATGCAGAAAATTATTGTATTTAAATTTTGATACCCTTTTCTGATATATTTTTTGCCTTTTTTTTTTTTTTGTGATTCTAAAATGACAGGGTAGAGAATGTTTATGTCAGTTTTTTTTCTTGTTATATGAAGACATAACAGCTTTGGCTGTAAATGGTAAGACCTTTGACAGCCATTTACGAAGTTAAGGATCTTGATACCCACTGCATACTTTATGTGCCGCAGGATAGTGAGATCTGGATAGTTGGTCCTCAGTGGAGAGATTATTATATAGAGTTTGTAGAGAGGATTAGTCCCATCTGTTACCTCTGAAAATGGAACTAAGCAGCAGATACCACCATCATATGAAACATTGTTCCCTAGTCCACCAGTTGGGCTTTGCTGTCACAACAGCCTCATTATCAGGGACACGTCAGTTGGGGGTCTTAACTGTTTTGAGTTGCCAGCCTTCATCATCATTTTGGCTTCTGTCCAGTCATGAGTTATTAGGATTTTATTTCTTCACAGTGCGAACGAAGAAGAAGAAGATTTCTTCACATTTAACTATGTGTTAACATCAGACAAGATTGGCATCATAGATCTGTTGCAGCCAGTCTTCAGCATAAAGAATGTAATGTTAAAAGGGAAGGATGTGTGTTTTCTATTAAAGTAAAGTAAAGATAGTCCCATAGCATTTCAAATGCCGTAGGGGGTGAAGCGTTAGAGACCTCATTATGCTGGGTCATCAGCGTATGAGGTAGGGTGACCAGTTCCTTTCCTCGCTGCCTTTACTTCCCAGATTTTCTCTGGTACCCATTTTGCGAGGCTGGGTCGGCCTCGGGGCCGTATTGGTCGGAAAAAAAATCCCGCTCAGCTGGGGATTCGAACCCTCGACCATTTGGTTGCTAGACGAGTGCTCTAACCACTACGCTAGCCAGCCCCACGTGTTTTCTATTGGACTGTTGAATTTTATGCATATCCCTGTTGTTGTTTTATCCAGATTTCTGTAAGATAGGATTTGTCAGGTTGTACTTCTTTAGTGTGAATTTACTGTAATTTTATATTTTTGTTGCAAACTATTTTCACAAGGAGTTAGCAATGGTACTTACATGTAATGATATTGTGTGCTGTGAATTCATCATCCAGTTATTTCATACTTGACAGAGGTACCAACCAGGTGATGAATATTTATGAGATTGTGTACAAATTTTGATTGATTGTTTCAATAATTTTGCATTAAATGTCTTGTTTTCACTGTCTCAGTTTTGTTTCATTATGCCTGAGCATATTTTAAAATGAAAAGACATGTGTTATAGATTAAGTACATTTTTTAAATATTGCAATGTTAATAAAGATAAGAGGAATGCATTTTTTAAAATTATCTTTTCATTCAACTCTTGAGTGAAGAAACAGTGGTTACTCATTTGTAAAACTAGTTAACTGATTTGTCCGGCAACTGAGGAAGGCAAGATGGCCAGGTTATTGACCTCATCACCTTTTATCATGCCAATATGCTAGGTAAAATGTGGACACAGACACCATATTTGTTATATGCCAGTGTGGTATGTCAGTACCATCTTAATCTTTTGACCCTTTTTCAATCCATTCCAAATGATGATTATGCAAAAGTATAATGTTTTTGCTATAAATGATTTTGTGAAGGTTGAATCTGAGTTTTACTCTTGCAAATTTGTAATTTACAAGTAAAATTTAAGTACAGTAACACTTTGCGCATAATCTGTGATACATAAAATGCATTGAAATCTGGCCAAAATTAAGCCAGAATAAGATTGTAAACTTTTTTTTTTTTTCTAAATTGTGCTATTTTTAATGCACTGAGGCCAAATAGAGATTTGCTCTTTATTGTTTATCTCCCTGTAAGTTTTGTTTTTAATCTATGTATAAAAAACATATTTTGTTATCATTAACACATATGTAACTCATTGGTCTTGATACTTCACAATGGCTCCTAGATTTGTTAAAAACTGAACGTCATTAATGAACATAAGATTTCAGCCACTTTTCTGAAAATAGGACTAGGTAGTTTCAGTTAATTTTAATCTGTGGTGTTTTTAGGTTTTTCAATCCCCTGATTTTCTTTCATCTTTCTCCTTTCCTCATTTTCGCTTAGTGCCTCTTACATGTTCTAATGCAAAGTGCAACCAGCAAATGCCTCATCACATCCTCCGGAGTTGCCAGTGATACAACCCACTCAGGCAAATGACCTGGCCAGAGTCCAGCCCCCCACTGTAGGATAAGCTGAAAACCAGAGGTGAACAGCTGCATTTGTGAAAGAGATCGGTGTTGATGTCAGAGAGAACTACGAGGGAGAAAAAATTTTCTAATGCGTATTTTGAATAAACAGCATAGAAGAAGATATAAAAGAAATTGGTATCACCAACTGGAGAGAGAAGATGAGGAGGAATGGAGGCTAACTTTAACTCCAGCAATGAGCCTTAATGGCTCAGAAAGCTGAAGAGGAAGAATATTTTGATTAAACCACAATTTTTAACTTGATGTATCATTTCATTTTTAGTTTTTGTGCAGTCATTGCCAGATTTTGCGGCCTTTTCATTGAGGCTGTGTCACAAGAGCCATCTTTGATTATTAAGTTTTGAACTTTTTTTTTTTTTCTGTTTCATTTGAAATTCGTGTTTTTATACATTGGTTATTTTTCATAATGTTGAAATAACTGTTTATTTTTTATTTGATGACAATAAATTTGGTGGCAGTATATAGTACAGATGGGGAATAAAATAAACTTCACCTTGCAACACCTATTAAAATCCAAAATACTGTCCCAAAACACCAAAATAACGATATACAAAACTATAATAGACCAGCCATCACGCATGGATCAGAAACATGGAGTACAACAAAGAAAGATGAACAACAATTGCAGATCTTTGAGAATAAGATCCTAAGAAGAATCTTTGGGTCCAAAAAGGATACCAACAGTGAAGAATGGAGAGCTAGAAAGGACACTGATCTGAACAGCTTATTTAAATCCCAACAAATTATAAATGTCTTGAAACTGAACAGACTACGCTGGTTGGGGCATGTAGAAAGAATGGAAGAGAACAGACAGACGAAAATTATGTATGCACAAGAAATGAAAGGAAACAAGACCAAGGGGTAGACCAAAACAGAGACGGAAAGACAACAGAGATGAGGATATAAAAGTAATTGATGTCACCAACTGGAGAGAGAAGATTAGGAATAGAGAGGAATTGTAGGTGAACTTTATCTGCAGCAGTGAGCCTTAATGGCTTGGAAAGCTGAAGAAGAAGAAGAAAGAGAAATAGCAGTGAACATATTTCAAAGATGTTGACACAGTAAATTTTAGATTATGAAAAGATTTAAATAAATTTCTTAGCATTTTGCTGTTTGTAAAAAAAAAAAAGAAAAATTTTCTTTGCTTTCATCTGGTGAAAGTCAAGTTTGAAAGAGAATTCTGTACCTTATAAATTCAATAGTTTGAATTAGTTTAATAGTTTAGTTGCTGTTTCTACATATGTCTTAATAAGCTAGAAATCTGGCTATTTACTCTTATTACGAGACTAGAATTGTAAGCATAGTTGAACTACTGATGTATCCACAGTAGAGTTATATATTAATGGTTACAACTTCAGTGTTATAATGTATTTTTTTATAATTTAGAAGTATCCTTGTTCAGGTGTGGAAAAAGCTGGAAGTGTTTATATGTTGTTTTATAAGCGAGGAGTTCATATGTTTGTTAATAATCTTGGTAGTAATACATAATAATGCATTAGTGGTAAATTTAGAAATGTAAGTTTGTCTTTTTTTGTACATTAGATATCTATGTCCCATTGATCATTGATTATCTGCGAATGGACACATCGGCAGCAGGGCATCTTGCTTACAACTGAGAGGCCTACAGGAGAACTGTTAGGGAGGCAAAGTTCTGCAAGGGACGTGCAAATGACTGACTGATTAATGCCCCATTAACATTTGTTTCCCGTGATGTGTGAGATGTTTAGCGTCTTCATATTTCTAGGCCACTACAGCATTTAAGATATGGATGCCGGAACCTTACCTCACTGCCAGGGAAGCCCCAGGCACCCATTTTTTTTTTTTTTAGGCCAGGTTGACCCTGATGCTGGTCAGCCTGAAGAAATTTCTCCCGAGTGTGAAATTGAACCAGGGACCTTCTGATTGGCAAGTGAGTGTGCTAACCACTGCACCACCTTTAATTTACTGGGTATATAGTTGTTTCTGTATAATAAGTTGTACAGATATTGTGTACATGTACACTGTTAATGCATTTAGTATAAAGTGTTCAGGTGTACAGAAGCATCCTTATATACAGCCATGGCCAATTTCATATCATTTGTTATGTGCTAATATTCATCTTGATAGGCATTTTCTGCCTATATTTGCAGTTTTATCTCTTGGATAAACTAGACTGTTTTTTTTTCATTTTTTGTAGTTCCTGTATAAGATCGTAGAATTTAGCATCTTGTGTGCTTTCATTGATCAGCAGGACTGTCTCAGTGTTTCATTATTTCAGATGATTGCTTGGAAGGCAGCATCACAATGCTAAATGTATCAGTTAAATTAGAACTTAAAAGAAAAAAAGCCCTTAGCATGTTCTGCCATGTTGAAGATCTTGTGAGATGTGCACCTGGATCAAGGATGATTGCACTAGAATGGTGCCACGGCTGTTGGGGCCCGTGGAGCAGATGTGGCCAAATCCTGCACCATCTGTTTGTGGTAGCCCTAGTAACAGGTTGATGTGGTCATCCAGATGGGTTAATGAACCAGGACTTTATATGTGACTGTCAGTGAACAAGGGGGGACATTGCTAGGACTGTACTGGACAGGCTGCGGGAAAATGAAGAGCGGGAATGTAAGAACAATGTAGATGTGAAGAGATTGCTGGAGCTAGGACAAATTAAAGGTGATGGCAGGAAATCTGAACTGTGTGGCAGAAAACGCGTCGTAAACAACCAACATTTGACAGGAACTATTAGCAAACATATTCTTGGATGGATGCTGCGGCATGCAGCGGAGCATATATGGGGTTATCCTGAATGCAGTGAAGCTGGAGTCTGAATATTGAACATTGAACTTTCATATGTGACCAGATGGATTAATGAAGTAGGACTTCATATGTGACCAGACAAGTTAATGAAGTAGGACTTCATATGGTCTCCATGGTGGTGTGGTTTGCCACCAAGAAGTTTGTTTTTTTAGGTCCTCCATGGTCTTTGAACAAGCAGGTCCACATCTGATATGATGCCCATGGAACATCATCATGTTGTCTCCTACAAGGAAAAAAACAAGTTCACAGAAGCACGTGCACAGACATGGTAATAAGACGAGGATTGGACTCAAGAAGCAGAGTTCCTATTATGCTCTACAGCTTTTTGGGGGGGGGAGAAGGTTTATCCTCCCACCTCAGGTCAGGCTGTGGTGCCACAAGAACCTGTATACCAAAAGCATTGCATGAGCTGCTGCAATACAGAGAAGAACACATCAGTTCTCAGATCAGGTACACCTGCTTTCCGCATATGATGGAACGTTTAACTTGGTGTACTTTGTACTGCAGTTCTTGTTGCTTCACATCACAACTGGCAAGTGATTTTCTTGAACATCAAAAAAAAAAAAAAAAGAGAATCAAACGAGTGATTGTACATTATTGTCTAGAGTGACACACTGCTTATAGATGTGCCTCATTACAGTGTTCTATATCAAATTCAAGACCAGATCGACTTATAACGGGTTCGTAGGATCATATCTTTGTATTTGTCAGAGGCCATCTGTATGCACATTGTCTGTAGTTTTTATAGGCTTATAACTCAATTATCCGCTATTAAAAACGTACCTTTTTTGAGCCATTGGTCTTTGTATTAGATTTAAAATTGATAAAAACCCGCTAACTTCACGTGTCTTACTGACATAACAAACGTTGTTGTATTCTTAAACATGACACAAATCAAAGCGGCTTGTAGGCGGTTGTCTGCCCTGGGTATAGAAAACAAAATCAAGGAGTCGCACGTGTATGACCTCCCTAAGGTGTCATTGCAGGCTTGGCATCGGCGTCCCGTGCTGTCGCAGAGTGCCAGGTGCTTGTCCTGCTATCTGAGTTGCTACTTGGAAACGGTTACGCAGATGCATCAATAGTATTTGTCGATCTCGGGCTCGTGTTGTTACACGAGGTTGACCAGGCCTGGGACGGTGATTCGTGGTACCTGTTGCCTGAAATCGCTGGGCTCAGCCTCACTATAGTCGAATGGTCACATGGAAAGTGTCAGGAAACGTCTCAGGTTGTCATTCCTGCTAAGCATACCAACAGCTTGCCATCGCTGTTGTGACAACAGTTGGGGGAGGGGGGGATGACAAACACAAAAACAAAACGTTAACAGACTTCCTTTTGATGGAAATAGATGATGGCCGTTTACTCGCTTAAACTACCCTAATGTGTGTTGCCAAATTTCAGAGTCATGTCACTTTTAATAAGCCATAAGCGAAGAAAAAGTTGGCTTGCACGCGGTGCAGGCCGCATTTAAAGTAAATCACATTGCCAGAAAAATGTCCAAAATTAAAAAAAAAAAAAAGCCACACTTACATGCATACGGAGCTTGAAAATTGCTCACGTACATAAAACATTTCACAGTAACTGCGTATGGCGATGCATTTTTTAAATGGCGGCTAGTATACTTCTCTGGTGGCTCCTCCCGTCATTGTTTTAACTCACAGGTTTGCTACCACGTGCCAGTTTCTGTAGGCAATTGGGGATGGAAGTTTGGAGAGTTCTCAAGTCTGTCGCCGTTTAGCACGGCCTGATTTGTTATTTGAACGTATCAGTGATGTTGCCAGAGTTTTTGTCTCAAAGAAGACATGGGGGGGGGGGGGGGGGGAAGAGAAAACAAAACAAAAAAAAAAGAGAAATTACCGGCCTGTTTGTAAACGTCGCTATAGATCAAGGATGTCCAACTTCAGAGAGCTCTAGGGCCATAATTGTAGAGTGGCAGGCCATATCTAGGTCAGCCAGTTGTTGCTGCCATATTACGTAACATGCTTTAGGGAATTTTACAGTTGACCACACAATACAGGCCTAGCACCGTTTCCCCAGTATACCTTAATGGCATGGAAATGGGGATTTTGCCTCTACCTTACAACATAATCAGATAACTAAAACTTATCAGTTTTTTTGTTGGTACTAACAGTATTTATTTCTAATGCAATAAGTAGCATTTTCAACAGGTCGCAGTTGATGGTCAGTCCCATAGCATGTTGGCCTCTGACTGGACGCCCCTGCTATAGATTTTGATGTTTAAGAAAACAAATCACTGTGATGGTCTAAAGCTGAGTTCTCACAGCACACACTGACTAAAGTTGTATACAAGTTCATGTACTCGCAAAATATTGTATGTTAAATTTGTGAGATTGTGTCAGAATAAAGTTTTGTTGTTTTGGAAATAATTGTTCAGCCTTTTCATATGAATTCTCACATATATAGATTGTCCTTTTTTATGATATATCCTTGTAAAGTGTTGTGATTCTTGCACAGTTTTTTTCGCCCGTAATTCTGAGATAAGATTAATCTAGAACAGAACATTTTTTTTGTAAAAAGAAAGATGAGAGGTATGTAGACTTTAAAAAAAATGTCTTTGGCATATAGAAATAAACTTTTAACTTAGAAACTCTCAACCGATATAGAGAAATAAACCTTTAACTCAGAAACTCTCAATCGAGCGTATCCGTACCCTTTGGGGTTGTTACTTTACTAACTTACTTTATCCTTTCTCTTATACTATGAAGTGTCGAGGGGAAATGTAGTTGGCATTTTTAGGCTGTGTGGTTTCATACTTCGTCTCGCAACACCTGTTAAAATCCAAAATCCTGTCCCAAAACACCAAAATAACAATCTACAAAACTATAATAAGACTAGCCATCATGTACAGATCAGAAAAATGGAGCACAACAAAGAAAGATGAACAACAGTTGCAAATCTTTGAGAACAAGACCCTAAGAAGAATCTTTTGGCCCATAAAGGATACCAACAGTGGATAATAGAGAGCTAGAAAGAACACTGAACTGAACAGCTTATTTAAATCCCAACAAATTATAAACGTCTTGAAACTGAACAGACACGCTGGTTGAGGCATGTAGAAAGAATAGAGGAGAACAGACAGACGAAGATTATGTATGCACAAAAGATGAGGGAAACAAGACCAAGGGGTAGACCAAGACAGAAATGGAAAGACAACATAGAAGAGGATATAAAAGAAATTGGTGTCATCAACTGGAGAGAGGAGATTGGGAAGAGAGAGGAATAGAGGCGAACTTTATCTGCAGCAGTGAGCCTTAATGGCTCGGAAAGCTGAAGAAGAAGATGAGTGGTCTCAGTGATGTTCATCCATTGTTTCGTGTTTATGGTTTATGGTTTGTGGCCTGGATCATCATCACTGGGCTCCGGAAATGTCTGTTGTTGTTCAGATCCCCCCCTCCAACATATTCATCAGCGTCCTGTCCTGTGTTGGATGACAAGTCCTCTGGCATGCACGGTATCTCTCTCGTTCCTGGCCGTGCAAGTCTGTATTCCCAACTCTGTCAGTCTAAGCAGCGATGTAGATTCGCTGCCATCGAACTCCTCCACTCTGCCTATCTCTCTGAGCCCCTTAACAATATCAGCTCGATCCAGTGGTTGTCCATCTTTGATGATGGCAGAGCCAGACGGTCTGTCGGCAGTCTATGCCCAGAGACATAGATGAATTTGGCTCTGTGGCTTGTTGATTTCTCCGATGACTCAAGCCACTGCCTGCGTACAGAACCTGCCTCGATCTTCTGGATTATACTCATTGAATTTCGTGAGTGCTTCTATAACTCCATCTATCCATCTTTTCCAAGGGTCTTCCTCTTGATCTGTGTCCTGTAGTTCTACGGCGGAAGACCCTCGCGGTCGGCTGTATATGTGTCATTCTCATTAAGTCTGGGATTATTGAGACTCAAAGGTTAGGAGTATAGGACTCTTTATCTCCGAACAATTTCGATGTCTGAAAAATTGTATTATTAGGATTTTCTTTCTGTGGTTCTGTTCCAAGCTATCTATATGTAAAATAATAAAGGTAGCGGTGATAGAGATGTTGACAATGTGGTGAAAGGTGTATGAAGACATACTGGGCAATCCATTGGGAGTCTGTAATCATAAAATGATTAAGTATCTCTCCTTAACTAAAGAGTTATTGACCACAAAAAAAGGGGGGGGGGGTAATGAAGACATTGTCCATTTTGGCAATGAGCTACCCATAGTTGACATGACAGTGTCAGAGTTGGCGATCCATATCTGACCAAGACCGTGTCCCAGCTCTGAGTTGGTACTCCTGGTAGAGGGCTACTAACTTGCCTAACGGGGGCAGGAATCGCCATAGTCCCCATGGTGGTGGACTCTGCTAAGGAAGTATTGCACACCCCACTGCTTTTTAGCTCCACTGGGGGGGGGAATATATAAAAATAGCTGCCACGACCCTTCTCCCAAGGCGACACGATGCTGTGCCTCAACATCTTTGCCACATCGGCACCAGCTCGATGTTCCAGGGAGATTGAAGAAGTATTGACTCGGTCTTGCTAGATGAACAGATTAAACTGTTGATACATACATAGATTTTTATTAAGAAAACATTTGGGGACGTGAGAAAAATAGATTTAAGTGAATGTTTTGAGAGTTTCCTGAATGGTTGTTTATGAATGCTTGTTTTATCAAAGTACTCACAGTAAACATCTACGTAAATTTATGCAGGTTTGTTTTCTCTATTTTTTCTTAATCAAAGGGATGACCTGCGAGGTCTACACTTTCTAATTAGACTACATACAGACCCTCACAAAACACAAGCTCTGGGTCACATTTGTGCATATCGTACGTACATGAAAATAGAGATTAAACTGTTCGTAAATACAGTTTATACAGAGCACAGGGCATAATATTATTTAGACTTGTGAGGTATAGAACTGCTTCTGGTCCTAGCGAACGCCACTGACAGTGTGACAGTGAAGAGAGTTTAGAAAATGTGCCAGTAAAGAGAGTTAGCACATTGTTATGTGATTAGCATTCGAAAAATAGTAGACAGATCATTTTAGACACCAGAGAAAGAAACATGGCAAGAGAACTACCGAGACTCGAACCACAGACTCGGGCACTCGAGTGGCTGCCTAGCCACTAGAAACTCAGCCATCTTACACCTCAATGCTTGAATTATAGGGTGGCTCTCAGCAGGGTATACACATATAGTTTGATACAAATAAAACTGACTAATCAGTTAAATCTCAATCAATTTAATTCACTCCAGTATCGAACACAAAACATTCAAAGGAGCACACTGTAGTGCTTCCTCAATTTTCAGAGATTCTACTAATCAGCCCAAACAACTCACACTGCAAATAATCTTGATTCCCTTCAATAGTAACTAAATCAAAACGTACATGCTGCGATCTTCCTTGTTAAACTAATACTCCCGACTAAAAAAAAAAACAAACATACAACTGGTTGTTCACTACGACTTGTCTGGACTGCGTGTCGCCATCTTTGTTCCAACCAAACTTATTGCAGGCGTCTTCCCGCCAATCTGAATTGTAAATTGGTCAGTTGTATTTTGCTAAATAATCTTCAGCACTTGTTATCACTAACCTTCTCGAGAATTCCTTGACAAATATCTTATATCAAAGTTCTGGCTTCAGCTTGTCCAACTGACACAAAATTCTCATAGCCCCCTGGCCTTTCTCTCTCTCTCTCTCTCTCTCTCTCTCTCTCTCTCTCTCTCTCTCTAACCTATGACGTCATGGTTCCGGCCAGTCGCTCGAACTCACTCGACACGTTCTCCTTACAAAATAACCGAATCTTTAATGTGGTTGTCATGATTGATTTCACTCACATTATAAGACTCGGCTAACAACAACAACAAAACAACAGCAGCAGCAGCAGCAACAACAACAAAAAAAGATCACCCATGCCTGTTCTACACGAGAGAAGCAAAAATGTTAACTTTTCTTCACAACAAACCAACACTGGCAATGTTGGTAGATCTTACACGCCATTACGAATTAACACTCAGAGCAAAATATATATTCAGGGAAAGTCTAAATAAAATGAAAAAGCATTACATTTATAACCGAGTCCATATTTTACAAATTATAGAGTAACATTCTTCTAGTTTCATTCTACTAAAATTTCTCATCAAAATTTATTCTGGCTTAGTATGGAAATTAAGCTAGGCGTGAAAGAGTTGAGAAATAAATTCTGGTGTGTCCTTCAAAGTGAAGGGAATTTATAACAGCCTTAACTGAGTGGTGTCCCCTATCAAACTTTGTTAAAAAAACGAAACAAAGCAAAACGAAACAAAACGTAGATGATTATCTCATTTGACGAGTATTAACATTTCAGATTGTTAATCCATCACCCCAGGGAACAAACTAATATCTGCTTTAAAAAAAAAGTGATATTTGAGTTATGAAATCAGACCACGCAACTGAATCTCGTGAACAGCTGTGCCAGTGAACAATAAACAAAATTATAAACGAGAAGTTTAGTGAAACGAAAGCATATTTGATCGAATTTCTGCAGAGCCGCCTGGCTTGTTTGTTTCGTTACCCAGCGGGATTTGTGCGGCATTTCTTTTATTGTAATTATATATATTTTTTAAAAAACCGATTATGACTCAGTGTTGAAACCACTGCTAGGCCTTTCGTTTGGAAGAAATGTTTGCTAACTTCGTGTGGGCGTTTGAGGGGAAAAAAAACATACGCTAGCGTAGAGTAAAATCTCCTTTCGAACAGGAACACTAACGATGAACATTAATTTTGAATTCTCTTTGGCTCCCAGGCGGTGCTGTGGAGTTAGCGCATCGTAGTCGTTTCTCCGGGAAGCCAGAACATCCGTGAGCTTCTCCTGGTACAACAGTGACAGCAGTTTAGCATTTTGATCTATTTATCAAAAGTTTCTTTCGTTTTAAAGACTTTACTTTTACAATCCGTTTGCAAAAATACGAGACTAAATCCATGTGTTCACACTTTGGTATACGGCTAAATTATGTATATGGTTATGGTAAAGCTCAGAAAAATCAACTTACTAGTTAGGAAAACAGATAAAAAAGACTTTCACGCAATAGCACAGATCATAAAGTGAAACTCAACAATTGGATCAGCTTGTGATGGGTTTTTAAAACCTTACTTGCAGTATTATCCTTTACCTCTATCAATATGCAAATTAGCGATGGTCATATATTAACCCGTTCTAACAGTCACAACTGGCTGAGACGGACCAGTCATGACAACGCATCTTTACTTCGCAGCGTTCGGTGGAAGCAGTCAGACAGAAGTGCATGGAGAAAGAGTTAGTAATTGACGCTGTTACAGTTATGATGGAGCTTTCCAAGAAGTTTGACACTGCAGCTCATTGGGAAGGCAGCAAGCCATCTTCACATGGACCCCTCACGAAATCAGATTCAACATCATTTATCATCATCATCAAGCAACTCAGAACTGGCGTTCATTTTGAATTATGAGGGGTTCCCTCCTTTTTATTATGATTTTTATTTCGGCATTTAGTTATAGTTAAATATATAACAATTTTTTAGTTCATTTATATTGTTCATTATTATTGTTATTATTGAATGTTCTATTATCATCACATCTCACCTTGGTACATCACACGTCGAAGTTTCACATACATGGCAATAGAAGATTTCTCATGAACATTTCACTGATTCATTTTAATTTGACAAATAATATCAATATGATCAATACGTATAGCTGATAACTCACTTGTAATAATAGGCATAGGCAAGATTATACACATTTCATTATTTTCATCATAGTAGTACGAAATCTCACAAAATCACAATATCATAATTCTCATAATTCTACAAGCAGTATTTAAGCAGCGTTCACAATATTCAGTAATACAAAAGCTCTTGGTAACAATTACTGTACGATCTCTTGCTACACTAGTTCAATCTAACACTATGTCTCTATCTCTACATTTCTCTTGCTGAATGCCTCTTCCCCTCCTCTCTGCGTCTCTCTCTCTTTCTCCTCCTCTCTCAGAACCTCTATCTGCTCTCCGCCGGCCTTCCTTTTTTCCACCTGTCTACCTCTCCTTTTATATTCGTAAATTCCGTTCCATAGACCACGCCTCCAATTGTTGTATCGGTCATTGGGTCATTGGGTCATCCTTTGTTGCCCAAAACCAGTCGCAACTAGCGTCCTAGAGTTAGCCACACCCCTATACACGTTAGTCGCTTTCATCTCCGTCTGTCCAATTGTTACCTCCAATTAAACAAGTCCACCATCTCTTTCATGTTATCTGCTTCGGGACCTAGTCCGTTCTCTGTTCAGTCTTTGATCTACTGGTCAATTGTTCCCCCTGGGCTACTGCATGTGCGCGCGAAGTCGCACCTCTAGAACTGGACCACTCTCACGATCTATCAGATCTATCGATACGGTTTTACCTTTGATCAGGTCTTTGAAGTACCGAGTATCCGTTCCTCGCTCCTCTAACTATAACTTCTTTGTCGCCGTTTGATCCACCATCCTGCCACCCAATACCCTCCTAACTATATACCTGATCATTCCACTAATAATAATAACAATAATAATAATAATAATAATAATAATAACTATAATCATTACTTACAAGGCTATGCTACAAATATCCAAAATGACACATAATGTCAGATTATAACGATTTCACCGGAATAGGTGATTGTCAGATTAACAAGCATCACACTAACTTTGCTATAGCTTTAAAGAGAGCTTGCCATAACAGACAAAACAAAACAAAACAAAAACAAACACTAATGTTCATTTTATCTCAGATTCCAGAATTCGTTGGCTCAGCATGAAGTTTGTCGCTCACGCCTTTCTGACAGTCTTTGCTGTCTGTTGTCTGAATGAGATGTCTCCTTCATCTGAAGCAAAACCTTTTTCTGGTAAGTTTTGTTCGGTGCATGTAGTAAAAATAATTGCCCTTTGATAATATAGACACAGTTATAGAATATTATCAGAATTATTTTTAAAATGTAAAATATTTGATCATGTACTCCTAAACGAGCAGGTGGTGGATGGAATGGGGGAGCAGCCGACAGATAATGTTGGTTTTGGTCACCATTCTATGATTGTAAGTAGATGGTCTCAATGTAGGGACAATGGCTACGATCACTGACTAGTACAGTCGCTGCCCGGAAGGAAAACAGTTGTAAACTACCTTCTGGAAACCCATACCAAGAAACCCATACAGGAGCATGGAAGCGAGAGGCCTACAGGAGAGCTGTTAGGGAGGCAAAGTTCCGCAAGGGGCATGTAAATGACTGACTGACTGACTGCTGAACGTCTGTACATTATTACGAGAACAGCCATGCAGTGGACGACCGAAGATAAGAGAAAGGGAGGGTGACCACTGACAGCTTGCTGAAGAAGTAGTGCAGCCTAGGTGTTGTTGCTTCCGCTTTCCATCTCCCCGGAGCATCATGGTTTATGAGGCTGATGCTGTGAGGATGTTGAGGCGTAGCACTGTGTCGAATTAGAAATGGGTTTCGAATATCCAGAGTGGAACAAACAAAAAGCAAGATATGGTGCAATGCTTCTTTATCAGCTCCACTGCCATGGGGACTATTGTGAAACCTGCCACGTTAGCTAGGCTAGGCCCAATACTGTAATCACAAGCGTGAGAAGTAGGACCGGGGTCCATGTTGGGTGTGGTTTGCCAACCGTGACGCAAGCAGTCAGTTATGGGTCGTTGACCGTTACATGTGGCTACATCTTCGTTGTCTGAAGCTGAGATGGGCATCAAGATCCACAGCTGGGTCTCCGTTGTCTGAAGCTGAGATAGGCATCATGATCCACAGCTGGGTCTCCGTTGTCTGAAGCTGAGACGGACATCATGATCCACAGCTGGGCCTCTGTTGTCTGAAGTTGAGACGGGCATCATGATTCATATCTGGGTCACCATGGAAAAACTGACTGCAGTCTGGGAGAAATGGAGACAACTTCTAGTGGTACCCCACAAGAGCCCACTGTTATCAGCTAAAGTGCTAGGACTGGAATGATGAGATGATACATTTTCTCTTCCTTTTCCACCATCATCTTATTCGCCATCTCATTCTTCTTCTAGTTCTTCTGCAAAATTCACTTTTCCAAAATTAAAAAAAAATTATGTGGAAACATATTTGTACCTGCTTAATACTTAAAATAAATATATTTCTTCTTATCTATGTGCTAAGTTAATAAATACTTCTTTTTATTCTTTCTTTCTTTCTTCTTCTTCTTCTTCAGTGCTCCATGATTATCGGTATTTATTGTCCAGATAAACCGTGCATTTTTTTTGAAGGTCTAGTTTGTGCTCAAAGTTTATTTCCCAGTGTGTAGTTCCCTGTACTGTGTGTAGGAATAGGGGCAGAGTATTAAATCTAAGTTTGTTTGCAACACCAGAACCAATTAAAAAAAAAAAGAATAAATAAGGCCAGTGACCAGTCAGCTCAGAGGTGCGCAACTCTGAGTAAAATCAGTACCGACTGAAACAGCATAAATAGGAGATGTGAGAAAATGTTAATCTGCCAGTATTTTGTACGTTGAGCACGTAGGAAAGTGCTAACGGATCGGAGGAGATCATGTTCTCGTTTTTAAGCACGAATGAACGTATTATTCGTCGATATGTGTGTATGGTTTGGTTATGGTTTATATTCTGCAATATTGACGCACGCAAGCTGTGCTGTCGACCCCTCCGATCCCATCTCGACCTACCCAAGTATGATGGATAGATGAATGGTAAATTAATAATCATAGTGTTTAGGATTAAGAATAATATGTTTTGTGTGTAAGATTTTAAATTTTTGTTAAATACGATTTGGGGATTTTAGATGCACACGAATTTATGCATTATTGAATTTTATGTGTATATGCATGTGTTATATTTCTTGTCAATAGTTCCCGGCTTTTACAAGTAGACAAATAATCATTAAGGACAATAGTTTGCAATTTATATATGGGACAATCTGGCTTAATCATATTAAACCCATTTTTTTATGCAAGACATCGTTGATGATCTGCAAATGGATGCATCAGCAGCGGGCCATCTTGCTCACAACCGAGAGAGGCCTACAGGAGTGCTGTTTGGGAGGCAAAGTTCCGCAAGGGACATGCAAATGAATGAAAATATATATATATATATATGTTCGAAAATTATTTACTAAATGTTTCCTACACTCCTGTGGCCAGAGTTTGGGCCAGGCTATTTGTTAGAAAAAAAAACATACAGATTAGATGTGAAGAATTAAACAATAACAGTATTATTCATTTTATACGTACATGATAGGAGTGCAGAGAAGCCGCTGTCCTATGAGGCGATCACCGACTTATGGCTGATATGCTAGCGTCAGGGTTAGCGAACCATAGCTGATCAAGACCTATCCCGCCTCACCGTTGGTACCCCCTAGTAACAGGCCTAGCCTACCTAACGGGCCAGGGCCCCATGGTGTTGGAGTCTGCTAAAGAAGAATTGCACACCCCTTGCTTTTTCGCTGTACTCCAGGACTGGAAAAGTAGCTGCTATAACCCACTCCAACGCCGATACGATGCCCTTAACACCTTCACAGCATCGGCTGCAAAGAATACCAGCTCACAGTTGCAGGGAGATAGAAGACAAGACAAGACAAGACATACATCATTTGTAGTTCAGAAGGAAGGCTTTGCATAAAACAGATAAAAATATTTATATAACCAAACTAGTGGAAAATCCAGCGCTGAAACTTGGGCGTGGTCTAACTCAACGGCGTGTGAAATAGAGAGATAGGTTAAGATATGCGATTATGCGTTTCACGTGCGTCACAATCTTTATCAGTTGGCGGAAAGGACGTATGGAATTGATGACAGAAAGCGATCAGGCTGTCAATAGGTGCATTAATATTTCGTTTTTCATTCAGTTTTGAAGGTAGGGAAGTTTGACAACGTAATCAGAACAAAGAGTTATTATTTACGCAGTTTAAGTAGTTCAGGATGTATGGTTTTCAAGATTGAACCTACCTACCTACCTACCTACCTACCTGTCTGTCTGTCTGTCTGTCTATCTATCTAGCTGTCTGTCTGTCCGTCCGCCCGTTCGTCCGTCGGTCCGTCCGTCCGTCTGTCTTTGTTATTTTACTGTGGTTTCTATTCGACCACAAAGCGAATTGCTTTAATGTTGCTCGGGTAATCAATGTGATCGAGAAACGAAAGTGGAATACACTTACTTCTACCTGGGCGAAGACGCTGTCCTATGTGGAAGCCAGCGACCAAAAGCTGACATGCTGGTGTCAGCGACCACTAGTTGATATGCTGGCGTCAGCGATCAATAGTTGACATGCTGGCGTCAGCGTTGGCGATCTATAGCTGATCAAGACCCTATCCTATTTCTTCGTTAGTACCCCCCAGTAACAGGTCTAGCTGCCTAGCTAACAGGGCAGGGATCGCCACAGTCCCCACGGTAGTGGAGTCTGGTAAAGAAGTATTGCGCAACTCCTGCTTTTTAACTCCTGCTTAGGGGGTTAAAAAATAACCCCCATAAATCGCTCCCAGTTTATAGGGTGGTTTGCCTCAACATCTTCTCCCTATCTGCTGTGAAAAAAAAAAACCAAAACAATACCAGCTCCAAGTTTCAGGGAGATGAAAGAAGGAGAAGAAGAACGCGAATTTTTTAATGTTTACAGCAGAGATAAGACAGCTAAGCGAACAACAGCCTGTCTCATGGGTGATCAGAAAAAAGGAGATGGACATATGTCGGTCACGTGATGAGAATCCCAAAATAAGCTATTAAGTGGAACACAACAGGCCGAAGAAAAAAGATGTCGACTACGTTAAACCCTAAAGATGACATTGTTAAGAGAGGCCAAATTAGTAAGCATAACATCCCTCAATGAGGTTGAAAAACACGCAGAAAACAGGAAAACTTGGCGAACTACCGTGTGAGCCCTATGTGATGTCTAACGGCACGGGAAGGGTGTAAGAAGACAGATTTCATGTTTAATGTAGCAAGGATTATTTTTAAAGAAAGAATGTTTCTTTTCTTTGTTTTTGATGAAATCAAACGTTTATTTATTGGAATTACGTTTTTTCCCCCACAGATAACAGACGGGTTCGTGAAATGAGAGTAGTGGATTCAGAAGCAGAAGGAACTCCAGGTACTCTTTACGGTCCGTGCTGCAATAACGGTTGGCCGAGTATCTAAGAGACGTGAATTAGACCAGAAAGAAGCCGCTATCTAATTTTGGAGGCACAGGGCGTGGGTTTTTTTTTACGATAGTTCGAAAGAGCGTATGAATAAACTGTAAAAACCTCTTAGTTGTCTTGTATCTCCTTGAGCTGTGAGCTGGGGTTTTTTTGCAGCCGATGCTCTGAAGATGTCGAGGCACAACGTCGTGTCTGCTTGGATGAAAACCTCTACATAAACGATTATGGTGGTGATATCTATATATCAGAGTTTGTTCTCACACTGCTCTTTTTATAATCTAATCTAAGTGCCTTGCAGCGTGGCGTAGGCGATCATTTCTCGCCACAATTCCCTGTCTTTTGCGCTCATTATGAGATCCGCCGGTGACTTTCTTCCTAGCTACACTGACAGCCCATCCGGTAACTTCTCTCTGTCTTCCTCTGTCTCTTCTTCCCTCAATTTTTCCAGCTGCCACAGTGTGTTCCAATTTTCCTATTCTCAGGAAATGTACTATAAATCTCGTTTGTCTGCCTCTGATCTTTGCTATAATTTGCTTTGTAACTCCAGCCTCTCTTAAGACTTTTAAACAGATATTTGTAAAAAAAAGGCATATTTTCCTGCATTTGTTCAATAAAATGTCACACAGAAAAGGAAACCTATTTATGTCATTCACGTATATAAGTGACAATGTGAAGAGTTCAGCCGAGCGTGAGCTTACGCTGAACTCCTCTAACCTGCTAGGAGCTTTCGATAAAACCGAAAGACCAGTTGCGTCCTTGCCTGTGGCTATATATAATTTATATTCATTGACAAGTCGACGCACTAGTTCGTCAGGTGGGCAGTATCTCGTCTGTCCGCTTTCCTTTTCCCTGCTCAAGACGGAGTCGGGTACTAACTTTTCCAGCTGAGCTGAGTTGAACTCGGGGCTGGAAACCAAGCACCAACACGACGGACGAGTACAGTCCCTAGTTTCAGAGTTAAACGTCTGTGCACTAAAAATATCTATCACAAATACTTTACTTTACTTTACCTTACTTTACCTTATCCTTCCTCTTGTACGATAAGGTGTCGAGCAGAGATGCGGTTTGGGGTTTTTGATGTTCATGCCGTAATTCGCAAGTGCTTGTATAACTCCATCTATCCATCTTGTCTGGGCTTGAAGACCTTCGAGACTGGCTGTATATGTGTCATTTTCATTAAGTGGCTAAACCACTTAATTCTTTGTTTCTCTATGCATTGTTGGCGTAGTGTAGTGTGTACCAGTTGTCGTATGCCGTCATTTCTTAGCTTGCCCCTCCTAGTGACGTTTGCTGATTTTCCTAATCATCTCCTTTCACATGTAGATATTTTTTATTTTTGCTGTTTCTTAGCTAGTGCCTGTATTTGGCATTGGATCATGTATCCTTCCCGTGCCGTTAAAAGTCATATAGGGCTCGCATGCCAGTGTGCCATGTTTTCCTATTTTCGGCGAGCTTTTCAACCCCATCAAAGGGATGTTATGCCCACTAAACTGCCCTCTCTTAACAATGTCCTCTTTAGAGTATGGTTCGGAGACATGGGTTATGACCAAGACAATACAACAGAGGATACAAACATTCATGAACTACTGCTTGAGGAGGATTTTAAACATTAAATGGCAGGACAAGATCAGGAACGAGGTGGTCTGGGAAAGGGCAGGACAAGAACGTATCAACCTACAAATCATGTATAGAAAGTGAAGGTGGATTGCCCACAATCTGAGGAAACCCAACACCAACATAATAAGACAGGCACTGGCATGGAATCCTCAAGGAAATAGAAAACGAGGAAGACCTAAACCTACTTGGAGAAGAGAAATTATCACAGTGCTCAGAGACAAGGGATACACATGGAGGGAAACAGAGAATAATTCCAAGAACAGGGAGAGATTTTTTTCAGTGGCCTATGCTTTCAAGGGAGTGAAAGGCGCTGATGATGATGTGTTACCATTCACGAAGAAAAAATATACGTAGAAGAAACAGCTTTTGAAGAAGTAAATCGATCTGCATACCTCGGCAGCGACACAGACCAGGATGGTGACACCAGAAAGGAAGTTAGAATTCAGATTGCAAAAGCACCATTGACTTTCAAGAATCTTGAGAACATATGGCATTCAAAAGTTATAAGCACAAAAACCAAGTTAAGATTTTTCAATTCTAATGTAATATTCACCCTCATTTATGCACGTGAAAGCTGGGAAACAATTAAAGAAATAAACAAGAAATTAAACTCTTTTAAAAACATATACTTAAAAAAATATAAAGTGGAACGAATTAAAGAATAGTGCATAGATAAGACAGATGAATAAAGAACAACCTGTCTCATGGGTGATCATAAAAAGACAATGGACATATATCAGTCACGTGATAAGAAGAAACAGTCAGAGAATCCCAAAACAAGCTATCAAGTGGAACACAACAGGCCGAAGAAAAAGAGGCAGACCGGGTGAAACTCTGAAGACATTGTTAAGAGAGGCCATATTCATCATCATCATCAGGTGCCGTGCCGACTGGCGTTGGCTGTTATGCTTCTCCAGAGTACCCGATCCTTCATGCAGGCCATCAGTTCAGTTGGTGATCTCCTCTCACACCATCCCGTCAGACTGTCCAGTATCATTTCTCTTGGTCTTCCTCTTCATCTTCTTCCTTCTATTTTTCCTGTTGTTATAATATTTTCAATGCCCCCTCTTCTCATTGCATGTCCTATGAAAGTACATTGTCTCTCTCTTATCTTTCTGACAAGGTTTTTTGTCTCTCCAGCTCTTCTCATACATTCTTCATTAGTTATTTTTGCTGTCCAGGGGATTCGCAACATTCTTCTAATAAACCACATTTCTGCTGCTTCCAATGATTTTTGTGCAGACTTGCCTATTGTCCATGATTCACTTCCATATAACAAGATAGGTTCAATATAGCATTTTAGGACTCGTTTTCTAACATTCATTGATAAAGATGTGTTAGCTAATATGTTTCTCATTCTCTGAAATGCAGTCTTTGCTTGACCTATTCTGTTCCTAATTTCTGTTGTGCATTTCCCATCTGAAGTTATTACTGCTCCAAGGTATTTGAATTTCTGCACCTGCTTTAGAATGGTTCCGTTTAATTTAATACTGCATGCTGGTGGATTCTGTTTCTTAGATATAACCATAGTCTCTGTCTTTTTGATGTTCAAAGTAAGGCCTTTCTGTTCACTTTCTTTGGCGAATTTATCCAAGAGATTTTGCAGGTCTTGTTGGTTCTCAGCTATCAGTACTGTGTCGTCAGGGGCCATATTAACAGGCATAAAATCCTTTGATGAGGTTGAAAGACTCGCCGAAGACAGGAAAAATTGGCAAACTACTTTGCAAGCCCTATGTGACGTTTAACGACACCGGAAGGATATAAGATATAAGATAAGATTATGAGTTAAAATTAGATGGATGTATGTTTCAGTTTTAAAAAGAAATATAGAAAAAAATGGGGAAAGTGTGCCGAGACAGGAATGGCTGAAAGCAAGATGAGCACATACATGAATCCAATATTTCGGCTAAATTCTTTTTTAAGAACCACACACAACAAATAAAAGCAGCGTTCATAATAGGATGAGACCAAAAAGCTAAGGTTATATTTTTTGTTCATCTATGTTTCATGTCTATAATATGTTGGATTGTTGCACATTCTTCATTTCTATGTACTCTTCTTGCTTTTTGTAATTCCAGTTTCTGCACATTTTCCTCTTTCTATTTGTGTGTTTGTGTGTAAAGTGAACAATACGCCCATCTATTTTCATTACCAGAACCAGTTTTATCGCTGTTGTCTTCTCTTTTATCAGTTAAAATCTTTTTTGTTTAGTTTTTTTTGTATAGTTAAAATTTTGGGGTAATTTCCAAATATATCTTTGACTTACAACTTGATCACATGTTGTGTATAAACTAGGACAAAAAGTAGGAACAGCTTTATGTGTTCTTTGTTTCCACTAGTAGTTTGAAATGGAAGATTTTACTTTTCATCATCGCTCTGTTCGATGACTATACTGGCTTTTCATTTAACATGACAAGCAGCGTTTGTTCAACTAGTGTAGTCAGTCAACCGTGAGATGGCCAAGCTCTAAGTGTAGTTCAGCTCTGAGATATTTCAACCACTAAGTGTAGTTCAGCTCTGAGATGTTTAATTACTAAGTAGAGTTCAGCTCTGAGATATTTCAACCACTAAGTGTAGTTCAGCTCTGAGATGTTTAATTACTAAGTAGAGTTCAGCTCTGAGATGTTTAATTACAAAGAGTAGTTCAGCTCTGAGATATTTCAACCACTAAGTGTAGTTCAGCTCTGAGATATTTCAACCACTAAGTGTAGTTCAGCTCTGAGATGTTTAATTACTAAGTGTAGTTCAGCTCTGAGATGTTTAATTACTAAGTGTAGTTCAGCAGTGAGATGTTTTAACCAATAAGTTTACTTGAACTGTGAGATGTCCAACCAATAATTTTAATTCAACAGTGAGATGTCCAACCAATAAGTTTAATTCTACAGTGAGATGTCCAACCAATAAGTTTAATTCAACATTGAGATGTCCAACTAATAAGTTTAATTCAACATTGAGATGTCCAACTAATAAGTTTAATTCAACATTGAGATGTCCAACTAATAAGTGTACACAGGAAACTCTCTACTGTAGAGAGCAGAGCAAAAGCACAACTCTTTCAGATCATTAGAGGAAGTGCTCGCCCCTCCCCCGCCTCATCCTGACAAGTGCTTCGGCCCTATTAAACACCTGATCCTCTAAGCGGAGGGGGGAGGAGGGAGGGATTAAGTCCCTCTGGGTCCTGACTAGAGAGTGTAATTCAACTATGATATGTCCAACTACTAAGTGCAGTTCAACTATGATATGTTTAACCTACGTCTTGTCACATGTATATTTTGTAGGGAGTCGCAATCTTTGTCACGGTTGTGATTTGTTTTTTCTTAATCATCTCATCATCTTCAAGGGACACTGCCATAGAGTTCACATTTACACAAAGGTAAACACTGAGACTATGAAAAACAAATAAATACTTGTAAAAAAAAAATAAATAATTCCAATGAAATTTTTGGACAAAACTCAAAGCATTTATTGTACAAAGACAACAAAATTTAATGAAACGTTCTATTTCCACTAAAACACATAAAACTACAAAGGATTTACATTGACGAATTTCTTATATACACTGATTTAAAAAAATTGCAAACATCATTGACTACACATTCCAATATATAGCTGGAGAAACTAAGGAGCCCAAACTCGGACCTTTTGGAGCTGAAGAAGGTAAGGAGCCCAGGGTCTGACCTGGTGGAGGTGGAGAAGGTAAAGGGCCAAGTCTCTGAACTGATGGAGCTGGAGAAGGTAAGGAGCCAAGTCTCTGACTTGGTGGAGGTGGAGAAGGTAAGGAGCCAAGTCTATGACCTGGTGCAGCTGGAGAAGATAAGGAGCCACGTCTCTGACCTGGTGGAGGTGTAGAAGGTAAGGAGCCAAGTCTATGACCTGGTGGAGGTGGAGAAGGTAAGGAGCCAAGTCTATGACCTAGTGGAGCTGGAGAAGGTAAGGAGACAAGTCTATGACCTGGTGGAGGCGGAGAAGGTAAGGGATCCAGCCTTAATGTTTTCTACTGTTATAGAGTTCACATTTACATAGAGTAGAGGTAAACATTGAGACTATGAAATAAAGGCTTATAAATAACATAAAAGCTCCAGTGAATTTTATGACAAAACTCAAAGTATTTATTGTACAAACACAAAAAAAAATTTGATGTCATGTACTGTTTCCACTAAAAAAAACAAAAAAAAATTATATTTACAGATTTATTATATACACTGATTTGAAAAAAAATTAGAAACGTTTCTTATTACATGTTCCAATATTAACATAACCGACGCAGCTTAGAACGTGTTGGCCTGAGCTCTTCCATCTCACAGTCTTGTAGATGTGTCTGAAATGATGAAATATAAAGTAGTCAATAAAGAGTTAAATACATCATCAGAAGTTGCATTTTACGTACAACGTTCGTAAAATATAACAAGTTGTTCACGTGTTAATTTCTGAACAATTATGTGATCGTATGGAGAATAATTTACACTGATGAGGACAGTTAAGGTTTCTCATTACATGATTTTGTTATGAGCGCAGTATATTGGTGGTAATATAACTACACAACTTCTGTTGGTAAAACTGCGAATTGGAAACACACTCTGTCATCACGATGTAGGCAATCTGGGTGTTACACAGCTCACTCAGGCACAGGACATGGCCAGACCCCAGCTACTTACGAGAGAAGTTTTACGCTGATGTTGAAAACCTTAGATGAACTTCCGTATTTGTGAGACAGATTGCTTGCCGGTGTCTGAACGAAGAACGCTGGAAAAAAACTTACATGATTTGGCAAGAAGAAGAAAAAGAAAGAAACAAAAAAGTAATAATAATAAGAGAACAAGCATTATAAAGAAATGATTTCTTTTGCCAAAACTGAAGACTTGAAGAACTTTGTCACCATGTCGTGGACAATCTAAGTGTTAAAATGGATGTCAGAGAGATTTTTTCTGGGATCAGAGAATAACTGCGTAGAAGACAAAACAGCACCAAGATGGGCACCACAAGGGAGCAGAAGTAAGGGTAGAGCGAAGCAGACATGGAGAAGAACAGAAGAGAGGATGGTGAGAAATAGAGGGCTCACCTGGGCAAGAGCAGGAATAAAGGCAAAGGACAGGCATTTGTGGAAAACCCTAGCGGAAGATTCATGTGAGTTGAGCACTTAAGGTTGAGAGAGAGAGAGAGAGAGAGAGAGAGAGAGAGAGAGAGAGTGTGTGTGGAGGGAGGGAGAGAGAGAAAGAAAGAGAGAGAATGAATGAATGAATGATCTTTATTTTTAAAGGGTAAAGAAGTGGCCACAAAGGTCCGTCTTACATTCTGCCTTTCACTCCATCTTTCATTCTTCCCACGCTCTCAATTTAATGCAAGTATAAGAGAGAGTGGGTGAGAGAGAGAGAGAGAGTGAGTGAGAGAGAGAGTGAGTGAGAGAGAGAGAGTGAGTGAGAGAGAGTGAGAGTGAGTGAGAAAGAAAGAGAATGAGTGAGAGAGAGTGAGTGAGAGAGAGTGAGTGAGAGAGAGAGTGAGTGAGTGAGAGAGAGTGAGTGAAAGAGAGAGTGAGAGAGAGTGAATGAGAGAGAGAGTGTGTGTGAGAGTGAGTGAGAAAGAGAGAGTGAGTGAAAGAGAGAGTGAGTGAGTGAGAGAGAAAGAGAGAAAAGACGAAGCACATGATCATACATTATTCTCCTGATAACGATGTATCATGGGTGGTATAAACGGATTTTCACGTAAAATCAGCTCTTATAAACGGGACTGTGCTCAAGCTTATGGTGCATGGAAGCAAGAAGAAAAATATCATACAGAATTTAGCTCAAAACTAAAGAAAACAACCATGACATAGACTAGAAAATTGTAACGAAATGAGGAAAATAAAACAGTTTAAAAAGGATATATCTCTAGCACAAAATTTAACAAAAAGTCGCTTTACGACAGTCAGTCGATCAATGTTTATTCTGCATATCTCTTTAAAAACCTATATGTACCAGAAACAAAATAACTTAGATGGTACTCCTCCACTACATCCTAACGCATTTGACGTCTAAAAGACTTGCTATTGCCTTTTATCATGTCGCCATTCAAAAGTGTCCTTTATCTTACGCCATACTAGGATATTTGGTTATAACATTTCGCTTTCTTGTCTTTCGTTTAACAAAAATTTGTCATAAGGAGTCTTATTCTTATCTGTCAGCTTGTCCTATTAGAGTCGCAGAGAGTTTCAGACATCGATGAGAGGCCCTGGTTGCTGTCATGTTATGTTTTCTCGGTGTGTCTGTCACCCCATCTTCAGTGAAAGACTAAACTATTATTTTCTATAAATCGTAAATGCACTGTAGATAAATGACGCATAATATAAATATACTGGTTTGCTCTGAATATATCTGTTTACTTGAAGATTGTCACAAATAATTAGAAAGTCCACCAGGATCAATCAATGCAGGTTATATAACTTTTACACTTCAAAGCTATTTATACGACAAGCAAGCTGTACTCATTTGAGAATCTGACCAACCGAGAAACGTCAAAGAGTTCCCAAGGTGTTGGACCCTGATTAGAAGTCCTTCTAAAAAAATAAAATTGTTTGCTAGCCTGACCAATCTCATTCCCCGTGTTAACCTGGAGACTGTCTTACAGTATAATCGCTATAGCGTTACAACCAATGGCTTGAATTGTGGAGTTACGGGGAGATAATATAGTATATCCTTGATTTGTATGTACAATCTCAGAGGTTGTTTTCTTTTTTTCACTTGCTATGAATTTCTGTCTTAAAATGTCAAATTATAACTCCTTTTTATAACTTTTATATTTCTTTTGCTTGATAGAGCGATGTTATTAAAATTTTGTTTCAAAACAAATATTTTACTGCATGTTATGTCCCGGATAATATTTGTAGACCTGGCAGATATTCTACATATTTCATATGTTAAAACTGTAGTGTTTAACTTTAGTGTTTAGAAGCACACCAGCCAAATATCTCCTTACCCTCATTTCACTGATGCGTCCTATCCAGGGACAATGCTTATCTGCGTTCTCACACTGGACAATCTCATCGTAAACTTCTTTCTGAAAAGAGAAGCACTTATACGTGAATGTACGTATTATACAACATATAATGGAATAATTATATGGGAAACTGTAAACTGTACTATATAAAACGAAAAGAAAAAAGTATTAAAATATTATACAGTGCTTTCCCATTTATCTTTCTAGAAAATGAAGATCTGACTATAATACAACCCACCTTCAGCTTCATTTATTAATATAGGTAAAATTCAGAAACATTTGTATCCCGACCGATACTTGCAGTCTACACTTAATGTACAACGTTTATTTAACATCATCAGCATCATCATTATGTGCCTTGTGGGTCAGTGTTGGCGGTCAAACATTTCCACAGGTCTTGTTTCTTGATTATTTTCCATCAGCTCATTTGGATATTGTTTTTTTTCTCCTTTGATATCAAGTTAGATTGTCCATGATTTTGTTTTTGTCTTGGTCTTCCTTTCCATTACTTCTGATTTATATTCCCTGTTGTTATGATGTTTCCATGCCCTTCTCATCTCTTTATATGTTCAGTGAACGATGACTGTCATTTTCCTGTGGATTTAATTAGTTTCCCATGTACATCAGCGGCCTGGTTAGCTGAGTGGTTTAGTAATCAGTTGGGTTGGGTTCAGTCCCAGCTGTGGGATTTTGTTTCTGGTACACACCAAAGGTCCCGGGGTTCAGCCAGCCTCTAAAAATGGGTATCAGAGAGAAATCTGGAAAGGTAAAGCGGCCAGGAGTGATACTGACTATATCACACTTTTATGTGCTGAAGATAGAGCAAAGAAAAGAAATCAAGAAAAAATTACTGAACACCAAATCACAACGGCTTAAAGAACAAATTTTAAGTAAGTATGCACAAAAAGACAAAGAAGTGAAGGAATCATGCCGTCAAGATAACCGTCAATATTATGACAACTTAGTAGAAACAGCAGAGAAAGCAGCATATACAAATGATATGAAAACCATATATAAAATCACAAAGCAGATGACAGGTAACTTCAACACAAGATGTGAAAGTGCAGTAAGAACACAAAATGGACAACTGGTCAGTGGAGAAAGAGAAAAAATTGAAAGATGGAGGGAACACTTTAACACCCTACTAAACAGAACACATGCAGCACAAACAATAGACATACCTGAAGCAAAAACGGAACTAAACATCAATACAGGACCAATAACAATAAGTGAAGTAAAGGAGGCGATAAAGAAGCTAAAATCAGACAGGGCACCAGGTGAAGATGAAGTGACTGCTGAGATGTTGAAAGCAGAAGAAACAGAAACACCAAAACAACTTTGCCGGATATTACAACAAATTTGAGATCTAGAAAAACCCCAGAGGAGTGGAAAACTGGGCTTATAGTTAAACTACCAAAGAAGGGTGACCTCAGAGATTGCGGGAACTGGAGAGGCATTACCCTACTGCCACTCACCAGTAAAGTATTTTGCAGAATAATCATCAACAGAATTGTACCAACACTTGAGGAAAAACTTCGGAAAGAGCAGGCAGTATTTAGGAAAGGAAGATCATGTATAGACCACATATTTGTACTTAGACAAATATTAGAACAGGCAAATGAGCGGCATATCACAACATATGCATTGTTCATAGATTTTGAGAAAGCCTTTGACAGTGTCAACAGAGATGCACTGTGGAAAATCCTAAGATGGCATGGCCTCCCCCATAAAATAGTTAATGTAATCAAAGCCCTATACGAGGGTTTTCAGTGCAAAGTGATCCGTGGAGAACATACCTCCAGCAGCTTTAGAGTGCAAACAGGAGTGAAACAGGGATGTGTACTATCACCAACATTATTTATCTTGGCAGTAGACTGGGTAATGAAGGAGGCAACATCAGACAAACGCAGAGGATTACAATGGACCCTTGACACAGTGCTGGAGGACCTTGACTTTGCGGACGACATTTGTCTATTATCAAGCAGTCACAAAGATATGCAAGATAAAATAAACAAGCTAACTCAGAATGCAAACAACATAGGACTAAAGATCAACGTAGGAAAGACAAAGTTAATGAAGCAAAATGTGAACAACAGAAATGTACTCAGAGTAGATAACAAGTTAGTGGAGGAGGTCAACGAACTTGTATACCTTGTCAGCAGAGTAGTAGAAAATGGAGACAGCACAGAGGACATCAACAGCAGACGTACTAGAGCAAACCAGGCTTTTGCAATGCTGCAGACTATATGGAAATAAAAAAAACTAAGCATAAATATGAAAATCAGGATATTTAAGAGTAATGTTCTACGTGTACTACTCTATGGAAGTGAATGCTGGAAAATCACCAAAACCATAGAAAACAAGTTAAATTCTTTCCAGACTAAATGTTTACGAAGAATTAGAAAAATATTTTCGCCAAACACCATAAGAAATAACATCTTATTAGCAGAAATGCAGATGAAACCACTGACAACAATTATTGAGGAAAGACGCTGGCGATGGTTGGGACATGTGCTCCGAATGACTGACAACTCACTACCAAAAATAGCACTAAGATGGACACCACAGGGGAACAGAAGTAAGAGTAGACCAGAAGAGACATGGAGAAGATCAACAGAAAGGATGTTGAGCAATAGAGAGCTCACCTGGGCAAGAGCAGAAAAAAAGGCGAAGGACAGGCATTTGTGGAAAACCCTTGCGGAACCCCCATGTGCCCTGGGCACTTAAGGTTCAGAGAGAGAGAGAGAGAGAGAGAGAGATGTGCTGAAGATCATGGAAAATACAGGCCTAACACCGTATTCCCCAATATGCATTAATTTCATGGAAATAGGTAGTTTACCTTTACCTATGTGCATCATACATTCCTTATTTGTCATCTTAACTGTCCATGACATTTTTACACTTCTAATGAACCTCATCTCTGTTGCCTCTAGTGATCATTCCATCAGTCTGTTGATTGATTCACTTTAATAGAATAGGATGGGCTCAGTGTAGCATTTTAGAACATATGCTAATAAAATTGCGTTAATTTCCCTAATAATAATTGTATAATAAGATTTTGACTTTTGTTTGTCTGAGAAAATGTAAATTAAGACAAAGTCATGAAATGGTAGGATCTGTTTTTAAACAATTTGTTTTATGCACATACAGAACATGACAATGAGAATTTTGTTCGAAAAGAAATCAGAACTTACGCGTTTTGACGGACAAGGTGGGCGTGAGGCTGCTAGCTCCATCTGAACCATCATTTGAAACTTGGCGTTCAGACACATTTGAGAATGGTAGTTCAGAGCATTGTAGGGCAGGGTTGACCGACAGTACAGGCACTGCGCAGGTCTGTACATACAACATCTTAGGTGATCCTTCAAAACAACAACAAAACAACAAAACCGTATTATTCAACTTTAAGTCTTACACAAACTACACATAAGATATCAAGAGACAGAGTGAACTTGAGATTCATTAGAAAGATAATACATCCCAACTGTCATAATCGAAGATGGTGATGAAGATAACACTGACAGTAATGATGCTGATATTTCTGAGCTTACGATGTTACTGTATGGACAGATCATGTTCACCGATTTAAATATATAGGATATTCTATTGATTCCCCAATATGCCTTAATGGTAGGGAAACGGGAATTTAGCAAATAAGATGATAGAGGGTGACGAAAACGCTGTCCATTTTTGCACTCCCATAGCTAACATACTTGCTTAAGCACTATCGAATAATAGCTGATCCCAGTCTGTCCCAGTTCTATATTGGTACCCCAAGTAACAGTCCTAGCTTGGCTAGTGGTGCAAGCATCGCCATGGTCTCACATTTCAGTGGAGTAGTGAACGCTACACCTCCTTCTCTTCCCTTGCTTTTTAGGTGCACTAAGGGACTGAAAAGATAGCCGCCATAACAACCCACTCCCAGGCCGACAAAGTATATGTGCAGTTTAAAATTTCATTACTTCACATGCAAAAAATGTGCACATTTTCAGTGAAAGTCGTTGGACCGCTAAAATATTGAAGTTTATTTTTAGTAGCGTTGATTTTTATAGTTTAACATCGGAGGTGAAGACGCATTTCAGCATTTACGTCCAAGACCTTGTTTTTAATGAGAACTGTCTTGTGTTGCATCAGGGATATTCCTGTAACGGCCATGAGTTTTCTGCTTGATGTGCTGAGTGTGATAGTTAAAAAACAAGCATGTTCAGGTAAAGGCATACATCAAGATTGCTGGCACGAAGGACCATTCTCTCTACAAGGAGCTGGGGTTGATAAAGGGCAGGCGCATTAAACGAAGTGAGTGTCTGAGGCTTAGGATACATTTCTAAGAGGGCCTGGACACCTGTGGCTAAACATTTTTGCCTTGGTAACCACAGGGGCAAACAGGACATTTGGTTAGTGCGATCCGCTCTTGTTCCGCAGATGTACGATCTCGGAGGGTCCTAGAACAGCGCCTTATTTTCCAGACTGGCTGTCTCCTCCCAGCTGGAGTCTGCTATAGAAGCACTGCACTGTTTCTCATACTTTTAGTTTCACTCCTTATTTCCAATTATAGCCGCCTCGTAATCCACATCCTATCCGACACGGTACATGTACTCAATACTAACACGACTTCGGCTAAAAAGAACATCATGTTCGCAGTACTAGAACAATAATAGTCTTGAAAATCTACACAGTTAAACTTGACTTAGAACAAGAACATTCGTGAATTTCGACACAGTTAAACCTGATTTCTTGGCATAAAAATACATTGGAAACAGAAATAATTAAGAATATAAAAATTATAATAAATTTCCCCGAAATGAAGAGACAGATTATTTATCCTGGCTACAGAATAATGATAGACATGAAAGGTAAAGGAGTTAAATAAAAAACACACCACGTGGGTGGTCTACAAGAGACATGAACAGGTAGAGCTTAGCCAAATGCTAAAAAGAAGAGGCAAGCTTTCCAGCCGAGATGGCACAAGAAAATGATGATGATGGGTTTGTTTTGAGTCAAAAAAATGTAAGAGTTAATTTGAAGGTATGTTTATATGTTAGCAAAAAATTAAAAAAACTTACCTCAAGTTCATGAAGGTTTCCACACCAGTGGCAGCTGCTCTGAGCATTGGGGCATGTCACTTGAAACTCCATGTCTTCAAAGAAACCAGTCAGTAGATCTTGGATTATATCTTATCTTATCTTATATCTTATATCCTTCCCGTGCCGTTAGACGTCACATAGGGCTCGCAAAGTAGTTCGCCAATTTTTCCTGTCTTCGGCGAGTCTTTCAACCTCAACAAAGGATTTTATGCCTGTTAACTTGGCCTCTCTTAATAATGTCCTCTTCAGAGTTTCACGCGGTCTGCCCCTTTTTCTTCGGCCTGTTGTGTTCCACTTGATAGCTTGTTTTGGGATTCTCTGATCATTTCTTCTCATCAAGTGACCAACATATGTCCATCTCCTTTTCCTGATCACCCGTGAGACTGGTTGTTGTTCAGTCATCTGTCTTATCTCTGCATTGTTCTTGAATTCATTCCATTTGATGCCGAGTATTTTCCTTAGGCATTTGTTTTCAAAAGAGTCTAATTTCTTTTCTATTTCTTTAGTTGTTTTCCAGCTTTCGCATGCATAAATCAGGGTGGATATTACATTTGAATTGAATAGTCTTAACTTGGTTTTTGGATTATATACGTTTATATATTTAACTTGGTTTTTGTATTATATACGTTTATATATTTTATTTTATTTTACCTTTTATTTTATATATTTTGTTGTTCCACAGTATATCTGACGTATATCTCAATTGAGGTCTGTGTTAATGTCTTATATGTTAATGCTCTTCAGAAAAGCAAATGATCCAAATATCGAAGAGAATTCAAACTTGAAACGCTCAGAATGAATAAAACGGCTGCTGTATCGTTGTCTGAATGTATCTGTCTCTGCTTCTTGAATAAATGACTGACACGACAAGGAAGTTGCGGTCAAGTCAAAGATTTCTTATTAGACAACACAGCCGTTCCATTTCTTCAATAAGTTTGTTAATGATTATTTTTTCTTTTATCTTTCTTTCTTTCTTTCTTTTCTACTCCGCTATTAATGTTGATTTGTCTTGTCTCTCACATACGTGGAACGCTGATATTTTGCTCTTTTTCTTCTTTAATTTACTTAGATTTGTAAATTTCTTATCTTTATAATCATAATTTTTTCTCTCTTCCTCCCCCCCCCCCCCCCTCACCACCACCTCTCTTTTACTTACATTTTACCTTTTATTTACATTCCTCATTTACTTCTCTCTATAATCATTCTCATTCTCATGGTAATTCTTTTTTGTTCTTGCATAAAAACAGACAATCACATGTCATCATCTTCTCTCTGTCTTCTCCTATTTCTCATTTTCTTTGAAAGATGAGCGATGTTAGGCAGGCCTGCGTTGTAGTTTTCAACTTCGAAAACAAAGATCTTTCCTTCGTCGTTCATTCATTATATACTTTCTTTCCCTTCCTCTTTCTTCTCTCTTTCCCTCTTTCTCTCTGCCTGTCTCATCTGTTAAAAGAATCTGCACCGGCAGGTGTTGGAAATGTTATAACCAAGCGGCACGGCCGAAGGTAGGCAAACAAATGGTTTTAGACATACAAAGAGATGACCAAAGTGGAGACCTATATATAACCCATAAAAGTAGACATCTACTAAACGAATGTAGATGGTAGAGTGACTCGAAGATATATAGGCACTAGTTTCGGTTCAGTTCAGTCGATTCTTTCGGATGATGTGGGACATAAGACGTGTCTCAGCTAAATTTGTGACGAAAGTGCTCTCAGCTGACCAGAAACAGGGCCCCACGTTTCGACTTCTCGTGACCTGATTGAATGACTCGAAAGCGACGGAAACGTTTTGTAAACAGTCATAACTGGTGACGAGTATTGGGTTTGTGAGTATAACGCCGAAACTGGGACCAGTCTTTGTTGTGGAAACCCCGTTGGCTACCAGACCCCCTCGAAAAAAATAAAAAGCACGACAGAGCCGCAGGAATGTCAAGATAGGGCTGACTGTTTTTGTTCTTGTTTATATTACAGTGGAATCTTGCCTCATGAATACCCTCCGTCATGTCGGTCTGGAATACAACTGTGAATTTTGCGGCGTTTGTAAGGCGCAGTTCGCGGCACAAAGGCCAATATTGCATGAGAGTAGTGAGTAGCAGTTTCTTGCTAAGCAACGCATTCCAAAGGTACAACAACCGCCATACTCACCTGGCATCGCTCCCTGTGACTTTTTCATATTCCAAATTTTAAAAAAAACATTTCAAAGGAAAAGATTTCAGGATGTTGAGGAGACACAAAGAATGAAACAAGTACACCTGTACGCCATATCAGAAGGCGACGTCAGGAAACAGCGCGGGGCTTCGTTGTTTGGGAAGGTGACTATTTGGAAGTTGAATCAATGACTGATCGCGTGCGTGTGCGTGCGTGTGTGTGTGCGCGTGCATGCAGTCTGGATATTTTTTCATCAGAGTTCGTACAGAGGAAAACAAAGAGAGCGTTTTTGGTAAGAATTCAAGTTGTAACAGAATATGTACTTGGAGAATTTGATCCCCTATATTATGAGTTAAATGTACTTTCAGAGTTTGATCCACTCTCTCTCTCTCTCTCTCTCTCTCTCTGAACCTTAAGTGCCCAGGGCACATGGGGGCTCCGCAAGGGTTTTCCACAAATGCCTGTCCTTTGCCTTTTTTTCTGCTCTTGCCCAGGTGAGCCCTCTATTGCTCAACATCCTCTCTGTTGTTCTTCTCCATGTCTCTTTTGGTCTACCCTTACTTCTGTTCCCTTGCGGTGTCCATCTTATTGCTATTTTTGGTAGTGAGTTGTCAGTCATTCGGAGCACATATCCCAACCATCGCCAGCGTCTTTCCTCAATAATTGTTGTCAGTGGTTTCATCTGCATTTCTGCCAAAAAGATGTTATTTCTTATGGTGTTTGGCCAAAATATTTTGAGTTAAATGTATTTAGCAATTTGATCCCCTGTGTTATGAGTTAAATGTATTTGCGGAGTTTGATCCCCTGTATTATGAGTTAAATGTATTGAGCAGTTTGATCCCCTGTCATCATCATCATCAGGTGCCGTGCCGACTGGCGTTGGCTATTATGCTTCTCCAGAGTACCCGATCCTTCATACAGGCCATCAGTTCAGTTGGTGATCTCCTTTCACACCATCCCGTCAGACTGTCCAGTATCATTTCTCTTGGTCTTCCTCTTGATCTTCTTACTTCTATTTTTCCTGTTGTTTTAATATTTTCAATGCCCCCTCTTCTCATTGCATGTCCTATGAAAGTATATTCTCTCTCTCTTATCTTTTTGACACGGTTTTTTGTCTCTCCAGCTCTTCTCATACATTCCTTATTAGTTATTTTTGCTGTCCAAGGGATTCGCAACAATCTTCTAATAAACCACATTTCTGCTGCTTCCAATTATTTTTGTGCAGACTTGCCTATTGTCCATGATTCACTTCCATATAACAAGATAGGTTCAATATAGCATGTTAAGACTCGTTTTCTAACAATCATTGATAAAGGTGTGTTAGCTAATATGTTTCTCATTCTCTGAAATGCAGTCTTTGCTTGGCCTATTCTGTTCCTAATTTCTGTTCTGCATTTCCCATCTGAAGTTATTACTGCTCCAAGGTATTTGAATTTCTGCAACTGCTTTAGAATGGTTCCGTTTAATTTAATACTGCATGCTGGTGGATTCTGTTTCTTAGATATAACTATAGTCTCTGTCTTTTTGATGTTCAAAGTAAGGCCTTTCTGTTCACTTTCTTTGGCGACTTTATCCAAGAGATTTTGCAGGTCTTGTTGGTTCTCAGCTATCAGTACTGTGTCGTCAGCATACTGAAGGTTGTTAATATTGTATCCTCCAATTTTTGTGCCTGGTTCTGTGATGATTGTTCTTAGAATATTCTCGCTGTACAGAGAAAAAAGGTCTGGAGATAGTACACATCCTTGTCGCACCCCTTGTTTTATAGGTTGATATTTTCCAATTCTATTTTCAACTCGAACTGCTGCTTCTTGCTGCCAGTATAGATGTTTTACAATCCTCAGGTCTTTGCCGTCTATATTGATGTCTTCAAGCATTTTAATAATTTTTTTTTTTTTAAGACAACGAAAACAACAGGCCGTGACCCGGTGGTACTGCAAACCGGGTCCACCCGTAACGAGATGTGGACCATGCCCCCGGCATTCAATGTGCAGGGCAGGCCTCGGGCATCTCGTTTAGTTAAAAAAAAACGACGCTTTTGTTAACCAAAGGGCATGTTGATCAGGGTACCTGCTAAGAGGACACTTTGACCTCAGCCACTTTGATTTGATCTTAGCCAAAAGGCCGAGAAGCATTTTAATAATTTCATTCTGTTTCACCTTGTCAAATGCCTTGGTGTAATCAATGAAGCATAAGTAGAGATCTTTCTGTACTTCTAAAGCTCTTTCTGTTAGTGTTCGTAAAGCATAAATGGCATTGTGTGTTCCCTTTCCTTCAACAATCAAAAATCAAATACAGGGGATCAACTTGATACCCTGTATTATGAGTTAAATGTATTTGCGGAGTTTGATCCCCTGTATTATGAGTTAAATATATTGAGCAGTTTGATCTCCTGTATTATGAGCTAAATGTATTTGCGGAGTTTGATCCCCTATATGATAAGTTAAATGTATTTGCAGCAGTTTGATCCCCTGTATTATGAGTTAAATGTATTTGCGGAGTTTTATCCCCTGTATTATAAGTTAAATGTATTTGCAGACTTTGATCCCGAGCATTATGAGTTAAAATTAAATAGATGTATATTATCTTATATCCTTCCCGTGCCGTTAAACGTCACATAGGGCTCGCAAAGTAGTTCGCCAATTTTTCCTGTCTTTGGCGAGACTTTCAACCTCATCAAAGCATTTTATGCCTGTTAATTTGGCCTTTCTTAATAATGCGCTCTTCAGAGTTTCACGCGGTCTGCCTCTTTTTCTTTGGCCTGTTGTGTTCCACTTGATAGCTTGTTTTGGGATTCTCTGATCATTTCGTCTCATCAAGTGACCAACATATGTCCATCTCCTTTCTGAGTGGAGAAGTGATTAGTGCACTGGTCTCTCATGGCGAAGGTCGGGGGTTCGAATCCGGCCGGAGGCACCCCAGTCACCCAGCTGTAGAAATGGGTACCCGACTTCTTCTGAAGTTGGGGAAGGAAAGGCGGCCAGGCGTGATACTGACCATATCACCCTCTAGTGTGCTGACAGGTCAAGGAAAATATGGGCACTAACACCATATCCCTATGTGCCTCTAAGGCATGACAGGATTACCTTTACTTTTTTTTACTTTTTTCCTGATCACCCATGGGACTGGTTGTTGTTCAGTCATCTGTCTTATCTCTGCATTGTTTTTGAATTCATTCCACTTGATGCCGACTATTTTCCTTAGACATTTGTTTTCAAAAGAGTCTAATTTCTTTTCTATTTCTTTGGTTGTTTTCCAGCTTTCGCATGCATAAATGAGGGTAGATATTACATTTGAATTGAATAGTTTTAACTTGGTTTTTGTGCTTATAACTTTTGAATTCCATATGTTCTCAAGATTCTTGAAGATTGATGCTGCTTTTGCAATTCTGATCCTAACTTCCTTTCTGGTGTCACCATCCTGGTCTATGTAGCTGCCAAGGTATGCAAATTGATTGACTTCTTCAATATCTGTCCATTCTGTGTGTATTTTTCCATTATGAATGAGAGAAATTTTCATTATTTTTGTTTTGTCCTTGTTAATTTCAAGTCCTATCTTGCTAGCCAGTGAAGACAGGCTATCTGTTTTTTCTTGCATGGAATTCACATTATTACTGATAAGAGTTATGTCATCAGCAAAATCAAGGTCTTCTAGTTGTGTCCCATGTACCCAGTCAATACCTGTGTTACATATGCAGCAATTTCCATTATGAAGTCTATTGTAATCCCAAAAAGTAAAGGAGACAGTATACATCCTTGTTTCACGCTTGTTTCAATCTGGAACCATTCACTCATCCCTTCTTCTGTCTTGACTGCACAAACATATCCATTGTATAAGTCCTTAATGATGTTGACAATTTTAGATGGTATTCCATATAGACTTAAAAGTCTCCATAATGAATCTCTGTGTATGCTATCAAATGCCTTTTTAAAATCTATGAAGTTCAGTATTAATGGTTTCTGCTTTTCAATATGTTCTTCAAGTATTATTCTTAGAGTAAAGATCTGGTCGAGGCAGCTTCTCTCTTTTCTAAATCCTGCTTGTTCTTCTCTCATTGTAGTATCCACTGTATCTTTGAGTCTATTCAAAATGACCTTGCAAAATACTTTTAACACAACAGATATTAAGGTTACTCCTCTCCAGTTGTTATAGTCATTAAGGTTGCCTTTTTTGGTATTTTAACAATGATTCCTTTCTTCCAATTAGAAGGGACCTTTTCTTCTTTCCAAATCTTGTTAAACATTCTCTGTAGTTGTCTCATGTTGTCACTATTGATAGCTTTTAGCATTTCGGCTGTTATTTCATCTTCACTTGCATTTTTGTTGTTAGCCATTAAATTCACTGCTATTTCAATTTCATGCAATTAATTTCATCTAGGTTGACATTTAGTTGTGGGGCTGGTAAGTCAGTTTCAAGGTGTAACAACTCTTTTGGGTGTGGTCGATTATGTATTTCTTGGAAGTGTTGAGCCCATCTTTGCTTTTGGTCCTTATTTGATGTTAATAGGGTTCCAGTTTTGGTAAGGATTGTTCTCTCTTTAGATGTAATAGTACCTGTTAGCCTCTTTTGTATGTTATATAAAGTTTTGCTGTCTCTTGTTTTTGCTGCTTTTTCTACCTCTTTCGCCATATTGTCTATGTATTCTCTTTTATCCCTTCTAGCTGAACTTTTTACTTTCTTGTCTATTTCTTTGTATGTTGCTTTTGCCAGATCTTTTCTAAGATCTGTTTTTGCATTCAACATGTCTAATTTGGCTGCTTGTCTTTCATGTATATACTTCCATGTTTTATCTGATATCCATGCTTTTCTGTTTGGTTTTTTCAGTCCAGCGCTTGCTTTTGCTGCTGTGATTATGGCTGTGCTGTAAGAATTCCATAATTCATCTATACATATCTCCTCAACTTCACTGGGTGTTTTGGAATGATTGGCAAGTTCCTGATTGAAATTAATGTTAGTATTTTCTTCTTGTAGGCTGTGGCTGTTTATCTTTCTGTGTGCTGATTTCTTGTGTTGGCTTTTCAATTTTAGTTTTATTTTCCCTATGCACAGGTTGTGATCACTGTTGACATCTGCACCCCTATAAGCCCTTACATCTATGAGAGATGTTCTGTATTGCTTTCTAATACAAAAATGATCTATCTGGTTTCTAGTTCTATCATCTTGAAATATCCACGTTGTTTTATGTATCTCTTTGTGTGGGAATATTGTGCCACCAATGACCATGCCCTCTGTTAGAGATATTTCAATTAATCTTTCTCCATTCTGATTAACCATGTCAATTCCTTCTTTCCCCATCACTTTTTCAACGTTGGTATTATCCTTCCCTACCTTAGCATTGAAGTCCCCCATAGCAATTAGGATATCTTGTTTAGGGACTTTGTTGATGATTTGTTGTAGTTGGTGATAGAAGTCGTCTTTCACATCATCATCTGCATCATTCGTGGGTGCATAACACTGTACTATTGTCATTCTTCCCTGTTGTAGGTTGTATCGTGCTCTTATTATACAGATGTATGGTTGAGTTTTAAAAAGAAATATAGAAAATATGGGGAAAGTGTGACGAGACAGGAATGGCTGAAAGCAAGATGAGCACATATAGGAATCCAATATTTCGGCTAAATTCTTTTTCAATAACCACACACAACAAATAAAAGCAGCTTTCATAACAGGAGGAGACCAAAAAGCTAAGTTTATATTTTTTGTTCATCTATGTTTCATGTCTATAATGTGTTGGATTGTTGCACATTCTTCATTTCTATGTACTCCAGTTTCTGCACATTTTCCTCTTTCTATTTGTGTGTTCGTGTGTAAAGTGAACAATACGCCCATCTATTTTCATCACTAGAACCAATTTTATCGCTGTTGTCTTCTCTTTTATCACTTAAAATCTTTTTTGTTTAGTTTTTTTATATAGTTGAAATTTTGGGGTAATTTCCCTTGAGTTGTCCAAGTAAATCTTTGACTTACAGCTTGATCACATGTTGCGTATAAAATAGGACAAAAAGTAGGAACAGCTTTATGTGTTCTTTGTTTCCACTAGCAGTTTGAAATGTAAGAATTTACTTTTCATCATCGCTCTGTTCGATGACTATACTGGCTTTTCATTTAACATGACAAGCTGCGTTTGTTTAACTAGTGTAGTCAGTCAACCGTTAGATGGCCAGGCTCTAAGTGTAGTTCAGCTCTGAGATATTTCAACCACTAAGTGTAGTTCAGCTCTGAGATGTTTAATTACTAAGTGTAGTTCAGCTGTGAGATGTTTTAACCAATACGTTTACTTGAACTGTGAGATGTCCAACCAATAAGTTTAATTCTACAGTGAGATGTCTAACCAATAAGTTTAATTTAACAGTGAGATGTCCAACCAATAAGTTTAATTTAACAGTGAGATGTCCAACCAATAAGTTTAATTTAACAGTGAGATGTCCAACCAATAAGTTTAATTTAACAGTGAGATGTCCAACCAATAAGTTTAATTTAACAGTGAGATGTCCAACCAATAAGTTTACTTGAACTGTGAGATGTCCAACCAATAAGTTTAATTCTACAGTGAGATGTCTAACCAATAAGTTTAATTTAACAGTGATATGTCCAACCAATAAGTTTACTTGAACTGTGAGATGTCCAACCAATAAGTTTAATTCTACAATGAGATGTCCAACCAATAAGTTTAATTCTACAGTGAGATGTCCAACTAATAAGTGTACGCAGGAAACTTTCTACTGTAGAGAGCAGAGCAAAGGCACAACTCTTTCAGATCATCAGAGGAAGTACTCGCCGCTCCCCCCCCCCTTCATCCTGACAAGTGCTTCGGCCCTATTAAACACTATTAAAAATCCTCTAAGCGGAGGGGGAGGAGGGAGGGGTTTGGGTCCCTGCGGGTCCTGACCAAAGAGTGTAAATCAACTATGATATGTCCAACTACTAAGTGCAGTTCAACTATGATATGTTTAACCTACGTCTTGTCACATGTATATTTTGTAGGGAGTCGCAATCTTTGTCACGGGTGTGATTTGTTTGTTTGTCTTTTTCCTTAATCATCTCACCATCTTCAAGGGACACTGCCATAGAGTTTACATTTACACAGAGGTAAACACTGAGATTACGAAACACAAATAAATACTTGTAAATAACCTAAATAACTCCAATGACATTTTTTGACAAAATTCAAAGCATTTATTGTACAAATACAACAAAATTTAACATCATGTTCTATTTCCACTAAAAACTCATAACACTACAAAGGATTTACATTGACGAATTTCTTATATGCACTGATTTAAAAAATTGCAAATATCATTGACTACACATTGCAATATATAGCTGGAGAAAGTAAGGAGCCCGAACTTGGACCCTATTGGTGCTGGAGAAGGTAAGGGGCCCAGGGTCTGACCTGGTTGAGGTGGAGAAGGTAAGGAGCCAAGTCTCTGACTTGGTGGAGGTGGAGAAGGTAAGGAGCCAAGTCTCTGACCTGGTGGAGGTTGAGAAGGCAAGGAGCCAAGCCAAGTCTCTGACCTGGTGGAGCTGGAGAAGGTAAGGAGCCAAGTCTCTGACCTGGTAGAGGTGGAGAAGGTAAGGGGCCCAGGGTCTGACCTGGTGGAGGTGGAGAAGGTAAGGAGCCAAGTCTCTGACCTGGTGGAGCTGGAGAAGGTAAGGAGCCAAGTCTATGACCTAGTGGAGCTGGAGAAGGTAAGGAGCCAAGTCTCTGACCTGGTGGAGCTGGAGAAGGGAAGGAGCCAAGTCTATGACCTGGTGGAGGTGGAGAAGGTAGGGGCCCCGGCTTAATGTTTTCTACCTTAATCATCTCACCATCTTCAAGGGATACTGTTATAGAGTTCACATTTACATAGAGTAGAGGTAAACATTGAGACTATGAAATAAAAGCTTAAAAATAACATAAAAGCTCCAGTGAATGTTATGACAAAACTCAAAGCATTTCTTGTAGAAAAACAAAAAAAATTAATGTCGTGTACTATTTCCACTAAAAACACATAAAATACACACAAAAAATATATACTATTTCCACTGAAAACACATAAAATACACAAAAAATTATATTTACAGATTTATGAGATACACTGAATTGAAAAAAATTAGAAACGTTTTTTATTACACGTTGCAATATTAACATAACCGACGCAGCTTAGAACGTGTTGGCCTGAGCTCTTCCATCTCACAGTCTTGTAGATGTGTCTGAAACGATGAAATATAAAGTAGTCAGTAAAGAGTTAAATACATCATCAGAAGTTGCATTTTACATAAGACGTTTATAAAGTATAACAAGTTGTTCACGTGTTAATTTGTGAAGGATTATGTGATGGTATGGATGATAATTTACACTGATGAGGACAGTAAGGTTTCTCATTACATGATTTTGTTATGAGCGCAGTATATTGGTGGTAATGTAACTATACAACTTCTTTTGGCAAAACTGTAATTTGGAGACACACTCTGTCATCACGATGTAGGCAGTCTGGGTGTTACACAGCTCACTCAGGCAAAGGACATGGCCAGACCCCAGCTACTTACGAGAGAAGTTTTACGCTGATGTTGGAAACCTTAGACGAACTGCCATATTTGTGAGATAGATTTGTTGCCGATGTGTGAGCGACGAACGAAGGAAAAATTTATAAGATTTTGCAAGAAGAAGAAAAAGAAAGGAACAAAGAAAGTAATAATAATAAGAAAAAAACATTATAGAGAAATGATTACTACTGCCAAAGCTGAAGACTTGAAGCACTTTGTCACCATGCCGCGGACAATCTAAGTGTTAAAATGGATGCCAGAGAGATTTTTTCTGGGATCAGAGAATAACTGCATGGAAGACAAAACAGCACCAAGATGGGCATCACAGGGGAGCAGAAGTAAGGGTAGAGCGAAGCAGACATGGAGAAGAACAAAAGAGAGGATGTTGAGAAATAGAGGGCTCACCTGGATAAGAGCCGTAAAAAAGATAAAGAACAAGCGTTTGCGGAAAACCCTAGCGGAAGCTCCACGTGCCTTGAGCACTTAAGGTTGAGAGAGCGAGAGAGAGAGGGAAAGAGAGAGAAAATGAATGAATGAATGAATGAATAAATGAATGAATGAATGATCTTTATTTTAAAAGGGTAAAGAAGTGGCCACACAGATCCGTCTTACAATCTGCCGTTCACTCCATCTTTCATTCTTACCACGCTCTCGATTTAATACAAGTATAATAGAGAGAGAGAGAGAGAGAGTGAGACAGAGTGAGTGAGAGAGAGTGAGTGAGAGAGAGTGAGAGAGAGTGAGTGAGAGAGTGAGTGAGAGAGAGAGTGAGAGAGAGTGAGTGAGAGAGAGTGAGAGAGAAAGAGTGAGAGTGAGGGAGAGAGATTGAAAGTGAGAGAGAGTGAAAAAGAGAGTGAGAGAGAGTGAAAAAGAGAGTGAGAGAGAGAGAGAGTGAGAGAGAGTGAGAGAGAGTGAGTGAGAGAGAGTGAGAGAGAGAGAGTGAGAGAGAGAGAGTGAGAGTGAGAGAGAGAGAGAGATAGAAGACGAAGCACATTCTTATACACTATTCCCCTGATAACGATGTATCATGCGGTGTATATACAGATTTTCACGTAAAATCAGCTCTTATAAACGGGACTGTGCTCAAGCTTATGGTGCATGGACGCAAGAAGAAAAATATCATACAGAATATAGCACAAAACTAAAGAAAACAACACTGACATAGACTAGAAAATTGTAACAAAATGAAGAAAATAAAACAGTTTAGAAAAGAACATATCCCTAGCACAAAATTTAAAAAAAAACTCGCTTTTAGACCATCAGTCGATCAATATTTGTTCTGCGTATCTCTTTTAAAATCTCCTTATACCATAAATAAAATAACTTAGATGATACCCCTCCTGGACATCCTAAAACATTTGATGTTTATACGACTTGCTATTACCATTTATCATGTCGCCATTCAAAAGTATCATTTATCTTACGCCATGCCAGGATATTTGGTTATAGCATCTCGCTTTCTTATCTTTCGTTTAATTAAAATTTGTCATAAGGAGTCTTATTCTTATCTGTCAGCTTGTCCTATTAGAGGCGAATGGAGTTTCAGACATCGATGAGAGGCCTTGGTTGCTGTCATGCTATGTTTCCTCGGTTCCACCAGGACCAATCAGTGCTATTTATACGACATGGAAGCTGTACTCATTTGGGAATCTGACCAACTGAGAAACGTCAAAGAGTTCTCAATGTGGTGGAGCCTGATTAGAAGTCCTTCTAAAAATAAAATTGTTTGCTAGCCTGAGCAATCTCATTGCCCATATTAACATGGAGACTGCCTTGTGCTAGAGCGTTACAACCAATGGCTTGAATTGTGGAGTTACGGGGAAATAATACAGTGTATCCATTGATTTGTACGTACACTCTCAAAGTTTTTTTTTCATTTGCTACGAATTTCTGTCTTAAAATGTTAAATTATAACTCCTTTTTATAACTTTTGTTTTCCTTTTGCTTCATACATCTGTGTTACTAAAATTTTGTTTCAAAACAATTATTTTACTGCATGTTATGTCCCGGATAATATTTATAGTCCTGGCAGATATTCTACATATTTCATATGTTAAAACTGTAGTGTTTAACTTTAGTGTTTAGAAGCACACCAGCCAAATATCTCCTTACCCCTTTTTTTTTCTTTTATTTTTTTATGACCGCATGGGCTTGCTAGATAATTTTACCTCGTGTGTGGTGAGGGTCTGTTGATTAAAATAGCCAAAAGGCCGAGAAAAAACAATATCTCCTTACCCTCATTTCACTGATGCGTCCTATCCAGGGACAATGTTTATCTGCGTTCTCACACCGGACAATCTCATCGTAAACTTCTTTCTGAAAAGAGAATCACTTATACGTGAATGTACGTATTATGCAACATATAATGGAATAACTATATGGTAAACTGCAAAAGGCACTATATAAAACGAAAAGAAAAAAGTATTAAAATATTATACAGTGCTTTCCCATTTATCTTTCTAGAAAATGAAGATCTGATTATAATACAACCCACCTTCAGCTTCATTTATTAATATAGGTAAATTCAGAAATATTTAAAAGATTTTAGCTGTATCCTGACTGATACTTGTAGTCTACACTTAATATACAACGTTTATTTAACATCATCAGCATCATCATTATGTGCCGTGTGTGTCAGTGTTGGCGGTCAAACTTCTCCACAGGTCTCATGTCTTGATTATTTTCCATCAGCTCATTTGGATATTGTTTTTTTTTCTCCTTTGATATCAAGTTAGATTGTCCATGATTTTTTTTCTTTTGGTCTTCCTCTCCATTACTTCTGATTTATATTCCCTGTTGTTATAATGTTTCCAAGCCCTTCTCTTCTCTTTATATGTTGATTGAATGATGTCATTTTCTGTGGGTTTAATTAGTTTCCCATGTACATCAGCGGCCTGGTTAGCTGATTGGTTATGCGCTCGGTAATCATGTGGTACGGGTTCAGTCCCAGAAATGGGATTTTTTTCTGCTACACACCAAAAATGACCCGAAGTTCAGCCAGCCTCTAAAAATGAGTATCAGAGAGAAATCTGGAAAGGTAAAGCGGCCAGGCTTGATACTGACTATATCATGCTTTCAAGTGATGAAGATCATGGAAAATACGGGCCTAACACCGTATTCCCCAATATGCCTTAATTTCATGGAAATAGGACGTTTACCTTTATCCTTTACCTATGTGCATCATACATTCCTTATTTGTCATCTTAACTATCCATGACATTTTTACACTCTTCTAATGAACTTCATCTGTGTTGCCTCTAGTGATCTTTCTATCAGTCTGTTGATTGATTCACTTTAATGGAATAGGATAGGCTCAGTGTAGTATTTTAGATCATAAACTAATAAAATTGCGTTAATTTCCTTAATCATAATTGTATAATAAGATTTTGAAATAATAAGTCATGAAATGGTAGAATCTGTTTTTAAACAATTTGTTTTATGCACATACAGAACATGACAATGAGAATTTTATTCGAAAAGAAATCAGAACTTACGCGTTTTGACGGACAAGGTGGGCGTGAGGCTGCTAGCTCCATCTGAACCATCATTTGAAACTTGGCGTTCAGACACATTTGAGAATGGTAGTTCAGAGCATTGTAGGGCAGGGTTGACCGACAGTACAGGCACTGCGCAGGTCTGTATATACAACATCTTAAGTGATCCTTCAAAACAACAACAAATGAAAAAATGTATTATTAAACTTTAAGTCTTACACAAAATGCACATAGATATCAAGAAAGAGAGTGAACTTGAGATTCATTAGAAAAATAATACTTACCAGGTGTCATAATCCAAGATGATGATGAAGATAACAATGACAATAATGATGCTGATATTTATGAGCTTACAATGTTACTGTTGACAGCATGTATAGATCATGTTCACCGATTTAAATATATAGGATATTCTAATGATTTAACACACACATAAAAAAGATGATAGTGGGTGATGAAAACGCTGTTGATTTTTGCACTCCCATAGCTAACATACTTGCTTAAGCATTATCTAATCATAGCTGATCCCGACCCGTCCCAGTTCTATATTGCTACCCCAAGTAACAGTCCTAGCTTGGCTAGTGGTGCAAGCATCGCCATGGTCTCACATTTCAGTGGAGTAGTGAACGCCCCACATCCTTCTCTTCCCTGGTTTTTTAGCTGCACTAAAGGACTGAAAAGATAGCCGCCATAACAACCCACTCCCAGGCCGACAATGTATATGTGCATTTTAAAATATCATTACTTCACATGCAAAAAATGTGCACATTTTCAGTGAAAGTCGTTGGACGGTTAAAATATTGAAGTTTGCTATTAGTAGCTTTGATTTTCATAGTTTAACATCGGAGGTGAAGACGCATTTCAGCATTCACTTTTGGCCCATAGTTGACTGCTCGCGGAAGGTTTAATGAACGTTAGATAGCCAAGACCCTGTTTTTAATGAGAGCGGTCTTGGGTTGCTCCAGAGACATTCCTGTAGCGGCCATGCGCTTTCTGCTTGATGTGCTGAGTGTGATGTTAAAACACAAGTATGTCCAGGTAAAGGCATACATCAGGGTTACTGGCACGAAGGACCATTCTCTCTATAAGGAGCTGAGGTTGATAGAGGGCAGGCGCATTAAACGAAGTGAATGTCTGAGGCTGAGGATACAATAATATCCGACCTCAGCTAACAAGATTGTTATACAGAAGGGCCACGAATGTAGAGACTGGGCACAAGGGGCAGTTGAATTTTGTGTTCAACATCTCATCCAGCATCACTGTGGGTCTTCCGATACGGTAATATATACAGATAGCTCAGTGATTCAGAACAGCAGAAGTTGTTGGTGTTTTCTGTCTACCGCCATGGAAGAGTAGTGGCACAGGGTTCGGGGGGCATGTGAAGTGAGCACATCAAGCAGGCGAGTAGAAACTGAGGCTATGTCGGTGGCAGTGGAATGGAGCTGGGACAAATGAAGGGAGCTGGTAGGAAATCTGAACTGTGTGGCAGACAACGCATCGGAAAGAATCAAGATTTGATGGGAACTATTAGTAAACATACTCTTGGATGGATTGCGTGGCATGTGGCAGTGGAGTCTGCTATAGAAGCACTGCACGGTTTCTCAGACTTTTAGTTTCATTCCGGATTTTCAAGTATAGACGCCCCGTAATCCACTCTCCATCCGACTCGTTACATGTACTTAATACTATCACGACATCGGCTACAAAGAACATCATGTTCGCAGTTCTAGAACAAGAACATTCCTGAACGTCTACACAGTTAAATTTGACATAGAACAAGAGCAGTCTTGATCGTCTACACAATCTGATTTGACTTAGAACAAGAACATTCTTGAAAGTCTACACAATTAAACTCGACTCCCTCACATAAAGAATACATCGGAAAGAGAAATGACTAACAATATATAAAAATTATAATAAATTTCCCTGAACGAAGAGACAGATTATTTATCCTGGCTACAGAATAATGATAGACGTGAAAGGTAAAGAAGTTAAATAAAGAACACACCACGTGGGTGGTCTACAAAGAGACATGAACAGGAAGAGCTTAACAACCCACTCGCAAGAAGACACGATTATTCGTGCATCATCGGCTGCAAAGAACACCAGTTCGCAGTGCTATAAAGATGGAAGGCAAGACATTAAAGAGACCGTTCCTAATTTCAAATATCAAGAACAAATCGCTGAAGAAAACAGTTTAAATTCTTTAGAACTCTTAATTTCTGTCTTAATTTACCTTTATGATGTATACGTGTTAAATGTTTCCATAATTGTCATAAGGGAAATCAGTGTGAGACAAAGTGAGAAAAAGCAGCAGTTGAAAAATAAAATTAGTTATAAATAATGTAGATTTCAAAGATGAGTGATATGCATAGTGCTCCAAAGTATATGTGCAGTTCAAAATTTCTTGATGTCAGATGCTAAAAATGTGCACATTTTCAGTGAAAGTCGTTGGACGGTTAAAATATTGAAGTTTATTTTTAGTAGCGTTGATTTTCATAGTTTAACTTCGGAAGTTAAGAAGCATTTCAGCATTTACGTGTAGTCCATAGTTGACTGCTCGTGGAAGGTTTAATAAACCTTAGTTGGCCAAGACCCTGTTTTTAATGAGAGCAGTCTTGGGTTGCATCAGCGATACTCCTGTAACGGCCATGCTCTTTCTGCTTGATATCCTGAATGTGAAGTCAAAACACAAGTATGTTCTGGTAAAGGCATACGACAGGGCTGATGGCATTAAGGACCATTCTCTCCACAAGGAGCTGGGGCTGATAAAGGGCAGGCCACGAGGTGAATGTCTGAGGCTGACGATACAATAATATCCTGACTCAGCTAACAAGATTGTTATACAGAAGGGCCACTAATGTAGAGACTGGGCACAAGGGGCAGTTGAATTTTGTGTTCAACATCTCATCCAGCATCACTGTGGGTCTTCCGATACGGTAATATATACAGATAGCTCAGTGATTCAGAACAGCAGAAGTTGTTGGTGTTTTCTGTCTACCGCCATGGAAGAGTAGTGGCACAGGGTTCGGGGGGCATGTGAAGTGAGCACATCAAGCAGGCGAGTAGATACTGAGGGTATGTCGGTGGCAGTGGAATGGAGCTGGGACAAATGAAGGGAGCTGGTAGGAAATCTGAACTGTGTGGCAGACAACGCATCGGAAAGAATCAAGATTTGATGGGAACTATTAGTAAACATACTCTTGGATGTATTCTGCGGCATGTGACAGTGGAGTCTGCTATAGAAGCAATGCACTGTTTCTCATACTTTCAGTTTCACTGTGTATTTCCAAGTATAGCCGCCCCGTAATCCACACCCTATCCGACACGTTACATGTACTCAATACTAACACGACTTCGGCTAAAAAGAACATCATGTTCGCAGTTCTAGAACAGTAATATTCTTGAAAGTCTATATAGTTAAACGTAACTTAGAACTAGAACATTCGTGAATTTCGACAGTTAAACCTGATTTCTTGGCATAAAAATACATTGGAAACAGAAATAATTAAGAATATAAAAAATATAATAAATTTCCCCGAAATGAAGAGACAGATTGTTTATCCTGGCTACAGAATAATGATAGACATGAAAAGTAAAGGATTAAAATAAAGAACATACCACGTGGGTGGTCTACAAGAGACATGAAAAGGTAGCGCTTAGCCAAATGCTAAAAAGAAGAGGCAAGCTTTCCAGCCGAGAGGCACAAGAAAATGATGATGATGGGTTTGTTTTGAGTGAAAAATTGTAAGAGTTAATTTGAAGATATGTTTATCTGTTAGCAAAAACAACAAAACTTACCTCAAGTTCATGAAGGCTTCCACACCAGTGGCAGCTGGTCTGAGCATTGGGGCATGTCACTTGAAACTCCATGTCTTCAAAGAAACCAATCAGTAGATCTTGGATTATATACGTTTATATATCTTGTTGTTTCACAGTAGAACTTGAAGTATATACGGTTATAAATCTTTCTGTTTCACAGTAGATCTAACGTATATCTCAATTGAAGTCTGTGTTAATGTCTCATACGTTAATACTCTTCAGAAAAGCAAATGATCCAACTATCGAAGAGTATTCAAACTTGAAACGCTCAGAATGAGTAAAACGGCTGCTGTATCGTTGTCTGAATGTATATGTCTCTTGAATAAAGTCCAGCAGTAGAAATATAAGACGCTAATTTATATTCTGGTCCCTCCCCTCCCCCCCTTTACACAAGACAAAACGGGTATCTATTGGTCCAGACCAATCAGAAGTCTCCACCTCCAGTCCGATCGGGACCAATCAGAATAGTCCAATCAGGGATAATTATATCCAACACTAGGACAAGGCGGTGCTTTTATCAACTCAGCGTTGGTACCTGGCGTGTCAAAACACCATTGACATTTTCAAGGACACAAAGGTCGTAGCCCAGGTGGCCAAAGCAAGCTTTTCAAAAGAGCAATTATTGCCGGTCACTTTGTTTACTCTAGTCGATATCTCCCTCAGCTTATCAATAAATGACCGACACGACAAGGAAGTTGCGGTCAAGTCAAAGATTTCTTATTAGACAACACAGCCCTGCCATTTCTTCAATAAGTTTGTTAATGATTAATTTTTCTTTTTTCTTTTCTTTCTTTCTTTCTTTTTTCTTTCTTTCTTTTCTACTTCACTGTCAATGTTGATTTGTCTTGTCTCTCACATACGTTGAATGCTGATATTTTCCTATTTTTCTTGTTTCCTTTACTTAAATTTCTAAATTTCTTATCTTTATAACCAGAATGTTTTCTCTCTCTCTCTTCCCCCCTCCCCCCCCCCCCCCCCAACTACCACCACTCTTTTACCTACATTTCTAAATTACTTATCTTTGTAACGATGATGTTTTCTCTCTTCCCCCCTTTTATTTACATTCCTCAATCCTCAATTACTACTCTTTATAATCATTCTCATTCTCATGGTAATTCTTTTTTGTTCTTGATTAAAAAACAGACAATCACATGTCATCATCTTCTCTCTGTCTTCTCCTATCCTCTTACTTCTCATTTTCTCTGAAAGATGAGCGATGTAGGACAGAATGTTAGGCAGGCCTGCGTGCCTAGTTTTCAACTTCGAAAACAAAGATCTTTCCTTCGTCGTTCATTCATTATATATCTTTTCTCTCCCTCCCTCTTTTTTCTCTCTTTCCCTCTTTCTCTCTGTCTGTCTCATCTGTTAAAAGAATCTTCGCCGGCACGTGTTCGAAATGTTATAACCAAGCGGCACGGCCTAAGGTTTTAGACATACAAAGAGATGACCAAAGTGGAGACCTATATATAACCCATAAAAGTAGACATCTACTAAACGAATGTAGATGGTAGAGTGACTCTAAGATATATAGGCACTAGTTTCGGTTCAGTTCAGTCGATTCTTTCGGATGATTTGGGACATAAGACGTGTCTCAGCTACATTTGTGACAAAAGTGCTCTCAGCTGACCAGAAACAGGGCCCCCGTGTTTCGACTTCTCGTGACCTGATTGAATGACTCGAAAGCGACGAAAACGTTTTGTAAACAGTCATAACTGGTGACGAATCTTGGGTTTGTGGGTATAACGTCGAAACTGTGGCCCAGTCTGTGTAGTGGAAACCCCGTTGTATACCAGACACCTCGAAAAATAAAAAGCACGACAGAGCTGCAGGAATGTCAAGATAGGGCTGACTGTTTTTGTTCTTGTTTATATTACAGTGGAATCTTGCCTCATGAATACGCTCCATCAGGTCGGACAAGCAACTAGGAATACAACTGTGAAGTTTTGCGGCGTTTGTGAGGCGCAGTTCGTGGCACAAAGGCCGACATTGCATGAGAGTAGTGAGTAGCAACTTCACCGTGACAACGCGTCAGCCCATACATAGCAAATTGTTCAGTAGTTTCTTGCTAAGCAACGCATTCCACAGGTCCAACAACCGCCATATTCACCTGGCATCGCTCCCTGTGACTTTTTCATATTCCCAATTGAAAAAAAAAAAACATTTCAAAGGGAAAAGATTTCATGATGTTGAGGAGACACAAAGAATGAAACAAGACACCTGTACTCCATATCAGAAGACGACGTCAAGAAACAGCGCGGGGCTTTGTTGTCTGGGAAGGTGACTATTTGGAAGTTGAATCAATGACTGATCTTGTGTGTGTGTGCGTGCAGTCCGGATAATTTTTCATCACAATTCGTACAGAGGAAAACAACGACAGTGTTTTTTTTTTTTTGCTAAGAATTCAAATTGTAACAGAATATGTATTTGCAAAATTTGATCACCTGTATTATGAGTTAAATGTATTGAGGAGTTTGATCCCCTGTATTATAAGTTACATGTATCTGCAGAATTTGATCCCCTGTATTATGAGTTAAATGTATTGAGCAGTTTGATCATCTGTATTGTGAGTTATTGCAGAATTTGATCCCTGCATTATGAGTTAAATGTATTGAGGAGTTTGATCTCCTGTATTATGAGTTAAATGTATTGAGGAGTTTGATCCCCTGTAATATGAATTAAATGTATTTGCAGAGTTTGATCCCCTATGTTCATAAGTTATAATAAATAATGAAAATTGCCCTCAATCAAAATGTACAAATACACATAGAAGGGACAGATATTGAAGAATTCAAGCAATTTGCATACCCTGGCAGCTACATAGACCAGAATGGTGACACCAGAAAGGAAGTTAGGATCAGAATTGCAAAAGGAGCACAAATCTTCAAGAATCTTGAGAACATATGGAATTCAAAAGTTGTAAGCATAAAAACCAAGCTAAGATTATTCAATTCAAATGTAATATCCACCCTCATTTATGCATGCAAGCTGGAAAGCAACTAAAGAAATAGAAAAGAAATTAGACTCTTTTGAAAACAAATGCCTAAGGAAAATACTCAGCATGATGTGGAACGAATTCAAGAACAATGCAGAGATAAGACAGATGACTGAACAACAACCTGTCCCATGGGTGATCAGGAAAAGGAGATGGACGTCTGTTGGTCACTTGATGAGAAGAAACGATCAGAGAATCCCAAAACAAGCTATCAAGTGGAACACAACAGGATGAAGAAAAAGAGGCAGACCGCGTGAAACTCTGAAGAGGACATTGTTAAGAGAGGCCAAATTAAAAGGCATAAAATCCTTTGATGAGGTTGAAAGACTCGCCGAAGACAGGAAAAATTGGCGAACTACTTTGCGAGCCCTATGTGACGTATAACAACACGGTGAAGCGTTAGAGACCTCATTATGCTGGGTCATCAGCGTGTGAGGTAGGGTGACCAGTTCCTTTCCTCGCTGACTTTACTTCCCAGATTTTCTCTGGTACCCATTTTACGAGGCTGGGTCGACCTCAGGGCCGTATTGGTCGGAAAAAAAAATCCCGCTCAGCTGGGGATTCGAACCCTCGACCATTTGGTTGCTAGACGAGTGCTCTAACCACTACGCTAGCCGGCCTGTATTATGAGTTAAAATTAAATGGATGTATGGTTCAGTTTTAAAAAGAAATATAGAAAAAAATGGGGAAAATGTGCCGAGACAGGAATGGCTGAAAGCAAGATGAGCACATACAGGAATCCAATATTTCGGCTAAATTCTTTTTCAAGAACCACACACAACAAGTCAAAGCAGTTTTCATAATAGGAGGAGATCAAAAAGCTAAGTTTATATTTTTTGTTCATCTATGCTTCATGTCTATAATGTGTTGGATTGTTGCACATTCTTCATTTCTATGTACTCTTCTTGCTTTTTGTAATCCCAGTTTCTGCACATTTTCCATTTGTGTGTTTGTGTGTAAAGCCCATCTATTTTCATCACTAGAACCTATTTTATCGCTCTTGTCTTCTCTTTTATCAGTTAAAATCTTTTTTGCTTAGTTTTTTTTTTTAATATAGTTGAAATTTTGGGGTAATTTCCATTGAGTTATCCAAGTAAATCTTTGACTTACAACCTGATCACATGTTGTGTATAAACTAGGACAAAAAGTAGGAACAGCTTTATGTGTTCTTTGTTTCCACTAGCAGTTTGAAATGTAAGAATTTACTTTTCATCATCGTTCTTTTCGATGACTATACTGGTTTTTCATTTAACATGACAAGCAGCGTTTGTTCAACTAGTGTAGTCAGTCAACCATGAGATGGCCAGACTTTGAGTGTAGCTAACGGTAGTTTCTACTTTTTTCCTGGTTTATACATTCTGGTATCACAGTGCCTCGTGTATAGTTGTATATTTACACACTAATTATTGTGATCACATGTTATGAGAGTTTGTCAAAGGACAGGAATTGTTGAGAAAATGTGTAGAGTGATTTTTGACAAGAGAGAGAACAGACAGTCCTTGTTCCAGTCACAAGAGGAAAGTCATGTGTTTGTTAAGTCATGGAGTAAATGGACAAGTATGAGACCAATATGTCTCCAGCGTTTTCGTTATGTTATAGTGGAATATGCTTGCTAGTGTTGCTATCTATGTGTTCTGTGCTTCCAGTAGCAGTCTGAGATGTAAGAACTGACTTTTCATCATCCCTCTGTTCTATGAATATACTGGCTTTTCATTTAACATGACAAGCAGCGTTTGTTCAGCTAGTGTAGTCAGTCAACCGTGAAATGGCCAGGCTCTAAGTATAGTTCAGCTCTGAGATATTTTAATCACTAAGTGTAGTTCAGATTTGAGATGTTTAATTACTAAGTGTAGTTCAGGTATGAGATGTTTTAACCAATAAGTTTACCTGAACTGTGAGATGTCCAACCAATAAGTTTAATTCAACAGTGAGATATTCAACCAATAAGTTTAATTCAACAGTGAGATGTCCAACCAATAAGTTTAATTCAACAGTGAGATGTCCAACCAATAAGTGTACGCAGGAAACTCTCTACTGTAGAGAGCAGAGCAAAAGCACAACTCTTTCAGATCATCAGAGGAAGTACTCGCCTCTCCCCCGCCTCATCATGACAAGTGCTTCGGCCCTATTAAACACCTGATCCTCTAAGCGGAGGGGGGAGGAGGGAGGGGTTTGGGTCCCTCTGGGTCCTGACTAGAGAGTGTAAATCAACTATGATATGTCCAACTACTAAGTGCAGTTCAACTATGATATGTTTAACCTACGTCTTGTCACATGTATATTTTGTAGGGAGTCGCAATGTTTGTCACGGGTGTGATTTGTTTGTTTGTTTTTTTCCTTAATCATCTCATCATCTTCAAGGGACACTGCCATACAGTTTACATTTACACAGAGGTAAACACTGAGACTACGAAACACAAATAAATACTTGTAAATAACCTAAATAACTCCAATGAAATTTTTTGACAAAACTCAAAGCATTTATTGTACAAATACAACAAAATTTAATGTCATGTTCTATTTCCACTAAAAACTCATAACACTACAAAGGATTTACATTGACGAATTTCTTATATGCACTGATTAAAAAAATTGCAAACATCATTGACTACACATTCCAATATATAGCTGGAGAAAGTAAGGAGCTCGAACTCGGACCTGTTGGAGCTGGAGAAGGTAAGGAGCCAAGTCTCTGACCTGGTGGAGGTGGAGAAGGTAAGGAGCCAAGTCTCTGACCTGGTGGAGGTGGAGAAGGTAAGGAGCCAAGTCTCTGGGTAATTTCCATTGAGTTATCCAAATATATTTTGACTTACAACTTGATCACATGTTGTGTATAAACTAGGACAAAAAGTAGGAACAGCTTTATGTGTTCTTTGTTTCCACTAGCAGTTTGAAATGTAAGAATTTACTTTTTATCATCGTTCTTTTCGACGACTATACTGGCTTTTCATTTAACATGACAAGCAGCGTTTGTTCAACTAGTGTAGTCAGTCAACCATGCGATGGCCAGACTTTGAGTGTAGCTAACGGTAGTTTCTACTTTTTTCCTGGTTTATACATTCTGGTATCACAGTGCCTCGTGTATAGTTGTATATTTACACACTAATTATTGTGATCACATGTTATGAGAGTTTGTCAAAGGACAGGAATTGTTGAGAAAATGTGTAGAGTGATTTTTGACAAGAGAGAGAACAGACAGTCCTTGTTCCAGTCACAAGAGGAAAGTCATGTGTTTGTTAAGTCATGGAGTAAATGGACAAGTATGAGACCAATATGTCTCCAGCGTTTTCGTTATGTTATAGTGGAATATGCTTGCTAGTGTTGCTATCTATGTGTTCTGTGCTTCCAGTAGCAGTCTGAGATGTAAGAACTGACTTTTCATCATCCCTCTGTTCTATGAATATACTGGCTTTTCATTTAACATGACAAGCAGCGTTTGTTCAGCTAGTGTAGTCAGTCAACCGTGAAATGGCCAGGCTCTAAGTATAGTTCAGCTCTGAGATATTTTAATCACTAAGTGTAGTTCAGATTTGAGATGTTTAATTACTAAGTGTAGTTCAGGTATGAGATGTTTTAACCAATAAGTTTACCTGAACTGTGAGATGTCCAACCAATAAGTTTAATTCAACAGTGAGATATTCAACCAATAAGTTTAATTCAACAGTGAGATGTCCAACCAATAAGTTTAATTCAACAGTGAGATGTCCAACCAATAAGTGTACGCAGGAAACTCTCTACTGTAGAGAGCAGAGCAAAAGCACAACTCTTTCAGATCATCAGAGGAAGTACTCGCCTCTCCCCCGCCTCATCATGACAAGTGCTTCGGCCCTATTAAATACCTGATCCTCTAAGCGGAGGGGGGAGGAGGGAGGGGTTTGGGTCCCTCTGGGTCCTGACTAGAGAGTGTAAATCAACTATGATATGTCCAACTACTAAGTGCAGTTCAAATATGATATGTTTAACCTACGTCTTGTCACATGTATATTTTGTAGGGAGTCGCAATGTTTGTCACGGGTGTGATTTGTTTGTTTGTTTTTTTCCTTAATCATCTCATCATCTTCAAGGGACACTGCCATACAGTTTACATTTACACAGAGGTAAACAATGAGACTACGAAACACAAATAAATACTTGTAAATAACCTAAATAACTCTAATGAAATTTTTTGACAAAATTCAAAGCATTTATTGTACAAATACAACAAAATTTAATTTCATGTTCTATTTCCACTAAAAACTCATAACACTACAAAGGATTTACATTGACGAATTTCTTATATGCACTGATTAAAAAAATTGCAAACATCATTGACTACACATTCCAATATATAGCTGGAGAAAGTAAGGAGCTCGAACTCGGACCTGTTGGAGCTGGAGAAGGTAAGGAGTCAAGTCTCTGGCCTGGTGGAGGTGGATAAGGTAAGGAGCCAAGTCTCTGGCCTGGTGGAGGTGGAGAAGGTAAAGAGCCAAGTCTCTGACCTGGTGGAGGTGGAGAAGGTAAAGAGCCAAGTCTCTGACCTGGTGGAGCTGGAGAAGGTAAGAAGACAAATCTCTGACCTGGTGGAGGTGGAGAAGGTAAGGAGCCAAGTCTCTGACCTGGTGGAGGTGGATAAGGTAAGGAGCCAAGTCTCTGACCTGGTGGAGGTGGATAAGGTAAGGAGCCAAGTCTCTGACCTGGTGGAGGTGGAGAAGGTAAGAAGACAAATCTCTGACCTGGTGGAGGTGGAGAAGGTAAGGAGCCAAGTCTCTGACCTGGTGGAGGTGGAGAAGGTAAAGAGCCAAGTCTCTGACCTGGTGGAGCTGGAGAAGGTAAAGAGCCAAGTCTCTGACCTGGTGGAGCTGGAGAAGGTAAGAAGACAAATCTCTGACCTGGTGGAGGTGGAGAAGGTAAGGAGCCAAGTCTCTGACCTAGCAGAGCTGGAGAAGGTAAGAAGACAAATCTCTGACCTGGTTGAGGTGGAGAAGGTAAAGAGCCAAGTCTCTGACCTGGTGGAGGTGGAGAAGGGAAGGAGCCAAGTCTCTGACCTGGTAGAGGTGGAGAAGGGAAGGAGCCAAGTCTCTGACCTGGTAGAGGTGGAGAAGGTAAGGGGCCCAGGTTCTGACCTGTTGGAGCTGGAGAAGGTAAGAAGACAAATCTCTGACCTGGTGGAGGTGGAGAAGGTAAGGAGCCAAGTCTCTGACCTGGTAGAGGTGGAGAAGGTAAGGAGCCAAGTCTATGACCTGGTGGAGGTGGAGAAGGTAAGGAGCCAAGTCTATGACCTGGTGGAGGTGGAGAAGGTAGGGGCCCCGGCTTAATGTTTTCTACCTTAATCATCTCACCATCTTCAAGGGATACTGTTATAGAGTTCACATTTACATAGAGTAGAGGTAAACATTGAGACTAGGAAATAAAAGCTTAAAAATAACATAAAAGCTCCAGTGAATGTTATGACAAAACTCAAAGCATTTATTGTAGAAAAACAACAAAATGTAATGTCATGTACTATTTCCACTAAAAACACATAAAATACACAAAAAATTATATACTATTTCCACTGAAAACACATAAAATACACGAAAAATTATTTACAGATTTATTAGATACACTGAATTGAAAAAAATTAGAAACGTTTTTTATTACACGTTGCAATATTAACATAACCGACGCAGCTTAGAACGTGTTGGCCTGAGCTCTTCCATCTCACAGTCTTGTAGATGTGTCTGAAACGATGAAATATAAAGTAGTCAATAAAGAGTTAAATACATCATCAGAATTTGCATTTTACATAA